>WEIT01033208.1:4020-14633 GCA_013389985.1 Dryoscopus gambensis
CTTGACTGAGGATTTCAATGATTGCTGCTATGTGTTTACAACTTACACTGGTTCTTGAAGCCTAGGAGAACAAAAGTCAGGCCCATTCTCTTATTCATCAATAATTGTTTCTTGGTTTCAGTCCAAATACCCAATTTTTCTAGCCCACTTATTAGAAATGTAAGAGTTCAATCTGAGGGTGTTTTGCAATTGGTAATCTCTTTAATGACTTTACTCTATCAAATGTAAATTTTAATATTAGACTTTCTGAATAATGGTTTTCCTTTTAGATTATTTGTTGGAGGTTCTGAGGAATGAAGATCTACAAAATAACAACGAAGCTCTCGTCTATTGCATGGGAGCTATAAAATTCATGTCTGAAAATGCAGTACTCCTTTATGAAATGGTCAACAAAGGAGCTGTTGAAATGTTGCTGCAATTAATGAAGCAGATTAATAACATAAAAGAGCATGACACACATTTCTCCAGCTTGGGCCACTTATTAATCCAGGTTAGCATTTACTTTTATTTCTAAAAGTATGTACTTCAAGGGCAAATTAAAAATTTAATTAGAGGAGATAAGCTAACTCTGTGTGCCACTGACTAGAGTTGTACCTATATTTCAATAGACTTCTTCTTAAGAAGTTTAATGAAGTTGTTCAGGACCTAAATTTAATTACCATAGATGTTTGTGTGTAGTCAATTTTAAAGGCTTTAGAAATTTTGAAGTTAATAGAAATATTTTTAGGTACCTAAGAAACCAGTTTCTCATTACTACTTTATTGTGTGGACAATGTTCTGGATACTGTAGTAAACAGATAAAAATGTGTTCTCTATCATAATTCTTGGAACTGAAATAATAAATACAAACTGGTTCTGCAATGCTCTAGGAGATTATAAAAAGTCTTTTATTACAACAATAATGCATTTTAAAAACGTGTAGGAAAATACAGCTGTGTTTCTTTGACAAAGTGTTTTTGAAGAACTGTAATGTAAGGAAAAAGAAGTTGCAAAAGCAAACACTTTTTGAGTCTTTTGAAGGCAGCAGACTCAAAACAATTTTCACATACAAAGCACCATGATAAGTGGTGGCTCTGAAAACTAATCCTTAGCACTAAAACTGTTTAAGCCCTAGTGTTTTAGAAACACTGGTGGGGGGGGTGTTGTGTTTATCAAGGATTTGCCAGGTAGATTCCTGACATTTGTTTGGAAGTTATTGATGTAATGATTAGCAAATGCTTTAATTGTAAACTTTCGGGGACTTCATAGGAAAATATATTGGATAATTTTCTGAGGTAGTGTTTGCACTAGGTTTGTCTGCTAATTATGCCAGATTTCTTTAATTCTCTACTAATTTACAAGCAAGGGATTTTATACTTCTTGAAATTATATGAGAAGACAGCTTACATCATCACATTACTATTGATGATTTTTGTCTGGTTTTTTTGGTCTTAGTAATAAAACTAATGAATCAGTTTATTTCCAGGATTTTGACTAGCTGTCTGAACTTCCCCACAACCTTCCAGGAATGTTTTGCTTCCATTATTTGCCTGTGGATAAATTTAGGTTTTTTTCATCAAAGGTTTAGTTTGCAAATGTGTGAAAGGAAAATGTTATATTTTATGCTTTCTTTAAAAAATCTCTCATATCTCTGCTCTCTTCAGTACAAATGGAAGTGTAGCAAAACTACTTTGTACCATTTGAATAGACTGGTTGTTTCTAAGAAGTTCTTGAGTGTTTTGTGGAGAAGGCAGTACTGACAGCTGTCTCCTACTGAGATTGCTCTTTCACGTTTGTGTTCTCTTCTGTAGTAGTACAGATACTTCGCTTTTCTTCCTCTTGTGAGCAAAGTAGTGATTCCTACTGCTATGGAATTCCTGTGTGACTTTCTCATACCAGTTCCTTCAACAAATCTGTGTGCGCTACTTCTTCCATGTGAGTTCATTGATCAGTCATCATAGACAGATGAAGGAGTAGGTCTGTTTTCAGATATGACTGAAGAAAGTTTCTTCTGTGATTGATGTCTTCAGAATAAAGTTTTTGTAGCATACTGTATCTTGTAGCAGCAGATCAAATAGCCAGTGACGTACAGAAATAATGTCTTCAGTTATAGAAGGCAAATTATATTGGAGGACAAAACCACTTTAAATAGTCACAGTGGTCTCTGAAGGAAGCTCTACTATCTCTGAACCTTGGTAACTGAAGTATCCTATTCAGTTGGGACCAACTCTTTATTCTTTAACTGTATAATTGCACAATCACCAGATGGCAGTGTTATACATAATCTTGCTAGATCCTTTTTGTGGGAATAAAGTCCCTATCTGATTTCTTCATTCTTCCACAATGGATTTTATGCAGAAGTCCTACATTAAAGAATAAAAATGCTTGTAATAATTACTTTTTTCCTTAGCAGAGGACATTAAACCAGGGTCATCTTTGATTATTTTGTTGCTTAACCTAACAGTCTGATAATATTAATACAAAATATGGTAATGCTTATTCAAAAACCAGGATTTTTGAAGAGTCACTGACAAGACTTAACAAGTACTTCACATTCCCTAATTGAAAAGCTCTTAAATGTCTTCTCCTTTAAAAATAGCATTTGTCAGCAGTTAAATTTTCTGTTTGCCTGAATTTGATCTTTCACATGGAAACCTAAAGATTAGGGCTGGTGGGGATTGCTAAAGACAATTGTCATGCATTTCTTCCTGAAATATAGGGTTTGCTTGAAGCAATCACAATATCTCTAGAATTCAGCTGCTGTCTGGCTAGTTTCTATTCTTTTTTTAAATTATACTCTTCAAATTTCAGTTGCACATTAACTGTGTTTTGTGGATATATGCTTATATGAACTGCTGAATGCTGTTGTCTTGTACATTTAAGTGTGTATGTTACTTTGCATTGCTTTTTCTTTCCAACCTGTCTTTGTCTGAGGATGGTTCTTGATAGAATTTACTGCCTGAAGATTTTGAACCATCTAAGTGTATCAGGCATTGAAAAATTTTACTCTCTTTTTGGAGACCTTTGCACCATTGTCTGTTGATAATTTTTTTTTCCATTATCCAGAATGTAAGTCTCTTTGCTGCAGTGAAAGCTCTTGTCTGGGTTTGAACAACACTTTTAGTATGTGGTTTATTCTTCCATTTCCTTTATTTTCACTATTGAAGCTTAACTAGAATTCAACAAATATCATCCTAGGCTGCCTATGAACATCTTATATGTAAGCACTGAATGGGGTCTTCTGTCTCTATTCCATGTGACAGGAATTTTTCTACCAAAACTTTTGAAAAGCAAAGTATTTGATCAGAATATATTTATTAAAATATATCTCCAGTATTGTGTTGATTTTTGAAGCATCATGACTTGAGAAGGAATGTGCATCTGGAAATTTTTTTTGCAGTTGTTAATTTAAAATGATAAAAAACTCCAGGTGTCTTCTTAAAATATGAGTGATATGAAGCAAATGGCTTCTGTAGGTTCAGATTCTCTGTATTATGCATATAGTATAGATTCCATGTTCAGTGCTAAAGTTAAATCCATTCACATATCACATTATCACCTATTTTTTCCCCTCTATGCCTTGCTTCTCCATTTTGACATGTTGCATCTCCTGTTGCTCCATTACAGAACATCATGGGGTTGCTGAAGATTTGTACTCTGCTGTCAGATATTGTTGAAGTAGGACAGCAAATTTGAAAGTTGCTGGAGAACGGACAGAATATGCATAGAGTCCTATGTGCCAAAGCTCAAACTCAACATCTTAACCTGCTTTTTGTCAAGAGTTTTTCTTTACAATTAGCAGTTACAGATCACTGGATAAGCAGTCCAATTTACTGATAAAATGCTTAATTTCCAGAGTTCTTTGTGATAAGAAACAATTTAAACATATAGTTTTTGTGCCTTATCAAACTGCATTCAAAACCAAATTGAAGTTAACAACTTCACTCTGAATAAGAAAAATTTGAAGAATTCCCATATTCACATAAGATTGAATGACTTCACATTCATTTTATAGTAAGTTCTGGATTAAATCAACTTACATGTCATTGCGTGTCTGACCTTGTCATTTGAATACTCTTACTTTGGAAGAGAGCCAGAATATTTCAAAATATGCAATAGCTGATTCATATTGTATATCTACAAGTGTTAGATTTTTCATGCTTTAAGTTCCTTTAAATAGGACAGTATCATTTGAAAATATTTTGGTTTCTCCAAATAGACTTGAGCACTTAAGCTTTCCATTTTTATCTTGTTCAAACAGTGGATTTGTCTTGATCTTGATTAATTTTTAATTTTTAAATTTGAATAAATGGGATTGTCTTTTAAAATCAGTTCATTTTTGTTTGCAGTTTACAGGTATCATCAAAATATATATCAGTATTTTCAAGACTTATATATAAATTTTCAAAACTAAGATTTATTGAAGAATTATGCAAAAAATAACTTCACCTGTCCACAGCAATTCACCTAATTTCCAATTGGTACATGGCTGTGTCTGTGTAAGATTGTAAAACATATGAAAGATCATGTGTCCCTCACAGAAGGAGGTTACATGCAGGCTAAGACCAGTATCAGTCTTTCATTTTCGAACAGTTGTCCCAAATACACCATCTTGCTGCCTACACATTTCTTGTTGTTATTTATGGGTTTATACATACCTGCAGAATGTTAACAGGGCATGCAGACTGCCTTAGATGCTCTAAACGAGACCTGAGGTTCACTGCGTTTTCACAGCCGTGTATTCTGCTGTGAGCAGCTGTGGTTCACAGCTGTTTCCATACCCCCTGTGCAGCTGACAGCCACTCTGCGGACCCTGGCCGACTGCCCCCCGGCGCGGCTCCGGCTGAGCTGCAGCGGTGCCGTCTCCGAGCTCTGCGTGGCGCTGGAGCAGCGCGCCGGCGACAAGGACCTGTGCACCTGCATTGTCAGGATCCTCAGGTACGTATGAGCACAGTTCTGCCTGCGGGCAGGTCCCTCTTCCTGCTTGAGAGACCTCAAAGGAAGCAGGATCAAGCACTAAGATTGAAAAATTTACATTGAACTCCTTTTTAAAAAGCTCTGTAGCTTTTAATGATATCGATGCTAATTGTGTCTTTATTAATACTTTCAGAATTGTTTAATTGTGGCCATACAGACTTGGATTCATCATCTCTGTTTTATTTATTAAAAAAAATTTTTGTTGTATTGTGTCATTCTTTGATTCCACAGATCCTGATTGAGTTTTTTAAGTACCATTTCGTGTATTTTAAAGCTGCATAAATTATTAGGTATTTATTAATCCTGGTTTAGGCCATGTTCTAAAAAAATTAATGAGAGAAATTACACAAGGGACTGTGTATTGTGAAATGAAATACAGAAGAGAGAAAATGTGACCAGTGTTCATTGTTTTTAGCTGTTACAGAGTGTTTGAGGAGATTAATCTCTGGGATCAGGGCTTGAGCGTGCAGATGGAAGTGCTGAAAGAATCTCAGTTTTATGAGCAGCCAGTGGCTGCTTCCCAAGTTGTGCTTTTTTGAGGGAGATCAGTATGAGTTAGCCACCAGAAAGATCATTTTGTAGTCTGAATAGTTTCTCAGTCAAAAGACTTCCAGCATCAGCTTGCAATATCTTACCAAGCATCAGCTTGCAATATTCCATGCTAAAGGGACTTGCAAACAATGTAAGGATTTTGAAGAAGTTGTGAAATTGGCTGTTGGTAATTTCAGGAGCAGTTGGGTTACAAACACAGTCTGTGAATGATGTGCTGGATGAAGTATTTGCCATTGCTGCTTTGTAATTGTATTGAGTCATCTTGCCTGTGACTCCACATTTCTTGAGATTCTGTTACAGACTTCTCTTCCTGTTCAGCCTCTCCAAATTATCCATCACATTCTCCTTTCTGGATGAGACTTGGTTGTGCTTTGAACAGTGGGGCTGGCATTCCTTCCTCCCCACAGCTAAAACGGGCAAATCTGCTCCTTTGTTTGTGCTACCTATAAAGCATGTGAACTGCTTCCCCAATTCCATGCTACCTTGTTCACATCTGTCTCTAGCTTTGTTCCTAAAAATGAGCTCTAGCGGTGATTACAGCACTTTGAGCATATTTAGTTCTTCTGAGGAGGGAGCATTTCTTTTATTTGGAAAATGCCATGAAAAGTGGGATAATGGGTTTGTAATTAAGTGTAATTGATGCACTGTAATTCTGATAAGGACATATACTTGATCTAGAATTCAGTATGGAGAAAAAAAAATTTATCTTTAAGTTTCCTACTGCTTCAATTTTTTTTCCTTAAGTTTAGAGCTACATGCTCCAAGAATACAAATTAGCCATAAAATCAATTTAATTAGCTTTCTGGAAATTACAGTCACAAAAAAAAATACTATGCAGTGCAGAGCTCAGATTTGAATTTTTTTGTCTTCTAGTAACACAGAATGATTATTCTTTTCTCTCAATCAATTTTAGGCAGTTTCTTTGTAGAGAATGTTCAATCTATTCAGATTATTCATTTCTCTTAAGTCTAAATCTTCCTATAACTGGTTGTAATTGAACATCAAAACAGATCTTTTCTGGTTTTGACTATATGAGAAGTAAGATGCTATCCTAGCTTGTTCTGTTATTGCATTTTTCTGGTGTGACCAAAGCATGTCCAGTTCCCTGTTCTGGGCATGGTCAAGGTGAGCAGTGTCGGACTGCAGCAGCTGTTAGGGAGTGTGCAGAGATAAAATCCTGCCTGCAAGGAGGCACGTTCTCTGTATTTGCTGGTGAGAGCTGTATTGTCTTAGTGCTGTTGCTGGGCTCTACTGGATGTGCACTAGGAAGGGACCCCTTATTTCCCCTTGTCTGACTTCCCACATCATCCTGAAATTCCAGTTCTCCCATTTAGCACTAAGAAGTGCTGGTGGTAGCATGCTGTGCCCATATGGCGGGCAGGTTGGGAAGCTCCTTATGTTTGCTTCTTCCCATAATTCACTGTGGCAAAGATAGCTAGACTTTGGTTGTGCTCTTATGTAACTGCACATGCCTCTGCTAGAAGTCAGAATATTGGCATTCACTTCATTTGTTGGAAAATACAGCTGAGAGTCATATAGGACTTTTTAAAAACATTCTGTGGAAAAAAATCCTTTTATTCATTTATATTTTATTTTTTCTCTTTGTAGCAAACTTTCTTCGTACAATGACTTCTGTGCAGCTTTAGCAGACTGCTCCAGATGTTACATCTTATTTTTAGCCCTACTAAACAAACACCAGAAGCAGCAGGTCAGTTTTTCATCTCTTGATTTTTATATATTAATCCTCTGATGTGTCTGTGTATTATTGTATATAAGCTTGTTTTCAGTGACCTACTTTTATGCATTTACCAAATAAAAATTTTAAATGGTTGACAGCATTTCTAAGTAGTAAATAATTGTAATTAGATAATTTAGATTAAAAATTCAAAGCAGTACAGAGGACAATTGATTTACTTGTCTATCCTTTGCATGTGTAGAAACATTCCTTTGAGTACCTAATTTCTTTCTTAATTTTAAAAAATACTTTTTGAAGCAAGAAGTTATTTGAATATTTAACAGTAGGAAATTGTTGGGCTTTTTCCTGTCCTCCTCACCTGCAAAAGAAGTGTGACTTTTCTAGAGCTAAGCAGTGTTAAAGCAGAGGGAAATATGTTCCTTGCTGTTATGTAAAAAGGGGAGATTTACTCAAACCCTTTGTGTTTGATTAGTTTGTAAGAGCCCCAGGGAAGCTCGACCAGTCTGTCAGTGTCCCATTGTGGGACTCTTCACTAAGCAGTCCCACTGGATCTGAGGGCAGTTCCACTGACTTATTCTGGGTCACACACCAAACAGAGAAACCTCCTCTTGGGTCTCCCCCTTTACCCACAGCAGGCCCTTGAAGTGCCCTTGAAGGACTTGCATTAACAGTTTGCAGAATAACACCCTTTATTAATAGAATTCTGACCGGTTAAGGTTTGAGACTTGCCAGTAATAGTATCTGACTGCAAAAATATATTCCAAGCAATACACGAATTTAAGTCAGTGTACTAACAAGCTCTAATCCCCAATAAAAGCTGGCCTGAGACAATCATTCAGCATGTAGAAATCGCAGTTCTTCCACAGTAGGTGTCCCTATGGGGGAGAAGACAGGTTCAGCTAGTCAGCTGATCCCAGAAATTTCAATGGAGTCTTGCCCCATTTCTCCCCATTCTTAACTCAATATTCATACTATTTTTATATGTTTAGGTGGAGCTTGAGTGACTTTGGTCATACATCTTACTCAGTGAGGGGTGGTTGTACTAGGGGTTGGATATCTCAGGATAGTACCCAAGATAACCTTGAGATGGGGACACTCGTTAGTCCAGGGAGAGTGATTTCATAAGAGTTGCTGATTCAAGAGCAGGACATTTTCCTTTATCTCCCTTGGTTTTCAGCTGCTGTGGGGCTTATCANGAGCACTGGCAGCCTTACACACATACGGGTCTTCATAGGGAATAGGAAGTTCTGTGGAAAGATCAAGTTGACCCTTTCTGAGAGCACTTCATGATTTGAAGGAGTGAATAAGGTCCCGTGAAGGCCCCCTTAGATTGCAGTGTGTGTGGGAGGTCAGATGTGCTGACCGTGTTTCATCCAGGGAGTACAACCATATTTTTCCCTGTAACTTCCATACCATTATCTTTTTACCCTCAGTCATCTTCCCACACTCTCTAACTAAGTAAGGTACCAAAATGTATCTCTCCTTTACCAGAGAAAACCGCATGCCTGGAGTACTGCATTTGAGATGTTCATGTAGAAATAAATGTTTAGACTTAGTCAAAATGCCTCATATCATGAAGTAAAATTCTGAGTATAATTGCTGCCAACTTTATTAGAACTCCAAGGGTGTTGCTCTATTGTCCTGCTGTATGGTAGTGATCTTTCTTATATTTACTGGAGCACTGGCTTCTCAGAGTTTGGTGCAAGATCCCAACCTTAGAGATTGATGCAGTGGTAAGAGTGGAGTGCCCTGTGTAGGGCAATTACTCAGCTCTATTGCCAGGTAAGTTTTAAGGAGAAAGTAATTTTTTCCTAAAGCATAGATGTTCAAAGGTGGACCAAGGTTTCAAAACATAGAATATTAAATTACATTAAGATAGTTCTTAAAGGTAAGGAACGTTCTTGGCTGGTCCAGCATCTAAACTAGTTTGAGATCATTTAGTTATCCTATACAGTTTATCCCAGGGTTATTAATTCTTGGAGATTTGTTGGAAGAAGGTCTTTTGTGCTGCTGTCATTGAAGGGAGTTAATGAGGGTAACTAGATTGGCTATGCTGAACAGTATTCTGTCTCCTGCCAAAGACAAAAATAATTGGTTCCTTTCCTGTTTACCAGCATCCCTGTTTTCTGTGATAATGCACATGGAAGAGGAACAAAGATTAAGTTGTTTCTTTTCTTCTGAATGTCTGCTGATTAACACTTCTGTAGCATATCTGAGTATTTCTAGGTTGAGGCTGCTCTTGCAAAGTTTAGTCTTCAAAGACGCTTTAGTAAAATACTATGTAAATACGATGTAAATAACATGAGAAATGTCAAAGGCATGATATTTTCCTAGATTTATAGTTGTTCTTCCTTGTGACCACTGTATTAAAAACTCAACAAATTATGGAACCAAGAATAAGGATCTTTAATTAAGTAACACCTTTCTCCTAAACCTAATCTGTCATTTTAAGAGTAGCTTTCCTAGGTTCCTGAGATAATAGCTTTGTGTCATAATGAATTGTAGGCTCATCTCTACCTCAAATTGTTTGTTATTATTTAGTATTCAGAATTTAGCTTCTCATTTGTCTATTAAGTGGTCCTAAAATACATCTTTCTTCGCAAGGTTAGCATTGCATTTTGTGTTAAATTGTCAGTTGTTTTATCAAAATACAAATGAGTCAAGAAGTAGCTTGCATATTAAAATAACTTAGCCATTACATTGTATTGATTATATATGCAGTGTCTTCAGAATAATTATTTCTTACTGCAGTTGTGAAATAGGCATGCAATTGTCAGTTGTCAGCTTAGTGAAGCCCTGCAGAAACAAAAAGAAGGACATAGATAATGTTATGCACCACTTTTTCTGTACTATATAATAAACACTTGAGCTGTGAGGAGTGGAAATGTTTTTCCTGAGGTGTAGTTGGCACTGCTAATCTTTGTTTTAAAATGCTGACAGCTAGTGAGTTGCAGCGTGAGTTGCTATGTGTTGAAAAGAAATGAAGTAACAGCAGTGTGAGCAAAATTGTCTGCTGTGGGAAGAAGCAAAGAGAAGGAAAAACCATCATTATTAAAGCATTAAAAACCTGCAGGACTAAAAACTGATGTGAAAAGAGGAAGTGTGTATATGTGTGTGTTTTTTTCTGAGTTTCCAGGTTGCAAAGTTTGTGGGATCAGGTTTTTTACTGGCAGTCATAGCAGCTAGAAACATACAGGGGAAAAATGAAAGAAAACCAGCATTCAGACTTTCTCAAGGACTATAATAACTGTGACTTTAAAGATAAGTATTAAATACGGTGAAAGTAAAAAACGTGAGCACTGGAAATAGGATTAATGACTTGCACCCACACCACACACTGAATTCCACAGTTGCAACCCAAATAGTCTCTGTTCTTCTCTCCACACTGCACTTACAGCTCTTTTCCCTT
>WEIT01033209.1:215-11854 GCA_013389985.1 Dryoscopus gambensis
TAAAGATATACCAATCTTTTAAGGTTCTATACAACAGCCTGCAATCTTGTTACCCATACTGCAAAATCTAAAATTTTGTGTTACCAGTAGTACAGAGCGTTTAAGTTCAATTCTTTTCTCTTTATGCATATTCAGAATTTGGTCTTTTGTGCTGCTCTGTTACATAAGTCATTTTTAAGTGAAAAATATCAGGTTCTTCATGTGTATGGAAGTTCGTGCAAAACATGTGGATGGATTTTCTTTAGCAATCAGCAATTCTTTCAACAATAGAAAAAAGGCAATGCACTTTTCCAAGAAGATTTTATCACTTGTAATTTACACAGCACACAACTTTTTGGCTCCTTCATACCAGATCAGCTTTCTGGCATCTTCTGTGCTGGCCAAGGCTTCAATCATTTTGCTTTTCTCTGCTTCAGAAACTGAAGAGAAGTACATCTCCAGGAGGAATTTCCAGCCATCTTTAGACTTGGCTCCAACTGCAAATATGGCTTTCATAACATCACTAGGCAGACTACGGGGAAAAACAAAAGCAACAAAACAAATAAACAAAGTGGGCACAAAAAATCTCACCTGAGAAAAGAAGAAAGGAGTCACAAAATTGAAGTATTAACCTGAAAGAGATGCCTGTCTTTTGAGCAGTTTCATGCTGTAGCAATTGTTAAATTTTGCTGGACTGAATTAATGCCAATCTAATACTTTCAGTCACTAGGAAAAAGCAAATAATTTAGCCACGTGAAAACAAAGTAAATTGTACAAAAAAATTGAGACTTTCTATAACTCAAAATACACATGAATCCAAAGCAGAATGAGCTCTGCATGATAAAAATGTGTACTTTGGCTTTGCCACTAAGTAATCTTTCAGCATGTAGCTCAGGAAAGGCAAATGAAAGCAGTTTGTGGCTGGTTTTGCAGTCACAATTAATGAGACTGGAGAAAAAGTCTAGCACAGTCATCCTCTCACTGTGAAACAGCAATTACTTTTACACATAGAACAGTTAAAGATAAAATTACGTTTTTTATCAATACTAAGTAGGTGGGGTGGTGTGGTGGGGTTTTTTTTTTTGATTGTTCTGTTTGTTGTTGGAGTATTTTTCCCCAAGACAATGGTAGCAGTGTAATGGGAAAACAGATTGGTAAAAGAAGTGGAAGCTCAGTTTTTGTGGTACCTTATTGTTCCATTAGACTTCTTCCATGTCTCAAACATCTCAGCAGCAGTTGTTCTACAGTTTCTTATATCATGAGTGCAGGCAAAAGCCAGCAGTGTTGACCGGAGCTCTCGTTCAGACAGGGTCCCATCATCCGTCCAGTGCTGTTCATCAATTTTATCCCCAAGTAAGTGCTCTATTCTGTGCTAAAGGAGGAAAAAGTTACTAGCAATAGCTAATTCCTCCCAAGAGGATTTTTTATATACAAAATTAGCTTAAAATAAGAAAAAAAGTTGAGCTTTAGAACTGTGGAAGCTAAATATAGTAGTTTTTCATCTATTTTTTCCGATTTACGCATGCTATTTCTTAACTATAGGAATAAGTATCAGATACCACATAAATCTGAAAGGTGGGCCAGGTTACATCTTAAATTGCACATGGATTTTGCACTTAAATTGCACTGAAGACTACTCTTCAAGCCATGGCTCAGACTTGCTTGTAATCAGCTTATGATCTCAACTAACTACAACTTCTGTATGTTTAACTGCTTCCAACTTCACCAAGTCACAGTTAATGTACTTTTGTTTAGCACAAAGAAACAACTTTTGTCTGTCTATAGGCTGAACACCCTTCTGTTTTGTAGTTCTGTAGCTTGCCAAAACCACAGCTGGGTGCCTGATCAGCTACCACACCTCAGTCGAAACTTCTGAACTTAAATAGAACTGCATAGACACTGCACTGCAAACCAGAGATTGGGTTGTTTATAGCAGATATGTAACAACTTTGGGTAAATTAAAATAGTGCTTTTTGTTTCTTATGTTTCCTTAAGCACTCACTAATTATCCCTATCTAGCGTAAAGAAAAAACATCTGCTATTTTATCTAATAATTTAGTAATTTTCTTATAGACTAAATCCCTTTACTGGTGTTTTACAATGTAAAACGGCAAGGATAATTTTAAACCAGTAGATGAATATGGAGAAGAAGCTCCATAATAAGAAGGTAAACAGAGAAATGATAGACAGTCCTCTTCAAAAACTGAACCTACAATTTTGATTTCACTGCCAAGTCTGTATCACTATATTGTATTAATCTATTACACAACTGGAACAGGACAATGACAACTATCTTTTTGTTTCTATTTTTACAGAAAACAGTTCCATTTTTTTCTCCTGTCTCTCTACAAAGCAATTAGATTTCCAGCCACTCTAACTTTTGAAAATAACTTTTCTGTACAAGGAAAGTACATGGACTCTGTTGAATTGCATATTTGTACTAAATTGACCCGTATGGGAACTTTAAGATAGCCCCAGATACCACTGTATTCCCACTGCACCACACTCCCTACAAAACAGTTTGGGGCATATGGGTATGGTATGGAAACAGGGGAAGGAGAGGGGAAGAAGTTGATCCAAAAATTGTACCATTAAGAGATCATTAGAAAAAGCTGGCAAGATTGGCAACTCTCTATAATTCCCATCCAACTTAGTGAAATTACTGAATATGTTCAGTATTCGACAAGCAAAAAGATAATGTAAGTATAAAGAACATTATAGCTAATTATTTCAAATTAAATTTATGAAAAATTAAGACATACCATGACTCGTACGGCCAGTTGTTGTTCACCATTTTTGTCTAAAAGGTGGTATATAAGACTCAGCTGAAACAAAGCTTGAGTAAGTGGTGCAGTGCTGTTCTCTTTGTTAAGGTAATCAATCAACTCAAAGGCCTTTTCCAGAGACTCTCTTCCTAGACTATGGGTCAATGAACACAAATATTAAAATGGATTACAAAACAAAAGCACTCCCTGAAACAAGATCAGAAGTGATGCTTTCCATTACACTAACAGAGAGGTAAGTGAATAGACGGAGTGACATAAGAGACAATTTACATGTAGAGATTTTCATATTTTAACTTCAGTAAAATTACAACAAAGCAACAATGGCTACAGCCATGTCTACAGTTAACAAAGTTGAAAATGGGTAAGGAAGTGCGGCAAGGATGTCTGAAAATATTTATCATAGATGAGGGTACTCAGATACACTAGCAGCTTCCGAAGAGACTATTTGTAATGTTCAGTCTCACCTGCTCTGACAGTGGTGGTGAAAGACATGAGAAGTAAAAATTTCAGAGGGAAATAGCTTACTTTTCTAAAGTGGAGCACTAGAGTACAGGAAAATAGTCTAGTAGGCAGATTATTGGACACTAAAGAAAACAGTGTCTTACAGAAATGGAAACTATCACGTGGCTCTATATGATCCCAATAAACAGATGATGCTATAAAGAATAGGGAGATAACATCTAGCACCAATATGGAAGCATCAGTGAAGAGTTCCAACAAGGCTATTGAAGACTGAATTAAAACTTCCCTAAAGCAGTTGTCTCTAGAAACTAAATCTCATCTTTTCTGACTTGGAAAAAACTCTGAACACATATTAAATACGTTTTCCAATACAGAAGTCTTACCGTGCAAGGTTAAAGATATTGTTGATCAAATTTGCTCTGTCTTTAGGACTCAGAGCAGTATGGGTTTTTTTCAACAGATCAATCAGTGTTTTCCAGTCTTCAGCATAGTGTACTATGTAATAGCCATTCATGTCCACATTGAATTTTATCCATTCCACCTCTTCTGGAAGTTCAATGACAGCTAGCGGACAGACAATATGTTATCACCAGAAACAAACATGTAACAACTGTTTGCTCAAATCAAAGTCTATGAAGTAGACTAGTTTCAGAGAGTAAGTTCTTTCATGCTATTTCCCCCTACTATGAAGAAGGAAAAGCCAGTACAAAGGTTTTGAAAGGCAGCTCAAAAATTCCAGGTTTTACTTCCTCAGCCTTCTTCCTACATATGATTGAATGAACATTATCACAGTCTGCCCCAAGCTGCATCAGTTAATTTCTCTCCTTCTGTCCAGTCCTTCTTTCAAACAGCCCCATCTACTGTTCCAAATGCAGTATTTTCCTACCCAGTTCAATAAAATACATGTATCAGTGGAAAGTTACTTCCTAACACTTCAACAAACTGGCAGACCAATTTCACATTACTTGCTCTCGAAAGAACAAGCAGTTTGAGAGATCGTGTGTATGCACTGTGATGAAAAGCAGTGCTTTTCATCACAGGCTTTTACAAATTTCAAACCTGTGCTTCTGTTCCAGTTGCTGTCATTTATTTACACACACAATGCTATAGGGAACCAACTCTCTGATGATGACAGAACACCAGCAGTATTTTGCTCCAAATAGCTGTAATTACTTTGTACCTGTATGTCTTCACCGTCACGTCTTACTCAAGGATGTTCTCAGAAAAATCACATATCTGTAACACTCAAGTAATTTGCTACCAAAGCTATGAGTCACGTACCTGACTTCTGATCCAGTAAATATGCATTAGTACAATGGGTAAAGTTGCACCTATTTGTTATGTAAGTGAGAGGAATATGCCACAGGTAACTGCAAAGGAAAACGAATGTTTACTGACATATACATATTATCTCTCTTGTATGGCTTATTTTGTTTTAATTTAAGCACTTTTGTGTACTAATAATACTAGAATCACTGAATGCTGTGTAAAATAATAAAGTATAAATCTCACTTATATAATCAGAATATGATGAAAGAATAAACACACAGCATGCACAGAAATTAATTTTTTAGTTCCACCATGTTGAGAAATTGGTAAATTTTATAGAACAGCTTGGGTTTGAAAAGACCTTTTAAGGTTGTCTAGTTCAGCTCCCCTGAAATGAGCAGGGCCATCTTCAACTAGATCATGTTGCTCAGAGTCCTATTCAACCTGACCCTGAATGTTTTCAGGGATGGGGCACTGACCACCTCTCTGGGCCACGAGTGCCACTGTTTCACCACCCTTATTGTAAAAGTACTATTCCTGATATCTAGTCTAAATCTAACCTCTTAATTTAAAACCATTGTTCCTTGTCCTATCACTACAGGACCTGCTAAAAAGTCTGGCCCCATCTTTCCTATAAGTACTTGAAAGAATGGAGTGAAGTTCCCCCAGAGCCCTTTGCTCTCCAGGGTGAACAGCCCAAACGGTCTGTCTGTCCTTGTAGGAGAGGCATTCTGTCCATGTGATCATTTTTGTGAACCTCCTCTGGACTCACTCCAACAGGTCCATGTCCTTCCTGTGCTGGGACCCCAGCGCTGGATGCAGTGTTCCAGGTGGGGTCTCACCAGAGCAGAGCAGAGGGGCAGAATCCCCTCCCTGGCCCTGCTGCCCACACTGCTTTGGATGCAGCCCAAGATACAACTGGAATTCTGGGCTGTGTGCGCACATTGCTGGCTTGTGTCCACTACCACCAGTCCCCACCACGTCCTCCTCTGCAAGGCTGCTCTCTCCAGCTGTTCATCCCCTAGCCTGTGTTGATACTGGAGGCTGCCCTGACCAAGGGCCCACTGCTCAAGTTTGTGCAGGTCCTTCTAGATGGCATCCCTTCCCCCAGGCACATCAACTACACCGCTCAGCTTGGTGTCATCCACAAAATCTCTGCAGGAGCACTTATCTCACTGTGTACGTCACTGATGAAGATCTTAAACTGCAGTAGTCCCAATATGGACCTCTGATGGACTCCACTTTTCCCAGTACTTCTTTCCCAGTTCCAGCATGCTAGGTAGCTTGTCCAAAGTCATACAGACAGTAAATCTCTGGCTGCATCAGAAATTCATCCAGTATTATTTCTACCTGAGTCCAACATTGTTTTTCTGATCTTTTACAAGTTTTAACTAAAATAAAAAAATAATCCAAGTACAAGACTCAAATTCCAAATCATGGTATGGAAACCATAATTAATTGCATACCACAAAGACTTTCTTGAATGAACTAGAATCTCAAAAAATAAATGCTAAGGAGGCCCATAATGATGATAAGGACTTGGCTATTTAGAGAAAACACAAGTTTGAGTTGGATGAAAGAAGCTGCACATCTTCAAAACCTTTTCATGCATGCCCCAAATTTACATGAACTAGAAACAGAAATTACTTAGCTTAAAAATCCTTCCCTTCTTCCCTTACCTTTCAATCCCACATTGCTTTTCTTCCTCTGCATAACAAAAATAAAACAGAGCCCTCTAAATTGCTACATTTCAAGAGACAAATTTCTTTCACAGACCTGATTTTCTGCACAATGGTGCAAAGGACTCAGCTCCTGTTAAAACTTAAAACAACTGAATAAAACCAGCAAAATCTCAAAAGAATTCACATTTACGTATTTTTGTTAGAAGACACTGTTGAGGGTCATAAGGTAAGTTATATTTGCAGTAAAGTAAATTTTAAAATTACCAACTGCCACATTTTGCTTCTTCAGTATTTGCATATGTACTTCCTTTTAGGTTTTGGTACAATGGATATTGCCTCTGTTATATATTCAGTCATTTGTTGTCATGCAGTAGTGTCATCTTAAAATTTCAAAGCCAATTGATTCTAGCTTCTCTACCTTCCTC
The DNA here is from genome assembly GCA_013389985.1 of Dryoscopus gambensis. NCBI lineage: Eukaryota > Metazoa > Chordata > Aves > Passeriformes > Malaconotidae > Dryoscopus > Dryoscopus gambensis. The sequence goes on from WEIT01033209.1 coordinate 6,819, forward strand.
TAGCAAAGCCCAAGATGTAAACTGAATTTTGCAGTAAGAAGGAGAACCTCTAAAATAGGATACATGCATCTGTAACTTCTGTACAACTTCTGCTCCCTGCCTTTCTTCAAATTCTTGTTAAACACACAGAACTTTCTCAAATGTAAAGAAACCTTTACTTATGAGATCTGCCTTTTGGTATTGAAAGCCAACTGATGATGTCAAGCTTAAAAGCTTCAGGAAAAGGATGCATGTAAGAAACTCAGATTACAAAGGGCGTCACTGATTTTTACCAGTTGCTTCAGTGGAAATAGACATGGGCCTTCAGGCAGAGACTAGACGTGTGAATTTCTGTGCTGAATTCTCTATTACTACCAACCTTCAAAGGAAACTCTAAAAGGCCTGAATACAAGTGAGAAAGATATACAAGGTTTAAGACAGCAGCTTGCTTGTAACAGGCAAAAGGTATTAAGAAGGTAATAACCTTGCATCTGATGTCCAATTTTCTGGTTCCACACGATACAAAAATTTCTCTTGTTGTACTGAAATAGTCTTTCCCTTTCGGACAACAGTGACTAAAGGAAATCCTTTATGCACAAGCCAAGTCTTCATCATTTTTTTTACATCTAGTGTTCCATTGGTAATCTGTAAAAACAATCATAACATAACAAGAAAATAGCAAACGAAGAACACTTAACTTTCTTCTTAAGTTACCAATTAAATGATAGCATGATTTTGCATCTGTAAACAATTGCTTTGACAGCGAACTTGTAAATTTCACAAGCAACAATTTAGGGGAGGCAAGCGGTTTTTATTTTAAGTTGAGGGAATCCTAGCCAAGCAGTAGAAAGACAAACTGGAAACATCAGATAAGTTGAACTGGTATGCAATAAGGGTGGAGAGAGCTTGGGAGCTTACTGTAGCTTTCTTTTCTGTAGTACTCTCTCTCCACCCTTTCTCTTTCCTTATTGGTCTGCGGACATTATGTGACTGTTTCAGGTTGAAAAATCTTTTTTAAATTTTGAAATTAATATTAGAAATTGAAATACAGTTATGGTATTTTTACAACAAACCCACATATCCTTTATGAATTAATTTTTCCCTCTACCACTTACCAGACTTTGCATAGCTTTACCTTTCTTCTAATTTCTAAAGAACTGTTTGTACTACAACATCCCCTCTGAGGACAAGTACTCTATAATGTCTACATATCACCATCTCTTTATTAACAGAGAAAATACCTTACCCTGAAAAAGACAGTATGTCCCCCAACTTGCAAAAATGTGGGTTAGGCTGAGCTATCAGGAACATAAGGAAATTAATATATCATTATTCAAGTTACATTTAACTTTTACCAACCTATACTGTGTCTTTCAATAGTTTAGAGAAGCATCACACTGCCCACTGTTCTCTGTTCAAGCCTATATTATATACAGTTCACCTTCACGGGAAAATATGATATTATTTATGTAGAGAATGACCGTAAACCTTCAATAGGGGTTTCAATTCCAGGGAAGCAATTCTCTATCAAACACTTCAAATTTATAGAATTTGAAGTCTGCATGTTTGGTTTTTTTCACTTTTTACATACTCCCTCAAACCACTCTGGCTAAATCTTCTTCCTCTATCTTATCATCACAAGCTTTGATTGGTACTACAGTGTTGCCTACTGCTAGTTACCTAAAGACTGGCAGAAAGGTTTGTGCGTAATCTGTAGAGACATGAGTAAATTTGAAATTTGCTCCACTGAAATGAGTCTATCCCAATATTCAATCCCATATCACCTGAAATAAACCAATTATTAGAAATTATAGCTTCACAGTTCATCTTAGCAAGAATTTATTGTCAATAATTAATTTTAGTGACATCTCTTCTTTGAACAGCAGCTCCTAACTTCAATGAAGGCAACACAAGAAACTGATTTCATCCTTCTAGGTAATGTACACCAAAGTTTTCTTGCCATGTTGATGTTTCTTTTAATGCCCCTGCAGTTTTCTCATGTTCACTCCAATTATGACTGACAGGGGCCCTTTCTGTTCCATTTCCACAGAGAAGGTTAAGACTTAAGAAATGATAGCACATTTTGCTGTGTGAAGAATGTATACAAAAATTTATGTTCAAAGAAAATGACACTCGCATGATTTGAATTTTTAAACACCTTCAGCCTAGACATAATTAATGGCAGCACAAGGCAAAAAAGAGCCAGTCAATCTGCTGAATATCACAGGTTTGTTTTTACTATTACTGTAAATATGGGAAACAACTTAAAAGTATACCAACTACCTCAATACATGGTAATACTAATGAGTTAACTGTTACAAGGAAGACACAGTGAAACAGTACATATCCAAAACAGACAATGATCAAGAAGCCCAGACGCAGTTACGGCCTCTTGAAACTCTGAGAGATTTTTGTTTCTTTTCCTTTCTTTGAAGGAACTTTTAACAGTCCTGGACACTGGCTAGAGTTCAAGGGCACTAATAATGGTATCAGTGTTGCCTTTCCCCGGTCTTAAAATTAACAGCTAAACATAATTAAGGGAAAAAGAGGTTTTTACTTCAGTATTTATTTAAGGATCCTTAAAGGTGCACCCCTTTGTCTGGGTGGAATGCACTGAAATGCACACACACAATAGGTTGTGTATACAATTTATAGGCCTTGCAAATTAGCATTTCTATCAAAGATTCCCCAATGAGAGGCTCCAATGAACCCCCCATTCTGAGGAATCCGCCCCGAATGGCCCTATCTTAGTTTACAACAGGATGTTCTAGGGAAGACCTTGGTTTCTCAGGATAGCATAGGGCTTTCTGATCCCCAACTGCGAGGCTTCCAGGATGTTCAGTCTCCTGACTTAAAGGAACTTTGGGTCTAAGCTAGTTATCAGACTTAAGGAATTACAAGTATGTGGGCTAAAAGCAGTGAGGATACACAAAAGCTATATAAAAGGGTATATAAAAGGGGTATAAAAGAAAAGGCAAAAAATCATCATGGCATCATCAGTCTACTCAGAGATCAAATAGGAACACAGTACTTCGTGTGAGCTACTCACTTCCATCTAGTTCATGTAATTTTAATTATTCAGACATCTACTGGGGGAAAACATTACTAAGCAAAAACTTTCTATCAGGCTCCTAGAATGGATGAACTTTTGATACCAAGGACAGGGAAAATAATCAGACATGAAGCCTGCCTACATTTTACTGTACATCAACAGAATCTGGCTCAGAATTTGAAGGTAAAGGTTATCAGAAAGCAAGAGAAATCAAGAATTCAAGATATAAGAAGAAAAATATTAGGACAGAATGAATACCAAAGCAAAAGAAAATGGACACAGAGACAGTATATTTCAGTAAATTCAGAACAGCAAAGGCGAAAGTCAGTGGGAAGAAAGGAGTGCAAAAAAGTAACACCTTCTCAGGGAAGCAAAAGGATTAAAAGGCCAAATATAAACCAATCCATTGCAATACCAAGGGAATATGAAAGCATATGAAAGTGTAGGCTGTGTAAAACCACAAAATGGACAGTATTAACACTCACACGCAAAAAGCCCACAAAACATACCAGAGACTCAGCCACAAAATGAGGTGCAGTCAGAAATGGACAGAAGAAAGGGCAAACATTGTAAGAAGCATCAGAAAACATAAAGAACCAGTTGGTGGGCTCCTCCACATAGAAGGGTAACTTCTGTCAGACAGTTGTTAAAAACCAGATGTCAGCAGAAATTTGGTAACTATTAAATTAGCATGAAATACAAAGGGTTGTTTGTCAATAAAAAATGGAAATCACAGTGAGTTCTCAGACTAGATGTTACTAAGTTTGTTGGATGGGATTTATTTGGCAATAGTAATACAGGCAGGTGAAGCAATCCCAGAGCTGGAGACCATTACCTTTTGACTCCTACAAGGAGACAACTGAGGTTCCAAAAAACTGGAGAAAGGGGTCTGCTGAATTTGCATAAAAGCTGAAGCAAAGAGTAGGGTGGTAATAATAATAAACACCACCACCACCAACTACTCTGAGCCAGAGAGACAGACAGGGCAAGCAGTCTAAAGTTTTGAGGATGACTCTTTTCCTGTGCTGTGGTAACAGTTAAATCCTGCAGCTAGTTAGTTAAGCTCTCACATTAATTAAATGTGACGCATTTGTGAAAGGTTGAGGACAGGAAAGTCTGTTTGACATTACAGAAGTCACTTTTCCACCAGAGGAGTTCTCTGTCACAAGAGAGTCACAGACTGCTATCAGCAACAGTCAATCACTAACTGGCCAACTAGTGACTATGTGTAACTAAACAGGCAAATTTACAGCCACCTGTGACACCTGACAATAACTAAGAGACTCCAGTTCTGCAGAAATTCAAATATCGTAAGGTAGATGCCAAGAACCAAAATTAAATATTAAGTCAGTACCCTGCCTAGAACCCGCCTTCTGTGAGGGAACCTCACATGTATTTCAGAGACTTTAATACATCCTACGCAATATACCTAAACATCGGGAAATCTGCTCACTTCGCTTGTACAACTACCTTGACACTCCCAGAGGTGCTCAGCAGGTCTTGCTTGTTAGAATCATTGTCTCTCTTGCACATATTCACTCCCTCTTGAGCACTTCCTCCGCTGCACTCTCTTCTACTCTCTTCCCCTCATGTCCTTTCTCCCTTCAACCTTATGCCTCCACCCGTTCCTTGCTCTTTCTTCCACCTTCAACAGCTCTTCACAGAATCACAGAATCATTAAAGTTGGAAAAGACCTCTATGATCATCAAGTCCAACCTATAACTGAACATCCTATCAACTAAAAGATACTAGATGCTTCTTGAACACCTCCAAGGATAACTCCATCACCTCCCTGGGCAGTCAGTTCCCATGCTTAACCACCCTTTCAGTGAAAAAATTCTTCCTGATGTCCAACCTGAACCTGCCTTAGCACAGCTTCAGGCCATGTCCTCTCACTCTGTTGCTGGTTGCCTTGGAGAAGAGGCCAACCCCCACCTGGCTACAACCTCCTTACAGGGAATTGCAGGGAACGGTAAGGTCACCCCTGAGCCTCCTTTTCTCCAGG
>WEIT01033210.1:0-51461 GCA_013389985.1 Dryoscopus gambensis
ACGGGGGGAGGGTCCCACAACAGCAGATCACAAACTATGCCACAAAACACTGGAAGGACATATGCAAATATTTTTTCCTTCAGCCTGAATGCAAAAGTGCACCTTTGCATGCAAAATCGCGTATCTCTTTTTCTGCCAGTCCTTGAACAGTTAATTTAACCACGCAAAAAAACTGACACTATCATTCCACTCAGGTGGGACCAGGCTCTAATTAAAAAGAGAAAAATGGAATGTACTCTCCAATACTTAACACAAAAGTGATGCAACTTGCAGCTTTAACGGTGAAAAAACTCTACAGAGTGGCAGAGGGAGAGCTGTCATATCACATGTGCTGTGTATGTAGCTGTGATATGACCGATCTTCTGAACCTGCTGTCATCAAGAAAAATTCCTGACAGACAACAGCCCAGATCTGGGCAGCCCTTTTTGCAGGAAGAAGCACTGTGCAGGTAAAAAAAAAAAGGTCACACTGATAATCGGGGCTCCTATTTGTAGCTAATACAGGCCAATCTCAGGATTGAGTATCAAATCTTTCCTATATAATTTTTATAAACCCAGAAATGAGAAGCATCTACTGATCACTGTATTAACTTATCACCTGATCTAGTTCCACAGGATTAGATTCCTTTTTTAATGGGATTTTTTAAAATGTCAACATTCCATCCTATTCAACAGCTTTTGCATCCTTGCAAAGAAGAAATCTTTTCAAAAATCTGATCTTTTAATACACATGAAGTAGTTTTTGTTTTATCCAACAATCAATAAACAAGCAACCAAAAAAAAAAAAAATCTGGCCCAGCTGGAACACTGTACAAAGAACAGCAGCCAAGAACACAGGACTGTTTTACCTCTGAGCCTCAATTACAAGTCTCACTGCATCTTTCTCTTGCCAGAAGAAGCCAGCCCCCTTCTTCTGCTTCTCCCACAGAACTGGAATAAGGCAGCACAAAGCAGGAGGTGTTGTGTCTTCAAAACATGAGTTAACAACACACTTTATTTAGCCTACTCCTAATATTCAACCTACAGCTCCTGGCAACCCAGCTTACAAAGGTATTCCACCACAGTCCCTCTGCATTCTGAGACATAGGAACAAGAGAAATCCCTCACAATCACAACATGGGGCCCAAGAGAACCTTACAAATTGCTTGTTCATAAACTCATGAGAGCTGCCCATTGCTATAGCAAAGAAACACAGATTTGTTATGGCTGCAGTGCTCTGATCTGCAGACATGAGTTGTACATGAAAACAGGCCCTTTGTCACAGCAGAAACAATCACGGATCCAGTACAAACTGGGAAGTGCAACTCACAACTTCCTGGGCTGTAACATGCAGAACTCCCTGCAGAGACCTTCACCGGCAGGTGCTGGGAGCAGCCTGTGGCCCAGTGCTCTCTGGAGAGTTGCTGCACACAAGCACATTGCTCTCTGCTCAGGTTTCAAACTCTGCTGTCACTCATGGCATCTGTGTCCTGCTAGAACAGGCTGCAGGCCAGGCTGCCTGTCCAGAGTTTCTCACACGATCTGCCAGTAGGACATGAGGGATGAGGAGGGGACAGGGCTTGCCCAGGGCACCCAGGCCAGCCAGGGTATGGAGGGACAAAGTGTGGGGCTGTGTGGCTGCCTTTGCAGGTACCCTCTGGCCTGCCTTTCTTCCTCTCCCACAGGGGAAAACCCAACATAGGATCATTTCCGTGCTTGTTTTCCAAAAGAGAAAGCAACTGTCAAACTCATGTTATGTCAAACCCAAAGTTATTCAGAATTAGAGTGCCACAAATTCCCTTCAGCATACTGCTGCCAGTGCAAAGGGCAAGGACACCATTAGCAGTGCCAGGGTCCCACGCTGGCCCTGCCACAGAGCTGGTGTGGGACATAGATAGTTGTGCCCATTGTCTGGGCCTCAGGTGTCCCCCAAAACTCTCCCTGCCCGTGGGGCTTCATCTGTGAGCTCTCTGGCACAGTGAGACCCTGATCTGTGCAGCTGATCTGGGTACTATAAAAATGATAAACACCATATCATCTTCTGGGCTCTTACCACCACCACATCATCACACCAGCACAATGCACCAAAACACACTCTTTAGGACAGAATGGCTGGGATACATCAGAAGACGGGGGGATATCAAGTATCACTACAAAGAGCCTGCAGCACAGTGTGTCGAGCCAGGTGGGAATGGCAAGTTATTGGTTCCAGCTGGGTGCTGGTCCCAGGCTTGCACCTGGCTGACCCTGCACAGGTTCATTTGCACAGTGTCACCTAGTGCTCCAGGAAGAGGGATGAACTCTGGTGACTTACCATAGTAGCACTACAGACCCAGGTCAAGTCCAGCATAGAGTCCTGCTGCCAGTTCCTCCTCAGAAACAGAAGTGCAAGTGAGGCAGAGGAATCTCAATGGCTCTGGGGAATCCAGCTGTCAAGGCCGACAGGGCCATGGTGGCTGGCCCTGGGCACACAGTCCTCTGGAGCACAGTGCCAAGAGCCTGGAATTAGCCTTGGTGGCAATACAGCTGTGTCTGTGCAGAGCTGCATCTGAGTGGAGCTCCTGAGAACAGCCCAAGCTGTCCAAAAGTGGATCTTGAAGGAGCCAGGCTGGATGAGTGCACCCAGGACACACAATCCACCATTCTTACCAACAGGTCACAGCTGAAAGCAACCTGCCAGCACTGAGCTGTTCTCACTAACTCATGACTCTAGTTTCAGATATGCTGCCTCTTAGTGCAGATCTCAAAGAAACACTGATAACCCCAAAGCACATGAGGAAATACACATCTAATATGGTGCATGGAAGACATATAAGCTGCTCATGAAGTTGGTAGAAATGTGATTTCTAGTGTGGGAAGCTAGTTGTCCTCTGAAATGGAAAGGAATGATTGTAGAGCCACTCTGAATAGCAAGGCAGACTGGGTGGTATGGGCATTTCCATTCCATTTAGCAGGGAATGCCCATGCAGCCCTGACTGTGCTAAGAGCATGGGTTGGCTGCAGTCCCAACTGTTGCCCAGTAAACCCATACCCAGTTCTTGGGGCGGTAGGAGACCATGCCTTTACCCCCCCACCCCCCCCAAGTTTCATGATTTATATTTAAAAAAAAAAAAAGTGGGCTGGGACGTGGCACAGGAAGGGGAAGTGGCTCATTTAGGCTTCTAAATCAAAATAGGAATAAACAGAACATCTGAAACTCCTGCCCTCAATCTTGGTACTTTCTGGATCCTGAGACCAGAACTCAATTTACATTCTCTGAGTGTAGGCAACTGTGCTGCAGTTTTGGATTTAAAAGATCCATGACGTATTGATAAGAAGTTGGCTTCAGAGCAAAAGTTATTCCATGTGCTGAGCTTCTCAGTTATATAAAACATGGCTGTGCCACCGAATTGAAGGCATGTGTGTTAAGGAGTGTGCCGATGGCCACAACTATGGACTGAACCAGAGACTGAAATGTCCACAGCAGTGGACTGGAGACCAGCGCTGTGCTGGCCTGACATTAGTTTAATTCCTTAGATACCTTTTCTGTTGGTGTTAGAATTACTTTGAAAACCAACAGTTCTCAGGTACATTTTTGTGGGATTGAATAGTACAGAGATGGCTTACCTGGACAATTAGCTTATTTTCTTTATCGGGCAGAATTCGGTAGGTATAAACGCAATTCCGGTACCTGGAAGAGACCACAGGTGATATGGTTAGACCATGTCCAGAAGGGACTCTCACTATGGCATCCCTCCTCATGAGAAAAGACATTGGAAAGTCCTGAGACACATAGATTGCTTTGTGCACAAGGGTTTTAAACATTTCTCTTTATTTCCCTGGAGTCTGTGGACTAACACAAACGTGAAGTGTTCCTGGTCACTGAAACAGGAACATCTGCTTGCAGATGTCACTGCAGAAAGTGATATCAGCATTAGCTCAGAGAGAGTTATTCCACTCTTCTTCTGGCCGGAAGGAGAGAAAACATCAAGTGGCTCTAGCTGTCAGTAGAGCGGGAGTCTCAGGAAGGAATGAAAAAGCAGAAATCCGAAAGGCATAGGGCCAAAATTAGCAATAAATGAGTAAACTGAAGGGCTAGTGCATTGACTTGTATTGGAAAAAGCAAATAATATATTTCAGCTAAATCACAGTACAGCAGGTGATTGCCAGGCAAATTTTTATCCACAAATCCTAAACAATGGCCTAAATGAAAACCCATCTCACCATCCTGGTGTGGATGCACACAGTACATGTGCATCTGTAGAGCACCCACAACAAATATTTTGTCCCAGCTAAATTCAATTAGATTCTTATTTAAAGGGGGATGGAGGAGTCTTGTGCCCAGTGGAGGGTCACATCAGTGCATGGGAGCCCAAGGGAAGCCTGAACAGTGCTGCAAGCTTGACCGTCCTCAGCAGCTGCTGAGCTTTCTGCAGCTCACCCAAGAAGTATTGACTAGAAAACATACTTTCACCTTTCTCACAACAAGAGATTGATCAAATCTTTTAAGTCATCTGCAAAGCACTTAAAAGATACAATATTGCTTTGAGCTAGCAAAAGGTGCTGGTTCAACCCCTTCCTTCTCAAAAGAAAGAACAGAATCCACACTCAAAGCTTCCTTGGTTGTAACAGAAGCACTGCACTACTTGTGGAATTGTTAGAAAATGTGGGCTTAGGTCAGCCCCCCAGCTGGGGAGATCAGGCAAATCAATTAACATTCTAATCTCTCTTAGAGTTGTGATGTACGTCTATTCATCATACACCTTTCAGATTCATTCCACTCGGAAGAGAGGAGACTGGCAGAATTTCAGGCAGCTTTTTATGAGGAGTCACAAAGAGACATTGGAAATGAAAATAAATTCCTCGTAGATCATAGCTGAGTCTTTCCAGGGTGTCTGGAGGATTTGGTCATGTATCCACATCAATGTGTGTCTTTTGATAGCATTAATGCAAAGGACATAGAAGAATTCAAGCTGTTTCCAGAGCTCGTTTCACAGGCATCTGTTCATTCACGCATCTGGTACAGAGCTGGAAGTCACAGACATGATCCCCAACTAGAGGGCAGCTACAGCACTGCTAATTTCACCAATCCCACAGCAATCAGTGCCAGGTAAGGAAGGGTATGGGGTTTGTTTTTATGTGTCAGTGCAGCTCTCTTACACCATTACCTCCTGCTGATATGCAAACAGGGCTAGGCAGAATTGCTCATGCAGCTGATGAGAGACAATTTGTGTGTGTGGAGATTATGAAACTGATAAATGAAGCAGGTCAATTGCTCTTGCTTACAAGAGGACCCTCATGTGGCCTTCACAGAAAGTGCCCCATCACACAGACCTTAACAAGGCTGCTGTCATAATGCTTGTAAAGAGGTTTAAGCTGAGGCCAAGTAAGATCAGTATGAGAACAATAAAAGAAGGGCAGTTGGGTGAGACAGAAGGGAGGAGCACTTCCTAGGATCAAAAGCAGGAATCCTCCTTGCCAGTCCCCTAATTTAGTGTGTGTGGATGGAGAAGACCAGGACTCTTACTCCATTTTTACCCTTAGGCTTTCTCTCCTTGGCATCCTGACTGTCAAGTTACACAGTCCCAGTTATCGCCACATTCCAGGTCCTCCCTAAAAGCTGGGCTGAGTTCAGAATCGCTCAACCATTGTTCAGACTATCCATGTAGAGGGTAAATAAAACATTAGCCTCAGTTTAAACAAGTCTCCAAGTACTTGTCATCTCCCCGTACTCTCAACCAACCAGAGGAGCAAACAGTGGGACAAGGCTGGCATTTTCTCCTTCCTCTCCTGCTGTATGTTTTTATGCACAGGTGATGATGTGCATATTGGGAGCATCTGGAGCACTAGACAGGGCTGCTGTGCTAGGCCTGGTGCCAAGTGCACCATGAGAGAGGCATGGTGCTGGAAAGGGCATCTCACAGGCAGGGTCCTCTTAGAGGGGTCCCAAAGCTGCAGCTGGTCCTTGAGTGTCACCTCTAGAAGTGCTGTTAGTCCTGCAGCCATTCATGGATGAACTGCCAACAGAAGACTCCCTGGAGGAATGGTACCAGTTCAGGTGCAGAGAACACTAAGCAGGCTCTTTTGGACTTCAGGATTCAGGCATTCCCCTCCAGGTGAGTAAAAGAGCCCATTTCTTGTCCATAAACTTGCAAGATCAAATGATTTAGGCACAGAGAAAGGAGGAGGAAAAGGGTTTTGCTTCTTGCCTTTTATGGGGCAGTGTGACTAGAGCAGGAGACAGCAGTGCAGGGGGAGGAGCATTCCCCAGCCTTTCACTGTCTGAATGCTGCTGCTTTAAGTTTCAGAAAAGGAGGCAAGGCACTCTCAAAAGGCCCTGCAAATACACCTCCCCTACTTGTCTATATTTATACAAACCCTATTTTTCTAAAGCAGCTCTTCAATGAAATCATTATTTCATTCTATGATCTTATAATAATAAATGATTTTGCTGGATCTTGATTGATCTGCCCAATAAATATTGGAGCTTTGTGGAATATGATATTTCTTTTTCAGAGCAAATTTCATGATTTTTTTGTTTTCCATATCTATGCACAGTTGACACTTTCTCTTTTTCAACATAATTCTCTTTTGTGGAAACAATTTGCAGTCAGCCTTTCAATTCCCTACTCTCCCATTCTTTGTCTCCAGGCTCTCTACTTTTTAAACAGAAGTAACTGAAGGACTCAAACTTCAAACACCTCCCAGTCAATAGCACAGCTGAAACTGATACATCTCTGAGGAAGTTTTCAGCTTCAGCAAAGGTGCCCATTTTGTGGAGATGACATTCAGAAGGAAGGACTTATTCACCACCTCTCCACAAACTAACTGCAAACCAGCATAAGCTGAAAGCTTGTCAGATCGTTTGACAGCAGCCTGTGAGACATTTCCCAGACTGTAATTAATGCCATCCCTTCGCATCTCTGATCCAGTTGCTCTTGACTGGCAAGGCTAGGTGCTCCCCAGTGCTTTAATCAAGCCATTCATATTAGCCACCTCAGAATGGATTTAAGAACATAACCTTTGGCTCCCGGTTCAGAAAATCATGGTCATTATATTGTTTCTATTTCCTGATCCCATGTCTCTCAAGTTACAAAAGGCTTTCAAAGCTGGCTGCATAAACATTTACAATGGAAAAACTTATGCAAATGCATGTTAGTAGGCATTTTTGCAGCACCTTTCCTTTCTAAAATCCCCACCATCACTCGGTGAAAATATTTTGTGTACATACTGGTTACAAGTCAAACCAATGGAGTAATACTAAAATCATTAAATGGAAGCAACAGTCTGTTCTAGTAAATTGTTCCCCAACTGACCACTCGGGCCCTCAGCCCGTGTTACAGGATTGTCTCTCCTCCCTCCTGCCAGTACTGGCTGTTCATCTGCAGCTGTCCTTCTTTTTCTTCTCCCTCCAGAAAGACAAAACTCTTCCCTGTGTTGTTACGAGCACCTTAACAGGCAGGCACCGAAGCTCTCTGCGCCTCATGAACACGCCCACTCCCCAGCCACCACGCTCTGGCAGTCCAACACCTACGCCCACGGGGCAGTTACCCAGCCCCATGCCGCTCGGCAGCAGACAGTGCTGTCACCAGAATCTGACCTCAGAGACAAGCCGTTAACACAGTTATAAACAGCAGCACCACCTTCACCACTACAAGAAATATCCTTTCAGACAGAAAATGAGAAACCTGCTTGTAATGTAATGTTGGGTAAAGATGTAATGAGTTTCATTGATCTGCTGCACAGTGGCAGCAAAGAGGATCTGACAGCGTCCTACAAAGGCTCTCTTGATCTCTCCTAAGCAAGGAGCAACTATCTGATCTCTCTGTAATGCAAAGTCAAATGTCTCAGATTTTACCTAGTGACTTCAGTCTCCTCTCACCCCTGCTCTCCTGCCACCAGGAATTAACACCTGCCCCTCACAAACCCAGGGCAGCAGGCCTTGCTCTCTGGTCCCTGACTTAACCCAGAATGGAGGGATCAGGGCTGCCAGCACTTCTCTCCTTATTTCCCACATGAAACGTTTAACCCATGAGCCACATTAATGATACAGGCAGAATCACTGCTGTGCTGGGTATACTGTGCACCGCTCCAGGAACTATTTCAAGCCTTTTGCTGAATGCTACACGGTACAAGCAGAGAGGTCAAACATACACTGAACCAGAGCAAGAAAAGTGCCTAGGAGGTACAAGGCTCGGGACTGGGGTCACTAAAGATATATACTTGACCCAAGTTGTTAAGACACTCCAGAAGTTCAAGAGGTTATTTTCTCTCAGAGCACTGCAGCAGTGCCTTTGAACATTCTCTCCTTTTGAATCAGGGGCAAGAGCAGCGTGAGCAGTAAAGCAGTACATAACTATGGGTTTATTCAGCCTGGCTCCTAACCTTTCCCCACCCCATGGCCCAGTCAGGTGAAACCAGCCATGTTCTGATGAGGGCTGCACATTCCCAGTGAGTACAGCGCCTGTTTTCCTCTGTGCTGGGGAGGGGACAGGGGTGACCCCTGCCCAGCAGGGACAGCAGTGTGAGCTGAGGCCGCGGTGAACGCTGTACTTACAGCACGCAGAGCGCATATGCCGAAGCAATTGACTCACTGGCCCTCACAAGGAAGCTGCCATCCTTGCCTACTTTGGAGAGCAGGTCTTCAGCTCTGGAGCGAGTGATGTTGCCGTGGTACCAGCACTGATCCATCGCTGGAGCTGGAGGAAACCTGAATGCCAACACAGGAGCTGCCAGAGCCGCCTGTGTGTCTGCGTGTAACGATCAGCCAGCTTCGGCTCACCAGCTTCCTGTTTCAATAGCACAGAGAGGGAAAGGAAACTCAGCCACGGACAACTTCCTCAACTCAAAGAGCTCAGAGAGTGAGTGTGACATATCACTGCAGCCCCCATTCTCCCCCTTCATGCTGCAGCTGAAGTGACTAGCAAGCCCATGCTCCCTCCTTTTCCCTCCCACTTTGTGTCCCAGCCGGTGATCTCTTCTGCTCCCTCACAGATTCAGTCCCCCAGGCTTTGGTGGCCTGCCATCCTATTTACAATCTCCTGCCAGATCCTTTGAGTTTTCATCTTTTTCCTGTCCGTCCTGCCCACTTCAGGTCTCCATGGGGAATAAATAAACCTCTGATCAGAATCACACCATGCATTAGGATACATAGCCCTGACTGCCCCATTCCTGCCTTGATTAGTCCTCATATCTAGCTAGCTGTGAGGAGGGGACTTCAAAGAACTGAAAAAAATAAAATTACTACTGCATGTCTCTATGCACAGAAGCAGACTGAAAGGCTGATTTGCGCTGGGGATTTGTGACCAAAGCTCCCTGTCAGCTACTGTGAGATGGATTCAAAGATCTTTCCTACTCTAAATCCCCAAAGGTGGGATAGAGCAAAGCCGTGTCTGGCAATCTGCGTCAGAGAGGGAAGAACTGGAGCTTTCACTTCCCTTTTCTTCGTCTGTACATCTGTCCCTCAGCTATGCTGTGTGGCATGCTTAGTGCTGCATCTCCAAGACATTTGCAGCAATGCCAGGACATTCCTACGGGGGCACTGCCTGCATGGCAAATTTGGTTGCCTATCCTGTACCTCCAACCACTCTGCCCTCTGCACATCCACATTTGAGCTATAGCTGAAAGCAGCAGCTGAGCTGGGACTCAAAGTCCAGAGGCAGAGGAAAGGCGCAAACCCTGCTAGTCCTATAGTTCCCACAGCCAGGAGAAGCACTAGAACCACAGTACCTGGACCATGCATGAAGTGCTATGCTGTACACCACATGGACAGCAAGGCAGGAGAGAACAGACTGTCACTGCACAGGCGGAGGCTAGAATGTGTGGGTGTGGAGAAGGAGAGTGAACCAGCACAACCCAGCATCCATCCCTGCAAAAGCCTTCTTGGTGCTTTCAGTTATGCAGAGGCTTGGTCTGCAGTGCCCAGCTTAGCCTCTGCACTGAGATGAAACTGTGGGCAGCAACAGCCCAAAGCTGTGCGGCCAGAACAGGGCCCTGCTAGATGAGCAGAACTGCACCGTGCAGGGCTTCCTGTCCACGCTGAGCAAGCGCTGTCTGCACACCAAAATTAGCTCAGCTGAACCTGGCCTTCACCTCCACCAACATCCACACAGGCCTTTAGCAGACAAACTCCTATGGATTCAGGCGCCTAAACAGAGTCAGACACTGAATGCCATGAAGTGGCTTTGCCAGTGGACAGCAGCTATAAGCTACAGAGTGGTTATAAACTCTATTTTCCCAAGAAAAATGAGAATCTGCATATGGCAAAGGCTCTGTGCAGCTGCTCTGACAGCCCTGCCTGGCCACAGTGCACTGCTAACCTCACCTGCACCAACTCCTTGGGTTTTCTGGTACCTCCAGTAGCTTCTCTGGAGCACAGCTGCAGCAGGAAGCAGAACAGCTCTGAATGTCAGCCACTGCTTGACCTCCGAGTGCTCTCCATGCAACAGACATGTATCTGGATGCAGAGTGGACAGAGCTTCTCACAACATGTGTTTTGATAGAATGAAACTGTTTGGAGAGCTTCTTCTGACCGTCTGTAAACTAACAACAGGTAACAGGTACAAGCCCTCATTAGACATCTGAGACTAATTAGCTGCATACTTAGCTCCCATCCCCCCACCACCAGTGTAGATTTTTAGCAATTTCCTTCAAATCCCTTGTCTAGGCACACACTGCTCCTTGACTTGGAGACAAAAACAAGGGGAAGGGATCCAAATATAAGTAATGACTGTGGCAATTGAATGTGCAGGCTGGTTCCTGTGAGTATTTCTTGGTCCTAAAATAAAGCACAGTACAGCTCCAGCTGCTCAAGAGGTGAATCCCAATCCCCTATCCCCAAATCCCAATCTGTGATCCCTAATGGCTTGTTAGCTTGGAATAATTTCTCCAGGACACTACAAGAGACACTTTATCTGAACTGGTTTTTCTATAGATGTCCAGGTAGTATTGTACCAGATGGGTGTCCATTCACCAGCCTCTCCAGAACCAGTAAATAAATACTGCCTGTGGCATCATTCAAGAGGTACAGTGGTCAGCCAGCCCTCCCACTTATACTCAGCCTGTGCACTGCATCAGCATGGGAACTGCCAGGCTCAGCCAGATAAAAACTTAAGTATGTCATGAAACTAAAGTATTCCATAATATCTGATGAGGAGGTCAAGTCTATAGGGCAGCAGTTAGCTTTGCTGAAGTCTAAATACACCATTTCCTCATTAAGCATCTGCAACAGGCTGTTGACCACAAAGGTTATTTAGACTCTGGCCTACATCTAAAGAGCATATGAGTAATACCCAGAAAGTACTGGCTACCTGAGCCACTCTGCTACTCCAGCCCAGCATGTTTCTGACCTGCTGCTTGGGAAAGGCTTGACGAGTTACAGGTGTGTCTGTGAGATCACTTCACTCCCTTGGTATCTGCAGCATCCAGGTGCCCTGAAACAAATCTCGATAGTGAGAAAAGTCAGGGCATCTCTTCCCACCACCTATGAAAGCTGTCAGTAGTAAAAGGCAAGGGTAGGAGCACTGTGCAAGCAGAGACTTGCAGACCTGAGCAGTGACACTGCAAAGGATCCTATGGGACTTGCTAGTGTTCACCAAAGGGGATGTGTTCTGAGACACCTCTGGAAAGCAGGTGTTTTTCTTCACCAGGAGGGCAAACAAATATATTTTCCTTGCAGTCATTGAACATGTGCATGCATGCAGGATACAGCACACAGGAAACAACTACAGACTGGTTCATATGCAGAATTTGTCCAGAGGCATGGGTAACACTTTCCTAGTTCCATCTGCTCTGATGGGTGTGGTGGTTTGAACCTGAGTTGATGGACAGTCAGTTAGACCAATAACGCTTCTTGACATTTACATATTTAAACCACAGGGAGACGCGGGAACTTTCCTTAGGTGTTCGAGCCTCCTGCGGGGTGGGGGGTGGGGGTAATGGGCCCCGGGCCTCCCTTCCCCCAGGGTACAGGCCCCGGGTAGCTGCGGGAGAACCCCCTCAGAGCTGCGGGCAGCTAAGAAACAATCATTAAGCTGCTGCATGGCCAAGATCACCTGGAGCAGCTCTGAAGGGGTGGAGAGCCTCCCTCTCCCCTCACGCAGACCCAGCGGGAGCCGATAGAGCTTTCTGCAACCAGCATGGCTAGAGTTGAGCTGAGGAGCCAGCCGCATAAAGAGAAAGAGGCTTTGTCTCCAACATAAAGCCCAAAGAAAATCATGGCAACTTCAAGGTCAGAGGGAAAGAGAAAGTAAGGCAGGGTAGACGGAGCTGAAGATGGCGACGGGAAAGGGGGTGGAGTTGCGCCCAGCACAAAGCTTAAAAATACTTTTTTGCAGGCCATGGTAAAAACTGTAATATCACAAACTGTTCTTTTCTCTTTAATCCACTTGAAGACATGGGAGGATGAGAATTTTGTGTGCAGCCTGTGGGAAAAAGAAACGTGACCATGCCAGGTCACCTCAGAGCTATAAGAGACTTTTAGAGACTTTGTGAAGAAGAGAGCAGTTGCTTTTAAGCTGGAATTTCCCCATTGTGCAGTCACCCCAAGATACTTATCCTTAAAAAAAATACACCCCATGCGTGGCCCATGCTGGCAGTTGTGGGAAGACTGCAAGAGTCGTGGGAGAGATATTTTTCATGGCAGCAGAATTTCTGGGCGGGTCTGTTGCCCTTTGAGCAGTTTGAAAACCACGTGAGGCAAAAGAAAAGCTTTTTCCTTAAATAGTGGAGAGATTTTGAAGAACTGTAATACTGATCAAAATCATAGTTTGTTAGCCTTTGTGCAAGTTGTGTAAAAAGGGGAGGTGCTGGAGGAAAAGGGGGGTTTTGCTTTAATTCCTTGTTATTTCTTTTTACTTCTAATTCTGTTAGTAATAAACTTTATATTCTTTAAAGTTTGGAGCCTGCCTTGCATTCCTCCTAATTCTTTTCTCACAGAAGATAAAAAATGCAAACAAAACCACTACAATGGGTCTCCCCTGGTAGTCCTTAGTTTCTGGTCAATCCCTTGTCTAGTCATTGTATAATGTCTCCTTTCAAATCACACTGTACAGTAGTAGAATAGAGCCTCTCTCATCAAAACTGGAGCTGTTTCCTTCAGAAATCTTCTGAAAATCTGTCTACGTTGGAAAGCCTTCCAACCTGAGTGTTTTATGCTATTCTGGCCTTGGTCACATCTCCTTCCTCTGACACTGGTGCTTTCTTGCTGGAAGTGGGGCAATGTTATTTGTTTGACATAGTGCCTCATATGCCAATAATACTCTGTAATAACAAGACATGGGGTTTTCAATTATGAGAGTTGCTATGTGGATCATAGCTTGGCACTTGTGTTAGAAAGACCAGCAAGCACTTCCCCTCCTGACTCTAAATTGGGAGCTCCCTCTGCAGACTTGTTCTGACCTGCAGTTCCCATATAGGCAAAATGCCATTTTTGCCACTTGCTTTGTCCCCCAACATGGAAGGGTCCTGGTTTCCTCAATGACTCCTACTGTCTCTGCTCAGGGAGAGGGAGCAGCCAGAGCACACAAGGCTGTGGTTTCCTCACACATGGGAAACTGCAGCTTCTCAATGCAGTGTAAGCAAAAGGGCGAGTAAGCAAGGAAACACAGCATGGGAAGTAAGGAGGAGGTTAAGCTAGACAGAAGCCCCTGGGGTGCCTGGGAACTCAGCAAGGCAGCCCCAAATGCACTGAAGAAGTGAGCAAGGAATATCCCAAGAGCAAGGCATCACATTGCCTTGCTGAAATAAGGAGACAGAGAGCGCTGGAAATTAGAGGTGCCTGCATTCCTACACTGGTTGCAAGAAGCAGTGCTCCTTACCAGAGCCAAAGCAGTTTCCTGAGGAAGATGACAGCAGATATAGGGTAGCAAGCCCAGTGCCCTCTCTAGAACTTTCTCCACAACTTACTAAATACCACTCGGCATAGCCCCACTGCCATCTGTTCCCTTTCAGTCCCTGCACTGTCAGCACACGTGTCCCTGAGGAAGTCTATCAGAGACCTCAAGGTGAGAAGCCCTATACAAAGGTCACACTTGTTTTGGGCACGTGTAAAAAAGGCAGCCAAAGGGAAAGGCAAAAAGGGAGAACAGGCAATAGAAAACAAAACCAATCATGTTAAGTTGTGGTACGTTTAATAGACTTCACAATCTACAGACACAACAAGCCAACACCAAACTATGTGTGCAGCAGAAGTACAAAAACTCTTTTGCTGAGGGATGAGAAATGACAGTGAAAAGCATCAGCAAAGATGTTTTTCAGAGGCATGCTAATGGAAAGGCTTGAGACTCAGTGTTCTGAGGGAAAGGCTTGCTTCAAGGTGAACATGACAAAAATCATCTCTTCACATTGTCTGTGGGTCCCATATTCAAAAAGGCAGGAGAACAAAGGTGAGCCATCAGGCCCAACGCCCATGTACTGCAGATCCGAATAAGCACATAGGCCCTTGAAGAGTATGCTGGGTTCTGTCCAGTGTGCTGGATTTAAAGGGCTTTTGTTGAGGTAAATTCCTAAATCTTTTCGACCCCTTGGGTCTGTAGGATGAGCATAAAGTAACCAACTGTCTTGACATCTGGCATCTGGGGGAGGTGGAAAGGCAGTAACACTTCCATGGCATCCAGAGGGAGGTTCTATTAGCATTTCAACCCGCTGGCCTCCCTCGAAGTCCAGCCCGTGGTTGTAGCTGACAGCCTGAATCCTGGCTCCCCTGCTGCTCCTTGCATTGCAGTAAAGGACCTTTCTGCCACAGGTGTGCACCTCTGCTACCTGGCACTCCACTGCGCTCTCCCCCCCCACGAAGTTCCCCATCTCCCACGTTGTCCCGTGGTCAGAGCTGATGAAGCAGAAGGCATGAGGGGTGGGGTGTTGCTTGGGGTCCAAGATACGATAGGCGTAGGCCGGAATCACAAGGCTCCGGGCCTCGTTGAGCAATTGTAATCCATGACCCGGCCCCACTGCAAACGTGGCCCAGTTTTTGTACTCATTCCTAATGGTCCTGTCGGTGACATCCTGGGCAGTGCTCCAGGTGCGTCCTTGGTCCATGCTAGTGACATAGCAGAGACGTACCAGGTTGATCTTTGTCCTCAGCTGATGCTGCTCAGAGATCTTTCCTGGAACAGCTATGAAGAACAAGATGAGCTTCCCCGAGACCTCATCATATACTGGGCAGGGGTTCATAGATCGGTGGTCTTCCAGCTGTGCACTGACAAGGGTCTCCATCCTATTCCACTGCCAGGGCCCGTGGGAAGGGAGACAAGAATAGAACACACTGTTACAAAGAGACCCATGTTATAGTGCAGGGATGCCTGGATAAAAGCTACAGAAGAGCATGGGAAGAACAGAAACAGGATAATGGATAGAGCAAGAAATGGGAAGACAATAATCTGGCATCACCAAAGGCAAGTGAAAATTATTTAGATGACAGAAATCATGTATACTTCACCAGGCAGGTGAGTTATGTCCTTTTCAATTATTACTCCCTGAGGAACTGATAGCTCCATATCTCAATGCAGCTGGTGGCTGATGACACCCTTTACAAAGCTACAGCAGCTGAATTTTCAGAAATCCTCACAAATATATATATGGCACACAGACACGCCGAGTGGTCAAAGTGTGCTAGAACAGACACTGTGCTGTGTCAGTGTTTTTTAGGAGGCCACAGAGAAACCCGAGCCCTTTTCAAGCATCCTGGATGATGATAAATTCCTTTTTGTTCAGGCTCCTATTCTTCCACTTTGATCAGTACATGAATGGGCATCCTAGCCTACACTGAGGCACCTTGCTAGGGCTGATTGCATGGCTCTGGTGTGGAGATTGGGACCCTGAGCTGACTCGGAAAATAGGTCGCAGAGCTGGTTTAACTACCAAGCAAGCCTTGTTTTCTTCAAATGAATAGCACATAACACAATCATGTTTCTAACTCTAACATTGCAATTAGAAAACTATGACTACATAGTGTTATTGGCTTGGTAAGCAAAGCAGTAGCTTCCAGTAAGATTATATTAATTAGCTTTTCTGCCCTGATTTACTGATTAGCCTTTTTTGTTCATATCTTATCTTTTTCTATCCAACTAATATTAACTTTTATTGAATATTTAATATTTCGATTTTAAGAAACTCTAGCATGTGAACACAAATTACTAAGTTTATGACCAACTGAACCCCACTAACAGAATTACAGGGAGTTACACAAGATATTACCTGAATGGTATGACACTGCAGGTGGACTCAGAGGCTACTACTGCTACTTAAGAGCCTATAATCTAAGACAACCAGTGAAGGTTTGGCATAGAAAAATATAATTACTTTTTTTTTCCCCCCAAGACATTAATGCCTTTGCATATGCAAAAAATTATTATAAATAGAGTTTCCACCACCCCCAGCCACCTGGCAGCATAACTGTTGATAATAACTAGTAGGTTGATAAGGTAGCCAATTCACTGGCACCAACAAACCAGACACTTTTTTTGTGTGGGGAGACTAGCTATTCTCAATTGTTTTTTAAGCTAGAAATTATTCCTAAGATGACGAATTTAAAAAAAAAAAATAGTCACTGATTGCTAATTTACTCCTCCCCATCCGTGTGGCATTTCTCCCTCTTCCTTGAGGCATTTCAGCCTCCCTGCTGCATTTTTCCTGCTACAACAGGACTTTTGTCCCATCTCTGTATCTGCATCCCCAGCTCCGCAATGATGGGTCAAAGCCACCTCTAGAATATCTACTCCACTTGAGTCCCCACAGCAGCTGCCCATAGGGTTGAATCCCAGCAGTCATAACAAGACATGCATTATTTATAGGCGGATTTGTCTCCTGTATTTGGGGAGACAATGTAAAATCTTGCCCTGTCCCTACAGCAAGAGAGCAAATACATTAAACTCATTTGGGGCAGGTGGGCAGAACAGGGGGCAGTGTCCCCCGCTTCCTCCCTGCACTGCTACCTGAACATGCTGCGTGGCTGGGTCATACACGCCTCTGCGCATGGCTATCAGCTTGGCATGTTCATCCACCAGGTCCTCTCGTTCCTCAGCAAAGGCCAGGATCATGCTGAACCGCGGCAGGTAGAGCAGGGCAGGAATTCGATAGCTCCAGGTACCATTCCGGAATAACGTTTCTTGTTCCAAGACAGGGAATGCAGCCATTGTGCTAGAGGGAAGAGGACAAAGCACACTGCATTTTGACCCAGCGAAGTGTGATGGGGCAGATTCCACTGCTTTTTGCTCTCTCTGCTCAGTGGGACCTGTCCTCCACTGAAACATGCTTTCTGCTACTTTCAGCTTTCTCTTTTCCTTCTGCTTTTCCAAAGAGAACCTATGCATAGCATAGTAGCTGGAACTCAGGTCAAACTTACCCCAGGAACAGCCTGGTTGGTCTGACTGGAGTGTTGCAAGCTAAGTACACCAAATACACTTAATTAAAAAGCTGTGCTTTGTTTTGTCTTTTTAATTAAATGCACAGGCTGGGGTGTTTTTTCGTTTACTCTGTAATTCAGAAGACTCTTGATAATAAGACATTGTAGTACTTTCCCTCAGAAGACCATTATTGTCTCTGTTGATGTTATATCCAGAACTTGGCACAGAACTTCTGCTTTCCCAAATATGAGCTTAAAATCCCATATAAATGACACACTGGCGCAATCCCTGGCCCCAGCTGTGCCCCAATTTGAGGATGGTAAACACTGAGTGTGAATAAGGAAAGGAAAAGAACACCCCTCCTTCCATAAGATCAAAGAACAGCCTGAATGGTATCACATTGCTTTGGAACTTCTGGCCGGGCAGAAACCTTGTCCTCTTTACAATGATTTAAAAGCAATGTTATGAAGGTAAGCAAACATGAGGGAGAATTTAGGGAAGCTGCCTCTGTGTAACTGGTCTGTGCTATGCCCCCACACAGCCTCTCTTCCTCTCCTCAGACCTACTTGGCCCTCTGTCCTCTTGCACCAAGTCCCTCGAGTGAGCCAACTCACCCCAGTAAAAAAGCCAGTAGACTGAGGGAATTATGTCTCAGCAGATGGGGGAAAAATAAGAAAGAAAAAAAAAGAAAAATAGAAAAAAAATTCTCACATGATGCACCAGAAACTGAAGGCTTGGATATCCCTTGCTCAGCAGAGAAGACAGGGAAGAAAAAAAGAAAAAAAAATATTAAAAAATCAAGGCTTAAATCTCTGACGCATTGAGTGGGGAGGATGGCAGGAAGAAGATGACAATACACTATGAGTAAGAAATTCAAATGCCTCCTACCTTGCTGAGGCAATACTTCCTGCACTCTTTGTTGAGGATTCTCCTATTTACCTAAATCTTGGAAAGCACTATAGTGGCTACTGGACACAGATCAGCTCCTGATGTTCTTGAAGGCTGCCTTGAAAATTCAGGACCAGGTATGGAGGCAGCTTCAGAGTGCATGTACCTACCTGGACAATAGTTTGCACTCTTCCATCTTTAAGAAAATTATATTAATCATCCTAACATAGACTTGGTCAATAATTTTTTTTACAGTGTTTATTTCTGAGTTAGGACAACACAGATAAACTGAGTTTATCCTCCAGACAAGTCTGAAGCACAAGGCTAGCTAGCTCACAGGACCATACATTCCACTCTATCCAGATCCATAGCTAGGCAGCGAGTATTCAAATATTCGTTGTTTTCACCTTCCAGGTGCTATAAATATCAGTGAGATTTTTGAACTCACAGCACTGCTCAGAAGGGTCTGAACTGGACTGCTCAGCTAAAGCCAGCTGTCCAGCCACTCCAATCCAAAGCCACTGCAGAGAGAAGTCTATCTCCCAAGGGCAGCTGCTCACTCCTCACTGTATCAGAAGATACAGCAGTGTGAGGAAAGGCAGCAGCACCGCTACTGTACAAAGTGTCATCAGAACGGGATCACAGCTATCCATGCAATAACATGAAGGAAATAGGAAGACCTTCCTAGAACAAATAACTCTGCTGTTTGCTACTTACCAGCATGGATCTGGCTATTTATGGCTCTGAAACAGAAACTCACCAGTGTGCTTCCAGACTATTTAAAGGGAGATTAGTCAGCCTGTCTTGTGCAGCACAGGTTCCCTAGCATTCTTGCTCATGATGCCATCCTGATCTTGCAGTCCTGCTTCAGAGCAGGGAAACAGGGAAGGAAAAGAAAGGAAAAAAAATAAAGGAGAGGAAGAAAAGGAGAGAGAGATCTGGGCTGGTCCATGAAGCCCTTGATAGAAAGGCAAGAGACCTCTGCCATGGGAGGCTGTGCTGCAGCTTGCAGCACACGAGTCCTTCCCATGTGAGCCTGTCACCTGCACACAGCTCTGCCCACACTCTCAGCCCCTCTGTGACACGCTCACTGTGAGTGTCACAACATCTTCCACTTATTGCCAAATGGGGATTGAGGAAATAGCTGAACTGGGAATAGCTGCCATAGAAACAAGCCTGAGGCTCCTGGACACAGCAACTACAATCAAGGAAAACACTAGAATCAAGTGACATTTCCATCTATCCAGAGACTAAACAGAGATATGTGTGAGTGTGTGTGTGCATACACTTGTACATACACTCCCTACACACAGTGTGGGTATTACGGCTGTATGAATATATATACATGTTATGTATCCATCTGCAGAGAAACTTTTCCATCCTTTTTTAAACACACAAAGTCAGTATTCAGCTTCTTCTACCTTCTCCCTTGCGGATTCTCATGCAGAGATTGAGTCATAGGTTTGAGTTTCACACAGAATGAAAAATGTAGGATCTTTAAATAAGCTTAAATTTCATTTTGTGTATATCTATATATTTAAAAAAAAATATACATATATATAAAGAAAGCAAAATAGTGCTGTTTTAGTTACTTGTCTAGCCAACTGAAAGGAACTGATTTTTCTTTTGACCCCAACCTGTATTTAAAGGCACGCCCAATAACTAGACCCTCCTGAATAAAAAAGAAGTAAAATTGGCAAATCACTGACTGGACAGCCACATGAAGAGTGTTCCAATGCTCATTCTCCAAGACTGTAGGAATTCAAATCACACATGCAGGTCCCTGCAAGGCTACGTTGCCAGGGCATGTATGTGTCCACAATGCTACTCGGCTCCTACACCCTACTGAAATAGCACTGGCTGGCCTGCAAGGAAGAAAACAGTGTTGCAGCCAGCATAACCCAAGGACATTGGCAAGACAAAGATCATAGCAATATCTTTTGAAATACTAAGAGCTATATTGGAAAAAAAAAAAAGATAAGCTTCTGCAAATAAAAAGGCCTGAAACACAAGCAGGAGACTGGAGAGCTGTACACATGAAGACGAAAATTGCTTAGACCTGTGTCAACTCAACAATCTTCGAGAGAAGAGTTAGCTGTACTTTCGTGAACTGTAGGAGTAAGAAGGGGGAACTGGAGTTGATGTGGTAATTTTCTTCCTAAGAACATAGGTGGTCACCTTTTTCTGGATGACAGAGGTGCTAGTGAGGAGAAGGGAAATTTATCATGTAGCCATTAAGCCAATATCCTCTATTGTGTTTTGGTATTTACTGGAGTCTTTAATTTATTTTCCAGGCTTATCCTTTTGAAGCGTCTTGTTCAGGGAGGCTGATATTTACCTGCAATTCCTCTCCAAGGCATGAGGGAAGATGCTGCACTGAGAGCCAGTACCTCACCTCTGGACAGGACTGGGCAGACAGGGAAAGATGAACACAGTGGAAACACTAAGAGAAGGGGGAGTTAAAACTGGAGGAAGCCATTACTCATCATTTGCAAGTTACACAGCTGTAATGATTTCCAAAGCAGAGACTGTTTCCAGCACACCAGAAGAGTCAAAGAAATAACAGTTGTCAACAAGTGAATCCGTGGTGGATTTAACACCTGGAAGGAGCCCCAGTGGCAGTAAGGAAAAAGTGCTGATAGACACCAGGAGAAGGTACTTGTTCTTTCCACTTCTGTCCTTCAAGGCAGCTCACATGGACTTGGAGCAGGATGAGCATTGCATGTTTATTTGCTTTAATCCTCTCCAAGAAAAGTGAGTAAAAAGGATAACATTTCCACTGGCCTCAGCTTCTGTAAAAACCTGTTCTGAACAGGTTCAGAACAAAGCTGAGATGACAACATGTCTTTAAAACAAACCAGCAGAAATGAGGTAATACGCTGAACTCCATCCCTTGGTCCCCGTCAGAGAGCTCTACACTCTGTGCAGCAGGCAGCTTGTTCTTGAAGGACTTCAGATAGGTCCCAAAAGAACTATCCAACCCATTCAGGGAGAGTCTGGGGGAGAAAACACAAAAAACCCAGAGAAAGTCAAGTGCAAAACTCAACTAAAATTCTGCTTTTCAAGGCAAGCACAAGAACCCAGGACTGGTCCTTCTATACTCAACATCAGACCTGGACTTACTGTGTTTTCCAAATGTATAAAGTCAACCGAGCATTATGCCAAAACACACTCATTGTCTCACTTAAAGGAAAATAAGACATTTCCACTGGGATATTGCATAGAGGGGTCCCAGGAGTAGTCACATGCCAGTTGTATAGGGCTAAGAAATAGAAGACCCAGTTTGCTTCTAGAATACCTGCTACACAGTGTACTCCTGCATGGAAGATTTCCTCCCTCCCATGCAGCATGACTGTGTCTGTTTCTGCCAAAGCCCAGCACCAGAGCGCTCCATCTCCAGCTTGCTTATGACCTTAGACCAGACCCTACACTAAACCTAGGCTATGGAATTTCTTAGCAAGCTAAGCAACACACATTTATTTAGTCTACTAAATTACCCTCAATGTAAAGTCAGAAAGATGTTATCAGCGAGAACTGTCAAACAATAAACCTTAAACAAACTAAAACATTCAGAATTAAAAACTGAAAAAGACACAAAACTGGAATTTCTTCAATCCAGCAGCCAATTGAACTAAACTTTTTAACCACACTAGAAACAGAAAGTTTCTCTTGTGGTAAAAACTTCATACCACATTTACAAGGCAATTTTCCAGCTCCGTAGTACATGCTTTCCTAAATAATCAATCAGGGTCTGCTTTCAAACTGTTGTGGCTCAGCTTGGCAGTAGCTCCTGTGCCTTAAAGTGGAGGCTGTCGTAGCAGGAGAGAGGAATTACATTAAGCAATAGTATTTTTCTTAAAATATATTTGGTGGAGGAATACACAAACTGCATTCCTACTTGAACCTACAAAATGTTGTATTTATCTTTTTAGTTCCTAGCAATGTCCACAGTTATAAAAAGAGGAAAAAAAAGAAAGGAAAAAGAAATACCTTTTTTACTCTGTGTCTTCTGGAAGTCACGTCAAAAGGAAAAAAAAACAGAACCAAAAAGCACTCCTATAGGATTAGACAAAAGGGAGGCTCACCACACTCTTACCAACTAGTTTCTAACCTGCAAAATTATTTATGTTGGCAGCAATGTCAGCTGTCTTGGATGCCCAGGAAAAGCTATGAGTTGGCATATAAACACAAGCTTACATTTAAATAGCAAACCTGTTTTGCATACAAGGGGTGGTTCCATGTGAGCCGGACAAACAATAGGGAAAGACTTTTACATTATCATAGTAATTAAGCAGTGTATTTCTACCTGCATGGGTTGGTGCACTGTGGCACAGCTGTTGGCTCTATACAGTTCAGCATGGTGTTTTATGTCTTGGTCCTCTACTCCCCTGCTTCTGAGGAGGGCAAAATTCCTCTGGTTGCAGCATGCGGACTCCCAGTGCTTTCTCTAAGAGTATTGAGCTCTGGGAAAGTTTGCCAAAAGAACCCACAAAATTGTTATAACCAACAGGTGGTGGTGCTATGATAATCTGACATTCTGGCTCCACACACCTCCAATCCATCAACATGTTCTTTCTGGATAAGAAATGGGTTAACACAGGAGTGCCCAGACAGGGATGCAGGAATGACATGCTGATGCATTCAGGTGCAGCTCCCAGAGCCTCTGTGGAAGTGTTCCAAGGCCAAACTATCCCAGCAGCTGCAGGCAACCAGCTACTGGGGGGAGCCAAGCACGGGAACAGGGAGGAAAGTACAAGCCTAAGGTCACACTTGAGGAAGAAGGGGACGGCAGTACCCCTTCTCCCAGCTGTGCCCTGGCTGGCTGAGAGGCAACACCGGGAGCTGTTGCAAGCACCAACCAAATAATTTCACAACTACATTGTGCTACTGTTGTCAGAGATGACAGCAGTATCCCATTTCCTATCCAATTTCTTGCTGCAACACTTGCTTTGGCCTCTTCTCTACTGAGTTTCCATTGCTTCCATTAACACTTCTTGTCCTTGAAGTGATCTGAAAGAATGAGAATAACAATCCTATGAACAGATCTTGCTAGTCATGAAAAAAGAGGAAGAAAAGTCTCTTCATTTGATGGCAGTTGTGGTTGATCTGTGCAAGCCAAATTGGGAGTTGCAAAGGTGTGGATTTAAAACCAATCAACTGACCAAGCAAATTAAGGTAATGCTTCTATATTACTCTGTTTCTCTTGAGCAACACTGTATCCTTTCCTGTGCCAGCAGGAATGCTCATCTTACCTTGGCAAGCCATCAGAGGATGTCAGACTGGCAGAAAACTACTCCAGGGAAAAAAAAGTGAACAGTTTCTGCTAGGTCATTGTCCTGGACTGCGTCAGAAAAGAGTCCATCAAGCAGCAGAGTCTGCAGTTGGAGCAGGAGCATGAAGCTGCTGACAGGAGAAGCACACTCACCACCCAGACTGGCACTTAGCCATTGGATCTAATTAGCTGCATCGTAAAACCACGCCCCGTGTTTACAAACCTTGCCTAACTGGGCAAGTACAGTACTGCCTTAATTGGGGCATACAAAAGAAGACCGAGGCCATTTGTATCTCACTGCTTTACCTGGAATCAAACAACAGTCAATGTGAGGAAAAGTCCCTGCAGAGACAATGTCATTGATATCCACTAGATACTTTCCAGAGTGGCTCCTGGAGAAAATCCAGAGTCAAGTAAAGCAGAATCAGTTAATGGCGGAAGAGAAACACTGAAGAGGCTGCTAAGGTGCAGTCTGCCAGAAAGCCAGACGTGAATGATCACTTTATGGATTTCTTCACCTTTTTTCTTCTCCCTGGCTAGCAGCAGTGTTATTCAGGTGATTTTCTGAGTCACACCCTTGGCTTCTGCAACCAAACAACCCATAAATACTCATTTGTTTAATAGAAATCACCTTTCCCAGCTGCAGCTTAAAACTGGTTGTCCATCTCTTCTGAGTGGAAGTCCCAAGTGTGGCTTGGTGTGGTGGCAATGGTTCCATGGGCTACGGTGGCAGCATGCACGTGGCAGAGTGGCTCTGCCTCTGGCCACCTCCCACCTCCCCTTACCGTCTCTTCCTCTCTAAGTAAGATTCCACACATTCCCCTGCAGCTGGCTGGGGTGCCCTGCCTTTGACCCACTCCCCAGGACCAGTATCAGTATCAGACACGGCTGTGCAGAAGCTAACAGTCTAGAATGACTAAAACTACTCCTAAAATGAAGGATGTGCTGCTTAGTCCTGCTGTGAGGTTAAACTGAGTGAATCCCAGTGCCTGTGCAGGACAGCCGCACAATCATTGCAGGCACCCTGCCGTGCTTCCCTGCAGTCACCAACACCACTGCCAGCATCTGGGCTCCAGCCCTGCTCTTCAGCCTCCAGCCCACAGCACAGACCTTTCCTTTCTGATAAAAGAAAAAGTGCTTTTCCCAAACAACATGTTGTGTTCTGCAGCTGTTTTAGAAAACTGTTCCTTATAAACTATCAAAAATGGATGTCCCACTGCAGACATGCACAGCCTGATCCTCTCTCTTTCCTCTCAGTGTAAATCAAAATCAGTGTCACCACTGAGGTTTCAAACAGGTTTAGGTCTGAGGAGGATCAAAATCTTCATTTCTATTGTTCCACACTTACTTCATTGCCCTTATATCTGATTGTTGTAATGAAAACTTTTTTTAAAGGTTAAAAAATGCAAATGGGGTGTGTGGGTGCATTAATAAGAGGATATAAAAATAATGCAGAAGATAATATGATGACAGAATACCGAACAATGGAGCATTTGAATTTGGAGGATCGTGTTCAGTTTTGGGTGCCACCTCTTAGGAAAGATATGGCAATAGCTGCAAATGGAAGCTGAGGAAAAGAATTCAGAAGCTAATGCTCTTGAGTGTATGTGAAAAGAAATTAGCAGGAAAACAAGAGATGGTACATTTAGTGAGTGACAGTCCATTAAAACTTGTCAATGTATATTTCCCTTGCAAAATGCTCAAACATGAATCCATTGATTCCCAACACCATTAGAAAGGCAAGGCTTGCTCAGGTAATTCAGTGTTTTTGCTATGCTGTACAGTGTAGCTGCTGTTGTCAGGCAGCTGTAGTTAAAAACAAGAGGTTCGTGAGGTCAGATAATGTGAAGCAGCAATTACACAGTCCTGCAAATTTTAAGTTAAAACGCAATGTGCTGCTTTCCAGGCATTGGGGAATATGGTATTGTTGGTGCAGTAGATAAATCCTATAGACCTCGGGCTTTAATTAAAGTTTGTTCTGTCATGGGAGGGAAAAAAAAACAAGCATGAAAAAGCCAAAGTAATAAAAATTATGAATGTAACAGGCAAATGTTAATGGCAGAGCTCTTTGGGAAGCAGGTTTCACTGGATGAGAAAACATCCACTGTTTTCTTTTAATGCCAATTCTAGTTACAGGAAAGAACCTCTGAGCACATTTGAGACCAGCACCTCACTATCCTTATCAACTGTAGGAGCAACAGGCATGAGGAGCAGGTACTCTTTGGGTTTGTATTATTTCACACTCCACTGACTCCAGTTACATTACTTTTGATTTCCATAAGGAGGAGTAAGCACAGAATCCTGCTGCCAGTGTCTCTCTTACAGCAAATACAACTTATTTCCTCACCTTGTGGAAAAAATTGGACAAAATCCAGAAAATATTCCCTTAAGTCAAAGGGCAACAGCATCACCCCGCAGCAGACCTGTATGCCTTCTGGCACTCCATGGTGAGTCGTGGGTTTGTCACAGGGAAGCTTCCTCACCCTGTGAGAGACAACACCCAATAAACAGCCTGCCTATTATACACATTACACCATTTCTCCATTTACTTTACCCATTTGGAACACAAAAGAAAAATACACTTTATTTTTGTTAACAAAATGAATGGCACAATCTATGGGAAGCAAAGGAAGAGAGATGGTGAGGTTTGAATACAAACAGAGGATTGTAGAAACAGGATTTATTTAGCCCTCAAAATAGCAACACTGAGAAGGAGTCACTGTAGCAATTTAATGACTGGAAAACGCAATAAAACGGTAGTTCCTTGCTTCATGTACTCTGCAGTGCTTGGACACTCAGATAAGCAAGTAAGAAGCACAAGGCTAGCTAGATTCACCCTGGATAACTCTTGCAACACAAAGGAACCCAAATTCCACTGCATCCCTCATTTCTGAGTCCTGCCCGCTCTCAGACCAGGAGTGCGCAGGCCTGACGGTGACCTTGATTAATCATTAGAGGATTAATTGCTGGCAGCCCTCTGTGCTCAGGCCAGGCATTCAGCTGGTGTAAAGGGACATTGACACTGGTGACCATGAATCTGTGATGTCTGAGCTCAGATTAATCCAAGCTTAACTCAGTGAACATCTTCCACGGAGTAGGCTGGGCATACAGCTGCATTTTAAAAAGAGTAATGTGACCAATTAAAATATTTTGACATTAACAAGAGACTTGGCAAGTTCAGTGAACTTCAAAAAGGAAATAAAAACCAAAGGAAAGACTAGCATCAAATTCAGCAGGCGATGTGATGCTTTTTCTAAGAGTTAATCCAACTGCAGGCTTAAAAATAGCAAGTGAGTTATCTGAGGATGAGGGAAAAATTCTTTCCTAGGTATAGCACTGATCTAAGCAATTGCTATTATTTGTCTTCCTTTGAAGGACTGGGCCTAAGTTGCGCCCAGAAGAGGGATATTCAAATCATAGCAAACAAGTAGCCTGGTAATAAGAAATTATTTCAAGAGGGAAAATTATCACAGGCATTCAAAGTGATCCAAAAAGCCTTAAAATAAAACCAGACTGGCTCTGCTATATCCACCCCAGCGCCCAGGTATGTGAACACACATGAAATTAAGAAATGGCAATCTAAAAATAGTCATAAACATTCAGGCCTTTTCATCTCAAATGACTGTAAATAATGTAAAGCAAAAGCAGTTTCTCAGCCAGTGAGCCTTAAAAGTGGAAGCAAATACTATTTACTGCTTCCACTTACTTGAGTTTGCAGATTTGGACCGAAGTTTCGCCCAGTTGTTAGAGATTTATATAGAAGGTTTAACAATGCCCTGTCATTAAGCCTTGGCACAAGCAGTGCAAAGGACATTCAGGGCATATTTGTACTAACTTATCTGGGTAAAGAGAAAGCTGTTCCTTTAAACTGTGTTTGCTGTGACTCTGGAAACTGAGCAAACAAAATCTGAGGGAAACTTTACTCTCAAGCAGAGCTGACAGGAAGGTACAAGGACTGAAGGACAGCAAACTTCTGTAGGACATACCTGCCTCTGGATTCATAACTGACTTGCAAACCCCTAACAACTTGGGGGAGTTTAATTCAGACTTTTTGGATGTGCTTCATCCTGATGGCAAATGAGAGACTGGCTCAGCCTCTGAGTGTCAGGTGAGTAAAATCCTATTTTGGGGTAATGCTGGAAGAGGAACTGCTTGAGGAAGAAACCTCAGGCCACAAACAAAGGCACAAATCCAGTGCCCAGGAAAGAACTGACTTTGCTCTACAAGCAAAGCCATACTGAAGGAGTCCTGTGCAAGCCAGAGAGAGCACAGTTGTGACACTGTTGAAATACTGGCTGACAGAGAGGAGAGACACCAGTGGCACAACCTGGCAGGCAGAAAACCCACCACCCACAGGGAGGAAGCCTGGTCAGAGGGGAGACCCAGACTGCACAGAATAGCACTAATGTGACCAACTTACAGCAGCAAACATTCCCAAACCAACCAACCAAGCTGTGTGTCTTTTTCCAGGGGCAGCAAAAGTTGTGATTTTTCCTGTCAAACGTTTATGTGTGATCTTGCTTTAAAAAAAAAATGTATAAATAAAGACAGGAAATATGAAAAACAGCCTGTTTTCCTCTTAACTCCTGGCTGATCCTTCCCCTGAGCCAGTTTTTCCTTTCACTCTCAAGAGACCAATTGCTGTGAATCCAGTGTAGCTGTGAACTCTGTCCCAGCAGTTATGTATATTTTTAAATGGACAAAGTAAACAAGGACTCAAATTTCAGAAGAACAAGCTAGCTCTTCTGATCTTAAACTATCAACAGATTTGACCATTATAGTGGAGCTGTCGCTTTCAGACCTAGTTGAAAGTAGGAAATTACACTAAAATAATGAAAACTATTTAGAATATTTTGCTGAACCTGCAAGAAGTACTAATCGGCTGATATCCATTTTAAAATTTAGTCAGGGCTGATTTTCTACAGATTCAAATTGGGACTGTTAACTCCAATCCACTTTAGGAACAACTGTAAATACAGGAGTACGTGTGAAACACCACAGTAACTGCCAGACAAGAAGAACCCAAAGAACCCATTGCCCCACACTGCTATAATTTGGCAAGGATATTTGCAAAACAATGTAAAATGCTTTAACAATACTATTACCCTCAGCTCTCCCTGAGTATGTGGCCAGTGCCTGGGGATTTCACTCAGATTTTCCTTTTGAAAGTAGCTTGTTCTATGATTGCTATAGGCAATTATAATTTTTCCCTCCAATAGTTATTGGAGGAAATAATTCATGTTTCCAAGCGGCACCCCATGGAAACTGCCCTGTCATATCTAAAATAAGGAAAACTCCGTACAAGACTCCGTAAAGCCTGAAACAATCTGGAAGTCTCATCTCTCTCTTGCCTTCTCTTTCCTATGTGAAATCATTTTGGAAACAGATGTATGTGAAAAAACAGGTCAAGCATGTTACTCAATCTGCAAAACTTGGACTTTGCTGTTCCAAAAGGGAACAATTCCTAAAACAAAAATCCTTTTTAGGAGCAGCTGCAGTCAGCTCAAATAAAAAGAACAACAGGGCCACTGAGGAACTAGAAATCTAGACAAGATGCCTGCTTTTCACTTGGGGACTGAAATGTAGGAAACATCAAATGAAGAATAACCAAAACCAAGAGAATATTCAAACTGGTTCATTTTTTTTCCTTTAATTACAGTAATTTCTAGAGTTCTTTTGAACACATCAGGTTATCTCATGTTATGCTCTTGCACTTACCTTGAGCTCCTGCTCCAGTAACTCAGAAGAAAAAAGGCTATGGAAGAAATATGGCAGTATTCACGAACTATAATATACTGCTCCCAGTCTAGAGATGGGGAACTAAGACTCAGGAAACACTGACATGCCAGGGAACTGCAGTAGAGCTAAGAAATGGTATCTACTCTCCCAGAACCTGATCCTGCGCCACGGCCATGAGATTCACTACCCTCATTCCAGCCTTCCTCTTTCTGTGCTTAAAAATTGGGAATGAAGAGGAGAGTAACAACTGCTATTAGAAGGAAAGTTCCAGAAGGGAAAGTTTTGCCAACTTTCCCAGTGCTTGGGTAAAGTGGGCTACAGAATTATGGTTGCGGACACCATGGCACTAATTTCACAAAAAGATGGAGACTCCCTGTGTATATACATGCAGCCAGAGCACTGCACATGTCCCTCGTTTTCTGCAGTGCCATGCTGGCTAGTCCTGCAGCTGGCAAATTAGAGGCAAGTGGGGAAGGCTTGGGGTTGATTGCCTAAGCTCTGGGCTAGTCCCCCAGTACTGGGAGAGAAGAGGCTGCTATGCATTGGGAGCTGCAGTCCAGCAAGCTTCTCTACCCACCAGGGTCTAAAAAGGGCCATTCTGAAGGGGAAGTTTGCATCAGATAGTGCTGTTTGCTGATGAGTTTCCAGAGTTGTGTATCAAGTGCTTTTCCTGAGTTATTAAAGACCCATGCATTCAGAGTAACAGGCTGTAAGAATAGAATCATCTTATGTCATGTTTGAAATTAGCTGAAATTAGCTTGATGCAGTTAACAAGGATAGCCTGGCATAGTAGCACTCCAAACCTGCCTGGCTTGTCAAATGAGCAATAATGAGCCTGACAGGATTCTGATGTCTCAGTGACTTCTGGCTCCCTTGCAGCTACACATTTGCAAGCAGATTCACCAAACAGGCATTCCTTGGACCCTCCACCCAATAAACACTGAGGGAGGGAAAAGTGAGAGCTCTACTATTTCTTGATCAACAAAATTAGCCTTCTCTTTCCCTGCTTCTGTGTGGAAGCTTTCAAATGAAAAACCCTATGAACTCTTACCTCTCTGCAGTTCAAACAACCACCCATGCTCATTTCTTCCATAACAAGCCTCTCAGCAAATCTAGAAATAGAAGTGGGCATCATTATATTTTTCTCAGCACAGGTCTTGTCTGCCCAAGTGACACTTCGCCTGTCTGCTTACTAATGAGTCTGTCTTGAAAAGCTTCAACCAAAACATCTGTTAATCCTCCTTTTCTAAGCGTCCTAGCGATACTAAACCTTTCTGCTTTCAGCAAGGCATTATGCCCTGGATATTATTTCTCATACTATGTTTTTGACAAAATCATTTCATCAGAGACTAAAGCTTCTATACCTTAGTCCTTGAAGTTTTTTAAGTAAGTTCTAAGTTGCATACACATTCCGTGGCTAGAAGGCTTCACACAGCTCAAACAAAAAGGAACAAGGACTTGCAACTCCCATGCAACTCTTCTGCAAAACAGAAGAGATCATCAGGCAGACTGCTGAGAGCCCTCCTGTGTATGTAGTTGCATAGTACATTGGTATCTCCTTCTCACAGGCTACATCCTGTGATTTGCCCCTACGCTAATAATTGTGTGCTCCACCAGCCTAGGAGATGCAGTGATTTGGTTTTTAATTATTCAGTTACCTTCTAGAGATAAGCCTGGAAAACCTCATGAGTTTTCAACCACAGCTACTTAGCAATAATTTCACTAGTATCTTCTCAGCAGAAATAAGGGATGGGATGGCATCAATGACAAGAACATTTCAAAAAACAGCAGGAAGAAGGAAAGGGGTCTTCCTCGAGAGGCAGGAGTTCTTGTTAGTAGAGAGATATCAGTGATGTAGTGATGTCAGAAGAACAAGGATGAGTTTTAAACATTTTACTTCTCAGGTCTCTCTCAAAATCTTCAAGCAAAGATGCATTTTCATTGCATGTGTAAGAATTTAAGGAAAGAAATAGAAATAAGATCAGGTTTTTGTTTTATTAGTTTTATAATAAAAAGCAGAAGGGTCTGTATATTTCCGCTTGTGCTCTTCTGTATGCTCTAAAAATGAGGTTGATTCCTTCTACACAGCTGGAGAGCACGTATCTGTTTATATATGTGTACATACGTACATATACACATAAGTAGAATAGCTCCAGAGGCAAAATTCTTTAACATCTTAGCTATTACCCATGGCTACATCTCCTACATGAGACCCAGGGGAGGAAGCATGGAATTCAATGGGATAGAGCTGGACCACTCTCTGAGATGCATGGATTGAGCAGGGATGACAATTACTAGTGACATACAAGAAAGCACATCTTTTTAGATAATTGTTCTTAAATTATAAAGAATCAGAAAACAGTAAGAAAGATAAACCATGTTGCAGCAGAAAAATATGCAGCTTTTTAGTGTTATTTTTAAAGTATATATTGATATATATTAGTTAATTTACACAAAGTAGTGAAACAGTCCATGTTTCATGCAGAGGGAATTGTATGAAGGCATGTATCCTCCTCTATCATGTGTAGTAACATTTACAGAACACACTTACTTGGTGTCCCTGTTGACACATGGCTTACCTTTATGCATAGAGCTTCCCACAATGCTGGACTTAATTCCAGAAACACTTTTAGATCCAGTGAGAACATCTGAGTCATTTTTAGCCACTTTAAATGTACTGGTTTCTCTCTCCATCTCCATTCACTTGGTCTCGGGGTTTCTGAAGCACATGGTTTGGAGGATTTATTATATGAGTCCAATGTATTTATTTTTAGTCTCTGAAGTGTTTCTAAAACAGGTTCTCTGTAACATATGTGCAAGACATAAATGGGTTTTTTGTCACAAAAGTGTAATGAACTATATAATCCTGCCTTGGTTTTGCTTGCTATAAATAAGGTACTGGCCCTAAATCATGGCAATAGAAGCATTATGTTAGCTTCCTCAGCTGAAAGACTATCTCAAAATCGGAGTGGTTGTAGTTTGATTCTGTTAAGGCTGGTTTTAGAATTCAATCTTATTTATAAAATAAGTACAAAATGTTTGATTTCTGGAAACATGTGGGGTCATTTGATATTCTTTCAGCCAGCATTCCCAAACTTACTGTCTAATTTTCTCTGGCTTCTGCTGTGAACCTCTTTGGTCCACGTCTCCCTTTCTGGTCAGTCTGTTCGCAAACTCCACCTGTTTGTCTCCACCTGTGTGCCTTAATCAAATAATACCTTGGCCTTGCACCTAAATAGTTGAAATTCCTTTGTGAAATGTCATGTACCTTCCTCTGGACAGGGACGTGTGCTTAACTGTCTTTTGCCACCACCTAATAGAAAGGGTCAGGATTGTAAACACTTCCAAGGATGGCGATCCCAACCAGTAACAATGAAAATATAAATATTTGTGGAATCAGGGCTGTGTGAGCTTTAGAGTAAGATGTTACCGTGCCCGTACATCCTTCTGCTGGAATTCAGTCCCCCTGGAGCAGGGGTTGCTCGGCAGCACATGTGAGAGCACCACACTCTCACTGGCTCCAAGTCTGAGCCTTCATCTCAACCACTGATGAAGCTAAATGAATTCATAGCTGCTTCTGCTGAGAGCTAAATCTGCCAGAGCCTAGGGCTGAGTCTGTGGGTGTTACTATTCCCCTGACTCAGACAGAAATATCTCCCGATGCAAATGCAGGCCTGAGCTTGTGCAGAGCCCTGGAGCCTCCGTCAGGGTCCCCTCGCATGTGGCACTCCTTAAGGGATTGGCACCCGCATGAGCAAGAGCAGCTGCTGATGAGTAAGGCCTGCTGCTGGATTTTGGACTGTGCTGCATACCAACAGAGCTAGGTTTGCCTCATTATCATGCAGAGTGAAAGAGTTTAGAGATGACATTCCACTCCAATTAAAACCAAGTAAGATGGAAAAAAGTCACTGCCTAATATATGAACAGGGATGTAATGGGGGACTGTTGCTGGCAGGAGGCAGAGGTTTGGTTTTGGTTTGCACAAGACTTTAAGAAAAGCATTTTAAAATGAAACCATTAAGATACAGCTAAATTGGCATTTGCATATACATTCAGACAGTATTTAAAGAAGAAATATTAAAGGAGCCATATTATTTATAAGGGCTTGAAGTCAAAATTTTGTCTTAAAAGAGCTCTATCTGATTCATCAAATATACATGAAAGGTGCATCCCTATATTTAGCATACAAAACCTTCCAGATGAGTCATTAATAGGGCTTTTATACTTGAAAAAACTTCAACATATAAAAAGGAGGAAAATATTATAAGATCTTCTGCCTTTCTACAGCACAAACACACTACACCCAAGACAGCAATTTCTGCGTTGAGCCCCAAAACTTTCTGTGGAGCTAGACATGATTTAAAGGGGCATCCAGCCATGGATGGATTTGAGCTGATGGCAAAACTAACACAGCACTAGGTAACTCAGAGGAGGGGTTCATTGCCCTGTGTGCTGAGAGTACCCACCTGCATACTTTGAGTGGGCACTCAGACACTTCAATACTGTTATCTTTATTCCTGGTGGTGGTAGGGACACAGTATACAGTCAGACAAGGGCAATTCTTCTGTGACTGTATGTCCCTGTATAGTCCAACCATTCAGTCAAGTTGTATTCATACCCGTTATTTCCTGCTTTGAAACATTCCTGAGTTACTAAGCTGGAGATTTCAGTCTGTCTCTAGTATTAATTAAGCAATCTTCATTATCCTCCCAGGCTGGGCAACAGTGTTGTGTAATATCAGCAAATTGAGCAGTTTTCATTTCAAAATCCTTGTGTTAACTTCCTTATTACAGTACTTAACAGTTTTCAGTCAGCCAATACACCTCCCCACTTTAAAGAGGAATTAGGATTTTAATGAAGGACTGGATTCACCAGCAAGGAGAGCCACTAGTCTCATCCTGCTGCACCCCTTCCATCCCAGGGAAGGCTGAGAGCAGGGAGCCAGGTAAGTCCCACACAAATGATTGCCTTGTGGCAGTGGAAGAGAGGGTGCAGAAAAAAGTCCTCCCAGAGACACAGGCTGTCAGATCACGGCCAGCACCAGGCACAACAAAATAGCCCATTATTCAGGGCAGCAAAGTACTAGGGAAGCAAAGCATCCGTGATGCAGCTGCCTGCTCTGCTGTGCTGGAGGTCTGGAAAACTGCTGCTGAGAGAGGGGCCAGGGCGAGTGGAGCAGCAGGTTTGGCAGGGAAGGAGGTGGCTCTTTCAAGCAGCTCAGACACCACTTGCACCCCTCTAGTCTCAGCAACAGCTGAGGCAGCCAGCCTGGCTTTCCAGGGCTGCCAACCCCCAGCAGCTCCCTCTGCTACCAGTGCCCACCAGGACTGCCACAAGTGACAGACACAGTCTGCCTCTGCCACGACTCGTTCAGCTGTGCCCACCTGGCACATCGTGGGATGAGGGAGACATGCTCAACTGGTGCCAGAAGGTACCCGCTGCTCCAGACTCCCACATCAAACTGCCCGGAATAAAGCCATTTGAAATACCTGCAGGTCTGCACAGCTGCAATCTCAGCTTTCAGTCTGTAGCTTCTGCTACTAAAAACATCCTTATCTTTGATTAGCCCTAACTGGTTAGCAGAAGTTACACCTAATACACCTTTGATATATCTGATACCCTTCAAATCCCTCTAAGTCCACTCTATACAGTTGTCACATCCACAGCCAGCCCATGCCTTGAAAACACCTCTGGTCCCACCCTCCCAGAGCCAGCAGTGATCCGTGTTTTCTACACACATCCACATGTCCAGGTTCACACTGGTCTAGGAACCTCAGTCCATTTACAGCTTGTATTAGCACCTTACTCAACACCCCTGAGTTCAGGTGTTCTTGTACGAATTCATGGCATTTGCTAGTAAATGCCAGTTTTTTACATAAGCAAGTAAAATTTCTATACAGTCAAATTCCTGGAGGCTGGATTATGTGTGAGTCAAAATGCATATTTGTAGTGTTGCTGTATGTGCATCACTTGCCGGTTTCACTGTTGTCATCTTTCCCTTTTCCCCACAGACTGCTACTTTGGTCTCCATGAACTCCAGGGAAGTATGTTTGCCTGCAAAGCACATTCAGGTGGGTGATGATTCAAGCCATGTGATTTCAAGATGGCATGTGAATATACTTAGGAGGGGTTACTCCTGACAAAAGACCTGGCACTCACCTACCTGTGATTATCAGAGATGAATACCTTCTTCAAAAATTCTCTACAAACACTCAGACAGGGATAGTTAAGGTCCACACCTGCTTGAGCCACCCATTTTCTGTCACTGAATAGTTTGACTGCTACCGGAATAATGTAATACTAAATTTGAATGCACCCTTTAAACATATCCCTAGTTTTTTAATCCAGCTAAACAACTGGCAAAGTCAGGATTGTTTGATTGACATATCAGTAAATGGTTTCTCAATAATTTCTTAGAGTATCAATTTTGAAATCAGAGGTATTGACTTCAGAAATGCATTCTGTTCTCGAATTCTTCATTGGATAAAGTAAGAAACAGTATATGTTGTTTATAACCACCACACTAAACAAGCAGCCCCCCTGCCTCTCAGAAAACATGAAAGTCTCTCTCTCATCCATTGCTCTATTCACTTCTTGTCTGGGATCTTGTTTGTTAGGGACTGTTTGATAATTTGGAAACAAGTTAATTTTTCAGGATGGGCACCCTTCACTTCTCTGATGAACAGAAGAAGTATCTGGCAAAGATAAGCACACGGGTTTGCCAGGGGTACAGAACACATAGCTATGTCTTTGGGCAACCCAGCTGAGTGTCACCTGGACATGCACGGGGCTCCTTCTCTGCCAAGGATCTTTGTAAAAGCCCAACAACAACGTCCACGTACTCTCATATTCACTGGACAGGTGAAAGGGGAAAACAGTCTTCTCCATGCACATGTGTGCATCTCTTTGCTTAATGATCCCTTTGGACATTTGCATGGCTTTGAAACTACTCCTGACTGGTGAGCAGCTCCTGTGAAAACCCTAACCATTTTTTCAAAAAACCAGCAGCAGCAATTTGCAAAGCATAGCAAGCTACATCAGCTTTGCAAAGGTCATGAGAGAGACAGGCCCCAGTCTGAGTCACATGGACAAGGGGTGGCCACTTGAAGCACAGAGGAACTTTGATGTAGAGATTGTTACAGGTTCATCTCGTTGAGTGCCAAGGCATAAAATAATCTATAGAAGCTAAACAAATAAAAAAACAGCAATTGTTCAAGTTTGGGATTAAGTAGGATTACAGCTGTAGTATTAATTGTGATCCAGTTAGAAGACATACTTCCATCACAGTTGCAAGGATCAAGCCTTTGGGGCTCTAGTCTTGGGACAGAAAGAAAGGCACAAGAAAAGAAATAGCCTCTTCTTTCTTTTCAAACTGTCTCCAACAACAGCTGTTTTTATTCTGTTGTTCCACACACTCTCAAAAAAAGAAACAGGCTTAGTGAATCTCTGTACCTTGGAGTAGTTTACAAACCAAACTTAACACCACTACCAACAAATGGGTCCTTCATACACTTCCATTAACACTGGAAACAGTCCCAGAGCAACCACCATAGCTCCAAACAGTCCAAAAGGCAGAACTGACGTCAGAATCCAAATTTAGAGCTGCATGCTGTGGTTCAGGTTATGAAAGAAGAAAGCACACTTTCTCCTCTGTAGAGCCAGGAAGCTCATGCCCAATGCATGATTTCAGGGAGTGACCCTCCCTTTATAAGGATAAATCATAGCACCTTCAAAAATGCTGGAAAGCAGAGGATTCACACATGATGTCCCAACTGTCCCTGATGTGCCAGGGTCTGCTGGAGTGACCCCGGGGACAAGCATGGGAAAAGTTCGTAGAACACATGAGTTCATAACGATTGCAGAAGACCCAGAAAAAAATTGAAACACTTCCTTTCTAAGCTATCTTGTGCCTTGGATATACTGTAACATAAAAAACCAGTGATACACGTGACTTCTTAAAACAGCATCTAACTAATCCACAGCAGAGTTTTATGCCCTTCTCTCAGCCTGCTGTCAATTTTATATTCCCATACAGCATCTCTTTCTACTACTCATGACAGCCCCATCAGTCACAAAATCATGTTATATACTCAGAAAGACTTTGACAGCTGCAAGAATTCAGCAAAGGACCAGAGAATGCTAAAGTAATCTGTTCACATTTTACCCAGTCCTGCAAAGGCTGAAGGATCAACTGATGTTTTCCTGTTGTGATGTGCCTCCTAAAAATTCTTGGGAGTTCTGGCATAGTCCGTGTACTGACACACAGAGCAGAGGATTTCTGTGCTGAAGTCCCTGTGTCACTGAGAAGGTACACTGGCACTTAAGGGGAACTCTAGGAAACAAAATCAAGCCTTTGAACTATATAATCTCTTCTACCTTCATTCTCGATAGTTACAGATTTTTCTTCACTTACCTGTATGGCAGGAGTGAATGCTGTTGATAAGTATTAGAAGGCACACAGCCCTGTAAAAGGCATTAATTCTTCTATTACATGGAGAAGTACACAGATAATAGACATATTTACAGAGCTGTCTCCTCAGCTGTTACTTTCTACTCCATTATATTTTCACCCTCATAAAAAAGGACATGGCCACTATCTGTTACACACTCTAAATCAGCCAGTAATCGACTGCTCACAATGACAAAAGGGAGTGAGTGTCAGCTGAGAAAATACAACATTTTTCCAGTAACATCTGTCATATGTCATGAAATGACAACCATGAGCATGTCAAAGCAATGTTCAGGAGATTACAATAAGGCTTGTAAGGTGATGATCTCAGAATGATCTCTGATACAAAGTCCTGTAAAGTTCTCATTATCCTAAACAGGTGATGGACTATGGCCTCTGAACTAATCAGAACTTTGTTCTCTCTTCTCCTGTTACGTTCTGGTTTTTTTGTCTGTCTCCAGCTCTGATTCAGATAAAGCTGATGGAGTTGTGGAGGTTACCTGTCTTCTACTGGTCTGCTGCTGATCCACCGTCTCAGTTGCCATAGAGACAAGCTCTGGAAGCCATGGATGAGCACGGGAGAGAAGCCACCCACAGGCTCCCTACCAGTGCGCTCCGGCAGGGCCATTCTCAGCAGGTACTAAGAGACTCAGGTTCGGTCTCTGAAGGTGAGGAAGAGTCAGCAGCTGCTCACCCAGTGACCCACGAGGGGGACTTGCACACACATTACATTGCTATTCAAAGAAATTCCAGGTACTACCGGTCCATGAGGCTGCCAAACAGAGGGAAAAGAAAGACTTCGAGAGAGGCCATGCACATGGGGAATGCTACAGGTGAGTACTGACCCAAACAGCATTATGCTTCCTTTTCCAGTGAGATTAGGAACTAGAGGAGTCACTAGAACAGAAAAAGGACAGGGAAGATAGAGAGCAGCTCAGCAGCCAGCACATAACAGAACACCCCTGCCCTACAACACAGCTGGCAGAGGAGTGCCATCCTTCTTTGCTCAGCCTGGCAATGTAAAATGGTTGGAGGATGTTTAAAGACACTTAATGACAGAGACGTGGGACTCAGCACTGCCACCCCTCTGCTCTGTAAGAGAAAAATAACTTAGAGA
This sequence comes from Dryoscopus gambensis, assembly GCA_013389985.1. NCBI lineage: Eukaryota > Metazoa > Chordata > Aves > Passeriformes > Malaconotidae > Dryoscopus > Dryoscopus gambensis. Next base: position 38,765 of record WEIT01033210.1, read on the forward strand.
AAGACATGAAGCTGTCAATGAAGTAGGGAGTTCTTTAGCATACAGAAAGGACATATTCAAAAGTACAGAAAACAGTCAGCAAAACCAGAGGAAATTGCAATGGTTCGTTATGAGGGAGGAACAAGACTTCTCTGAAAGTGAAGTTACTGCCACTTTGCACTGAAGAGAACTGTAGGAAACACCTAGGCTCCCTTTGAACAAGGAGGCTGAAAAAACAGGAACGCCATCCGGAGCACAACTGCATTCAGCCATGGCTTCAGAAGAAAAGGAACGAGCTGGCTTTCCCTGAGTATGAACAGTACAGAGCATGACTGCAGGGCCAGGCTGTCACAGAGCTGGAACCTTGTCTGAGCAGATGTCTGTGAAAGAGGCAAGAGAAAGACAGGAGAAATGAAGAGAGCCAGGAAATGAGCTACTGCAACACACTGAGAAGCACTGGAAACAGGGCTGTGTGAAGGAAATTGAAGTGGTTTTAATCTAAGTCCGAAATGAGAGAGACCTGGAACTGGGAACATAGAAAACACCCTTTGCTTCCATCTCCCAGGTGCTCAGAGAAACTGAATTTTATAACTCCTTCACAGCAAAGTTACCTCTCCTATATTCAGCTTATAACCTAACAGCATCAATGCACTGGACTCTGAACTTTGGATAGCTGTATGAGTCAAAATTATACACCACTGCTGATGTTCCACTGCTGTGCAAACCACTGAAAGTTATTGCTTTGTTATGTAGCAGTAAAGCCACGTCTTCAGCTCCTGAAAGTAGATCAAGTTCCTTAAGAAAAAAAGTAACAGACATCCTCCACCTGCAAAATAAAAGAAGTCTTGGAAATGTCCCAAAGAAAATAGGTGTGTCCTGTGTGCCTCCCCACGGGAGCCATGTTATTTCAACAGTATAAAGGTCCATTCAATCCTGTGGCACGGGCAGAAGGAAAATTCCCTCCTTTCTCCAAGTTTCCAAGCAGACAGCAGCAGAGAGCTCCTATTTAATATTCTGCTACTGTTGCAGTGAGGTTTGTGGATAAACTGAGTGTTGCCTATGCCAGAGCAGAGCTGCTCTCCACCCTGCGGGTGCAGACAGGACGAGAGCAGAGCCACCCTCTCCCCGTCTCCCACAGCACTGCTGCAGAGCTCGCACAGCACAGACCCGCCCTTCCTCCTGCTCCCGGGTGTCACAGCGTCCCCAAAGCTGCCGAGGAGGTCCTTACCCCTGCGACCTGCAGCTGCCAGTGCAGCAGCACCAGCACAGAAGGACGCACCTTCTTCACACACCTGCAGCATCATGGCATCAGGACGTTGGCACAGGAGGACATCCCTTATTGTCTGGCCAGAGTCATTGAGGAAGGACAAGCTAAGAGAAGGGTTTTTCTCTTAGCAACTTCTTAGAGCATCCACGAGGCTGACCTGCACTTCTCTACCATTCCCCTCCCTGTATTGCCACTACTGAAACAGGATCGGTTCCAAACAGGGCTTTTTCTTCCATGCCTGCAGTTGTTCAGCAAGACACACTGGGAACGCATCTTTTCTCCAGTCTGTACAAGACCTGGGCTAGGAGCAATGGCTCTTTCTCCAAAGTGACTGTAGCAAGTCCTCCTCAGAGCTATGGCCTTTAAATTCAGCTAGGATTGTGTAAGCAGCATTTCTGCTCTCTCTCTCTCTACTTCCCTGAATCCATTCCCTCTCCCTGAAACTGGACAGCAGGTGCTTCTACACCAGCATCATTTGTAGCAGGAACTTCTGACAGCGTTTGCACATCAGTGCATGGAAGCAAGGGATGGGTGAGCTATTTTATACTGCCTTCCGACCCATTTGAAGCTATCCAAGAATGTGACTCAAGCTCAAATGTTAACCTGTTCTCATTTTGCTTAGTGAATGACTGGAGGGGAGGAGGGGGAAGGCAAGAAGACAGGAAGAGACGGAAAGGACAGAGAAGGATACAAAATGAGAAAAATAAAGACTCAAGAAATGAGATCACAAAAAACCAATTTAAAATTATCTAAATCCAGCTGAGGGAAAGGCTTCCATATAGGCACCCTTTGCACCAGCCCAGCTTTGGCTTATAGCCTAGGAGCTGTAAAACATAACAGATGCTTTTCTTTAACTGGAAAAGGAATTGTTGACTTTTTTTTTTTAAGAAATCTTCTTTGACAGAAAGATAAAGTGTTTAAACTATTCAAAGTGAATAACTCAAACTACTGTTTCATAAGGCCTTGGCTCTATTTTAGGATGTTTTAAAACTCTGGATGTCATCCCTTCCTTCTGAAAATTGATTAAAAAGGTGCATCAGAAGCCTGCTTCAGTCAGAGCACTGACCTGACTGTGCTGCCACCAGTGTGAAAGACAAACAGAATTATGACTTAGACCAAAATATTTCTAATAAAAACCAGCAAGGCCATTTATCAACAAGCCTCAAACAATGGGAGATTTCATTTGAAAAGTGAGATGCATCCTCTTCTGCCAACTACTGCAGTAGTAAGCCTTGGACTTAATACAACTTTGAGTCCCTGTGAAAGGATCAGTGGTTCATCTGAGGGAAATTGGAGAAGCAATTAAAAGTAAAGCTCCTCTCTCACCAAATCTAACCTTGATTTATCCAGTAAACTGAACATCTACTGTATGCCTGAGCAGTAATGAAGCCTTGACTCGGGAAACCAAATATTGGCATGCACAGGCACACACAGCTAAACCTTTTCTGCTTAAAGAATTGCACTGAGAATCACTCATGTTGGGACCCTGCCTGCAGTGGTGAGACTGCTACTCACATACGTAAGAACTGATACCCTATATCCAACTTCACCTTTTCTCAGCTGTGTTTGTACTATGCAAGCTGATAACACTTTGATCTTGTTTGAAAATCAAAGCTAAAATGTAACCACCTTTGTGTCTGTAGTCTTCCTGTTGCCTTTGGTGTAAGCAAACCACTACACACAGTAAAGGTAAATTAAGAAAATTTACCTGTTTTAACACCCTCTTGACTTTCTCTTATATCACAGGTTTGCTTAAAAACAATGAGCCCATCAAAGAACCTCTGAATGTTTTATCTCATAATGGATCACCAACTCCAGCAAACTCTGATCCAACAACATTAGACGAATTATTGATCCAAAGGTAAGGAGGCTCCCATGCAGGCTATTCCCCGTGCCTTCCCTGAAGACTAGTCAGAATGGTGTCAGAGTGAGAATGCTTCTTTTGGGAAGGACAGCTGGACTAAGCTGTAGCTCTGATGCACGCCTTCTCACCTTGACTTGTGGTGCTGCTTTCAGTCTTAATGACTTATACAGTGTAGTATTAGCATAGTGGTAAAAGGGTCTTACCAGTGTGGGTTTGGAGAAGACAGTGAAGGAAAAAGGGGGAACAAGAAAACAGTGGGGAAGATGGAAAAAAGGGAATTTGATGCAGGATTGCCCAGCAGTGTAAGCAAACTGGGCAGACTGCCTTAAGCAGAGTCTTGAGAATAAGGAGAGCCTGTGGGCATGTCCTTATGGAACATCCCAGCATCAGGGCGATCCAATTCTTGGCCTTCATAGAGAACTCTCTTGAAGCCTGTTGCACAACCCACATGGAAAACAGGATTTTATAGCTGAAGAAGTAGCTACAAAGATTTTTTTTTTTAAAGTATACGGACTTTATGTTTGCTGTTTACTTTAAAGAACTGATAAGCAACAGAGGCTTTCATTGAGGTAGTCCTTTTTGGCTTAAATCCCTCAACAACCAAGGTCCAGCAGAAGACCCTGGTCCCACAACTCAGAAATTTACATACATCCCATAAATCTGCCCTCACCCCTGCTCTCTTGCCACTGCAGCCAGGCAGAGAGAGGAGCAACTACCTATCCCTACATTTTCAAATATAACTGAGGTGTTCTCCCAAACTCCCTCTCCAGCTACTCACCTCCTGTGTGTACAGCTGTGAGATAGCCCCTCCTTCTACTGGAGATCAAGCTGGAAGCAGTAAGCACTTGTCCTCTAAGGGTGCATGCATCCTGCTGCACCATCTGGTCCTAATTACTGAGACCAGCTGTGTAGGTGTAATACAGAGTGCCTTCCCAGGCACCTTTCCTTATGGAGAGGACTCCAACCGAACAATTTTAGCCAAATGTCAAATTGGATTTAAATAAATTAATTGCCTTGGCTAAAATTGATTGCCCCTTGGCCACAAACTGAGCATATGAAACTAGACAGCCACAGTCTGCTGCGATGTCAAACCCATCAGTCTTCCTCTCCTTGGGGCATAATCATCACTGTCAGTCTGACATCCTGACACTGGCACTCAGGCAGCTCTGAAATGTGCAATTTCTGATTCTCCCTGGAGCTGGAAACCATGACCCGGTGCTGGGAGTCAGTTTTATCAAAGATGCTGCTGTACACAAAGCCTGACAGGTCAGTACAGGTTCTAAGTCATGCATCTGCTAAAAGCAAGCAGTGCTGCTGAGTGCCATCTCTTGAAACTGAGCACAGAGATTTAACAGAGAATGAGACCAGAGTTCCAGCTTGAATTCAACCCATTGTCCTCTTCCCTTGTCCAAAAGATCAGTAGTAATTTATAAGAGAAACACTAGAAATCTGCATTGGAAAAGCCTGCAAGAGCCTAAAAAAATTAACATTATTTGCAGTAATCAATATTATGTCACTTCTATTTGGGAAAAATGGCCATTATGCAGATAAGACATTTAAAATATTATCACTGGTCTCAAGAAATGCATTTAATTTCTCCCCAAAATAATAAATCTGGTACCTGCCAGCTAACCATTCTTCTGAAAGCAGAAGCTACCAGTTCTGCAGAAGGGACAGTACAGGCACTGCTGATCAGGCTGGGAAGCTGACATTCTCAGGAGTGGATCACCACAGTCCTGAGGGCAAGTGGAGCAGCAGTGCTGCATCTCTTCACATTCAGAAGCACCCTATAGCAACCAACTGGGGCTGGGCACAATCCCTTCTCCTTGCATGAAGATAACCAGCAGGTCTGACACAAATGGGTTCTTCACAGGCAAGGATGTCATTTCACACATGGCCATGGTACATAATTCAGGGCAGGAAGTAAACCCAGCTGGGGAACATAGTAAAGAGCTCAGGAAAAGGAATTGTTATCTGCAATGTACTTGGATGGGATACAGACTTTGATTTGAATCTACATGTCTTTCAAAACCCTGAGAATAGGAGAGGAATTCACTGATCTCAGAACACTGATGTCTGAACACAAGGTCCTCAAACATTATTGCTGCTGTTCCAAACTCTGGATGGCCATGGGCCATCCGTAAGATACTTCCTAAGAGAGTTTTTATGCCTAACTATGCTCAAACGATATTTTTTCCCCGTGACCTTTCTCTTACGCCATCTCCAGCTCCCCCTAAGCACTCTAGAGTTCTCCACAACATTCTATGGCTCCCTGTCAGTCTTGCACATTGTACAAAGGTCCAAACCCCTGCAATGACAAGCCACTCCACTTCCCAACAACCTGGCTGACTTGCCCTGAGCATCTCAGTGCTGAGCTTCTAGCACAACTTCTGCTTCCCAGAGTAACCAGAGCCAAAGCTCTGGAAGGAGCTGAACTCAAAAAAAGCTGTTCTTTCGCACTGGGATCAGTCCTTTCAGCTCCCATGTGGCAGCAGTTGTGCAGAGAACATAGAAAGCTGTCACAGAAGATACACTGGAAGAGAAACACAGTGTGAAATTTCACTTTGCAAAGCTCATGGAGGTCATTGGTCTACCACTGCAGAGCAAACTATTTCTTTATGCTGCTATGAAACCTCCAATTCAGATAAACAAGGGCCATCTAAAAATCTTCTGATCACATTTGATCTGAGCTCAAGGAATGGAAGTACTGCAACAGTGAATACAAATAGTCACCTCCAGCAGCAAGAGGGAATGTAATTTGTTTGAATTCCTGCAAACAGATGTATTAGAGAGAAGCAGTACACATATGAAATAGCACAGCACTCTGAAGGGTGCTCATGTGAGTTTGGGTCAGCATCCCTTAGCCCAGCACTCTCGGTCCTGGGCAGCAGAGGGCACTGCTTTTATAGCCTGATTTAACCAGAAGAGAAGGAAAAACTTTTGGAGAGTCCGGGACCTGGCTTACAAAAGGCCTTATACCATACTTGAGCAGTTTCCTTCTACTTATGAAATACATTTCTTAAAGTTACCTCTTCTTTATGCTGCCAATGGTGCTTCAATTTGCAAGTGGTGAAGTCAAGAATAGCTGGTGCAAACACCTGTTGACCAAATCTTTAAATTTTTTTGCTCTACAACAAATTTTTGTTCTTTCTGAGATAGATAAAATAGATAGATAATATTTTTCTATCCCTCTTTTTGTGCAATCTGCATCCTAAAAAGTCTAAGAGCAACCATATTTGTAGGGAAGTATTTTAAAAACTAATAAATTCTCAGTAAAAATAGCCACTGCAGGTATTAAATGTCATTACTGTCAAAATATCATTATTTCACAGGATCACACATAATAGCAAGCAATAACATACACAATTCTAATAAAGCATCCTTCCAGCATGCAGCCAGTGGAGATCCCAGTCCCAACCTGCCCACCTATTCCACCCAGTCTCTGCTTGCCAGGTTTTTCAGCCCACTCATGTTTTCATTATTATGCAAGGTCTAGGCCTTGCCCTCCAGGTCTCCCAGTCTGATCTGCTTCATCTAGACATGCCCTGACCCCCAGGTTGTCCACCAATCTCCTTTGTTTCACTCCTTTTCTATCAGCTTCAACTTGTAATTCCCTACACCATTTCTTCAGCCTACTATTTCCCAGACACGTTATTCTTCTCTCTTTCCCCCCTGCAGCTCATACCTCAGTGTCCTTTTGGCCCACAGGCTCTTCAGCATTTGGCTCCTTATACAATCTTAGTATCCCACTCCTCCTCCTAGCTCCAGTGCCAAATTTTACAGTCTTTTCCAACTCACCATTTCCTGAAGCATCCAACTGTGGGTAAGTTCCTCTCTTCATAGCAGTCCCCTGGTCCAGAAGTAGACCACTTCCTCTCCATGCTTGAGTCTTGCTCCTTCTGTTTTTCAGTCAAGTAGTTATCTCATCATGCTGACCACAGAAACTGCCTCTATTCACAGTGGCTAGATCAGGACCAGGCAGCTTTTACAGCTACAATATCAGAAATTATTTTCTCAGCTCTTAGCACAGCACACTTTCTCTCCATGGGCAGGAGCTCAGGAATTTTTGGTACTAAAATCTAAGTCTAAGATTTGTGTGCATTGTGGACAGTGGAAAAGGGCCTCTAATTCTATGGATTTTCATGAGTGTGGAAAAGATAAAACTCTTGGAAACTCCAAATTGCAACTTGCATATCAACAGAAAGCAGAGTTTCTCGGAGGAGAGAACAACAAGATTTCTGTTTTCCTTTAATAGGGATCCAATAATATTTTCCTAAGTCTAATAAATTGTTAAATCTTTTTAATATATTAAAAAAACTTGTCTCTGGCAGATGGTCAGTAAGTAAAAGTGTAACCTTGATGATTATGACCGTCAAAAGGTTGGAAGCACATAAAGACAAAAGATCTCATAAGTGGAATTTCTGAACATTTTTAGTTATTGGTAAGGCTGCCAGTCCCAGCAGATATAACTAATGTGTTTTGATGAAAGCTTAAGGAGCTTCAGGGGAACAGATATGCTCTTAGCCTTTAGGATCTAAAAATACTAGGGATGAGAATTTCTACCTGTCTACCATTAAAAAGTCAAAAATCAGGAAGAGAGATTGCCCAGACATACTGATTGCCAAAATCACCATTAAAAACCACATGTGAACAGAGGGAACCTGAATGAAATTGAGGTATGAAAAGACCTTGACTAGGTATAACATTCAAATATATTAATAACTTCACACTTCTCAATAATTTGGTTAGCTCAGATTTAAAAAGTGCTTCTTACCTCATCTTGTGGCCTTTCTTGGTGTGAAACTCACACTGACTAGAAGGTTTTGGGGAATTTTTCATGAATAAGATCTGCTGGGCTGCCTCTTCTCTTTTTAGTTTCTAGAAGAGATTTAATTTCTAAAAATTGCTATAAGACAACATTTAGAAAATGCATTTCAATTTCATTCGAAAACAAGCTCTTTGCATGGCTTTATTCTAAGGATTGCTTTTGAGTTGAAATACACATAATAAATCTTAATTCAAATGATTACTCATTTTTCAAAATTACTAGTGCCTGAAAATACAAACCAAGATTGGAAATTCATCCCTCAAGTGTAACTTAAATGAGATAATTGTGATAAACTAATTATAAACTCTCATCTATCATCACATTTTTAATACAACATGGACCAGGTCAGCCAATATTTAACATCATTTCCAGCAGTAGTATGGTGAAGCTGTAAACAGTCTGCAACAACACAAACCCCTTCTTTGCAGAACATATGCAAGCTGAAACCCCCTTCCCTTTGTCTATGGGGAGCTGAACCATGGTAATGCTCCATGTCAATAGAGCATGGCAACCAAGGATCATTTCCGGTGCCTTTATGCTTGCGGACCCCAAGAGTTCCAGAGACAAAACTGGGATTTAGTCTGTTGGGGCATTGCATGGCTTCTGTCACCAATGAGAGCAGAGGGCACACAGAGGGCTTCTGCAGTGCTGCAGGAGGATTATTAAGGGGCTTTAATATATGTTGTTCTAGCTGTCAGATTCTTTCTTTCCCCCTACAACTAGACAAGGAATTTTAGGATGAATTAAAGGGATTTTGGTGAGAAAACAGGTTTGTCATTATGAGTTTGTACTGATTTTGGTAACTGGGGAAAAACTCTTCAGGCTCTGGATCAAATTGCTTGTTGTTACAGTGAGAAAAAAAAAGAACACCTCCTCCAAACTCCTACCTAATAGTTAAGATTAGGTGGAGTAGGAACTTCTCCAGGCCTCAGCCTGCCATTTCACAGCAGTGAAAAATTATGCAAGGTGGCACTGCCATGGTCTTGACATCCATCTGCACGTCTGCCACCTCTGCTCTGGTGGCACTCGCTTTGAGCTCACCCTGTAGTGAGACAATACACACACAGAGCTAGTGCTACCAAAAAATGAATCATTTTCCAAGAGTTCAGCTGCCCAGACCTGCTTACTGTGAATGGGATAAGCTTGAATAAGTGAGGGCATAAAAGCAGAGGTAGAAATCTGCCTGAGGGAGTCGAGTGAAAAGTGGAATTGAGCAGGTAGGTCAGCTTAAACTGCATACAAAGTCTTAACAATTGTGGAAGTAGGGAGGCATCTTATAGCTATTCTACTTCATAGAAACAGTTTCGTATTGAATGACTTAAAGTAGTATCTGGTGAATAAGGCATTCAGCATGTTCTAGCATGTGGGATGCAAAGGAATAACACATCTCTGACTTCAACCTGGATCCCCCACACCCAGCATGAAGATCCCAGTCACTGGACCACTGTGACAGAATCACTTGTTTGCGTGCCTTTAGTTTCCTTGACAAAATTTAAAAGCTTTCTGTTTTGTCCCCAAACAGAAAAGCAAGATTTAGAAAATCCCAGCAAATTTTGTACGACAAAAATATCTCCTTTTTGCTAAATATCATTTTTTTGTTCCAGTCCCATGAGTGCTGGCAACACTCTGTCGCCTCATTTGGGAGAAAAAGTATTTCTCAGGCACGTGTTTTGTTTATGGATATTCTCTGTATGTCAATGTGAAGTACAAGAATAAGGCTGAGAAGGAAGAAAGAACAACATCTTTGAAAGATCAAATTACATTTTAAAAAGGAACAGTCCTAAAGGAAGGAAAAGTAGAGTATTGGTCATTGCTACACAGTGGAACAGCTGTCTGAGACATGGAAACACAAGCTGGGCCTGCCATGGCCACAGGAGGCATTTCACTCCCAGCTGGTGTTTCACCTCATCAGAGCTTCCACTGGGTTTATTATCATTAGTGCTTTCTGTGATATTTTCAAGTTTTCATCTCAGACCAAAAGTAAACTTATGTTGGAAAAAGTGAAAGAAAAGGGAAGACAGGCAGGATCAAATTACCAGACAGTTATGGGATCATGAGAAGATGCTTTCTATTTCTGCATGTTTTTCATAGCATGACCCAGACACTTTTTCTAAGAAGAAATTTCAATTTGCAACAGATTTAACCCTTGAGAGTGAAGCAATGTGAGGGGTTAAGAATCTGTTAAACTCTTACAGCATACTTCTGAAAGATTTTTTTTTTAGGTTAATACATCCAAAAGTTATTTTTAGATATATGTTCATTCTAGTAGCGTCAGTTCAGAGCTTATTTTCACTTTGCATACTAGAGAGAACTCCTCACTGCTCTTGGTCCTTCCCTTGAGAAAACAGTAAACAGCATATCTGATTTTCCAGATTTCAGGGTAATGAAGAGGATCCCTTTTTCTAAGAAAGAAGCTTTTTAGCAGCCCACCCACTCACTAAAACCCTTGGCAATATTCTTGCCCTGGCAGCAAGCCACCAAAACATGAGTTTCAGATAGTCGCTGCTGCTTTATCCCTTCCACAAGCTTTTGGCCACCCCCTCACTCACCTGGCTCCCCCAGCTCCCCGATCCCCAGCGCTAAACGGCTAATAACCCATACTGACCATCTATTCAGTGAAAATCTCAGCCCCAGCTCTCGGGCTCTCATCCTCCTCTCTAAGTACAACACAGGCTCCAGCTCTCACCCCCACCCTGGTATTTCCTTTCGGTTGTCTGGTTCTTCTAGACCTCCTGGTCTGGGACTGGACAAGGACCGCACTTTGCAGTCCTCTCTGGGCCCTCAATGACATTTCCAGCTGTTTTTCTTTCCCATTCTGCTTCTTAATGACTTAAGGACTGAGCTCTTCAGTGTGCCAGATCTAGATCTAGTTCACATAAAGCTGAAGGAGTTTTTCTGAACCTATTGTCACGTGCTGATTAAAAGCTATCCTAACCTATCATTTAGGAAAACCAATATAAAAATTATTAAAAGGAAGCCATTTTATACATACAGACCAACACACGGATTTTATGTTGTTGCATAAATTACCTTATCACATACAGAAAAAAAATCATGGTTATTTATGCAACAGGGAGAGAGCAAGCACAAGGAATAGCTGAGCATTTTCCCTCTATTAACTCCTCAGTTGCAACATGGTACAGATGACATTTTTTTTTGCTGAGGGTTATTAATATGTAGTGAAGAGCTGCACCCAACCTGTCCACAAGCACTCGAACTGATCCGAGGAGGTAACCGTACTCTGGAGCTCAAGAGGATTTATCCCTGAGGCGGAAAAACAAATACCTGAACGAAGACAGATAGAGATCATTGAGTACTGAGATACTTACTGCCTCAGCAAGGGAATATATCCTTACGGAAGTAGGGACGCTAAGGAAGGGGAGATGAGGGAAATGACCGAGCGGGTGCGAAGCCCTGCCGGAGAAGGAGAGGCGGATAGCAGCCAATCCTGTGCGGTAATCAGGGGTGCGCTTCCCGGCAGGAGGGATTGGGCTGAGTTTCCCAGTTACATTCCTCCATCTCAGGGTTTCACTCTTGGAGAAGAAATGCACCATATGCACCAGATCTGGAAGCAGTTCAGGAGAACCCCCCTCTGCCACCCCCTTTCCTCCCTCAAAGCCGGCGCCATCCACACATAAGCCAAGAGGTGCAGGGGATGGGGGGCAACGCTGCGCCCCGGGGCTAAGGGACGGGAGGTCAGTGCCGGGGCAGGGCCCCTCCCGCTGTGGGGTGGCCGTGCATGGAGGAGAGGGGCTGTGGCATGAGGTGGGACGGGATGTGTGGGTGCTCGCTGGGGGAGGGTGCCCTGCTGGAGAGGGAGGGAGCGAATGGAGAAAAGGGCTTTCCTACACTGGGGGAAGAAGCCTCTCTGTAGGAGCGCAGGGGGGATGGAGGTAGGGGTGCCGGTGAAGGTGGGGGGGCCTCTGGGGCAGGGATTGCTGCCTTTCGGGGGGGCCCTTGGAGAGGAGGGAGTCAGCTCCCCGGCGGAGGAGGGATCTGCGCTGGAGCGCTGGAAGGGAGCCGGGGTGCTGAGGAGGTCTCTGCGGGCAGGGTGCCGGGACCGGGGTGGGGGGCTCTGAGAGGGGAGCTTGCGGAGGAGGTGAACGACACGACACCTGAAGGGTCTGCGGGGGCTCGGAAAATATTTTGGAGGCGTTGAGAGGGTCTGCAGGGGGTGGTTCTGAGAAGCTCTGGGGGAACTCGGGGGTCAGGCGGCAGCTCTGAGCGCTCTGAGGGAGCGCGGCTGGGAACTGCCGGGCTTCGAGGGGTCTCGGGAGGGATTTGGGAAAGGCTGAAGGAGCTCCGTCGGGATTTGGCAGAACTACGTGGAGCCTTGAAAGAAATCTGGGAACCAGGAGAGGGGCTGCAAGGGGCTAGGGGGGCTCTGAGGGGCTGATGGGAGCCCGCGGGGAAGCTCTGAGGGGATCTTGAGGGGGTTTCTTTGGGGAAAATCTGTGGGGAGGCTTTGAGGAGAGTCTGGGGGAGGCTCTGAGGGGGCTCTGACAGGATTTCGATGGAGAGCCCCTGGGGATGCCTGACACGGGGTCTGAGGGGGGCTCTGAGGGAATTTGAGGAGGCTGTCTAAAGGTTTTAGGGGAGAGACACGGGGACGCTTTGGGAGAAGGAAGTGTCTGAGGAAGTACTCTGGGGGGGCTTGGGGGCTCAGAGGGCCAGGGGAGTGCTGCGGGGGCGCCCCGGGGGCGGCCGCAAATCCCCTCTCCCTCCCGTGCAGGCTGCTGCCTTCCTACCCCCGTTACCG
>WEIT01033210.1:51572-64124 GCA_013389985.1 Dryoscopus gambensis
GAGAGCGCCTCCTGCCTCTCCGCAGGGACCCCGCCGCCACTGAGGAGACCCCGGCCGCCGGCACGGCCGGCGCACCGCCCGCACACCCCATGACGGCCGACTCCTGGAGGAACCTCATCGAGCACATCGGTAAGGAGCCGTGCCCGCCGCGGGATGTCCGGCCGCCTCTGCGCCCTCGCACAACTCAGCCGCTTCTCCCGCTCTCCGCTCCGACGGCGGCACAGCAGCCCCTAGAGGTGCCCCTCAGCCCAGCCGGACCGCCCCTGCCGTCCCCTGAACCCCCAAAACCAGAGCTAAAGACAAACGGTTCACAGCCGGGGGGAGTCTCGGGCGGGGTAAGGGCTTGTTCTGCAGGACCCCAACTTCCTATCCTTGCTGGGAACCCCTCACTGTTGGTGTAAAACATCATTACCGTGGCTTTTTGACATCTTTAGGGGCATCAGGTTTGCATGCTGCCCGGCAGGAGATTAATGCTATCACTGAATAGCCTGACCCTTGTTCATAAACAACGATTATTCCTGTGATTACAAAACAATTAATCATTAAGGCTATCGCAGACTTTCTACTAAAATATGAATTTGCATACTCCAAAAGGCTTAAGACTAAAGTATGTTGTCACCCATCCTGCTGGACATTAGTTGTATGCACCATTTACTACATCTATTCAGCGTAACAGCCACTGGCATAGCACTTGCAACACAGGAGTAAGTTATTTTATCCTTTGTGGTCTCTAAAAAGGCAAACTTGAGGTTATCTGGGTGGTTGTGGAGGAGAGGACTGTTATGCTTTTGCTCTTACGGTTTGTTTTTGGTTTTTTTTAATCTTTTGTGGGATGGGGAGAGGACCTCCACAGCTTGTTTCTTGGTTTCCCACGTCAGAATTGTGACATTCCTCAGAGGGATTTCATCAACAGCAAAGTTAAATCCCATCCCGAGGCAGGTTTTATGGTGGGAATATAAAAACTTTGTTTTTAAACACTCCTCCTCAGCTGCAGGAAATAGAATCAACATACTTGAATCTAGAGGGCAGGAATGTAGCACTTCGTATGGGAAAATCGAATAGATAACTCTCACGAGCAGCAGTGCAAACCTCCCTGACAGGAACGGGAAGGCTTCTCAGGCTGTCTCTGCTGTTTGGTGTCAGGCTGTGGCATGCAAGGCTGATTCTTGGTACTCCTGATGCCAGTGGAACAGTGCTGGAGAAGGAGGCTGGTGTGAAACCAGCAGCCGGCCAGCATCTGTCAGAGAAACCAGCTGAGTTTGGGGCCTTCTGGAGGAAAGTGGTGAACAATTTGCATGAGTGTTGCCAGATCTGTTACCTACTTTTGGTTGTGTAGATACTGATCTCCCAAGGGAGCTGTGTCAAAACATTGTCAGTTTACTAGGACTGTGCACCTCAAAAGTGAGATAAAAATACTAAAACCAGCAGGAGTTCAAAGCAACCCTGTTGCTATATTCATATATATTTTTATGTGCTGTATATTAGAGGGAAGCTGTGCAAAAGCTCTGCACACATCAGTGTAACTGCAAGTAGGTCTGTTGCACCTTTTCAGAGGAAACCAGGTTTTGACAACCTGAGGTGCTATGTTTATCCCCACCAGAGATGTTACATCAAATGGCTGGAGCTCACTCATTCTCTATCCTCCCTCCTGCTTTTGAGACATTAGCGGACTCTTTGCCTGAAACTGGAGCAGAGAATTTCAGAGAAAATGTCTCTGGGCCTCCTGAGATTTTACATAGCTTTCAATGCAATAACGTTTACTTTAAGAGCGCTGCTAACTCTCTAAGGCGAGGATTTCCATAATTAGTAACTAGTTTTTTGATTCCCCTCCCAGGTTTTGAGAGAGCTGGGAAGGGAGACTGTGACAGCAAAATTAAATGGAATAAGCAAAAAGGGAAATGTCTGTTATGTACTATAAAAATTAGGTAAACATGCCTTAGGAAGATCAGTCTTAAACACTTAAGTCAACAGATAACACCAAACTCATGCTCTGACCACAGGGTTAACCTTTAGCCAGGTCACAGTCGGGACAGTTGGGACATTAAGCAATGAAGGGAGCTTTACAGGTCTCTGACATTTTGTACTTGTTCACTTACTAAATGTAAGCATTTACTAAACACTTGTATAATCTGAGTCACATTCAGCTATTGATCTCAGCTTTTTTTCTACACATTCAGTCAGTTCCCAGATGTATTGTTCTCCTTGCAACATGTCAAAACCTTGTTCCTTGACCTTACATCTGTTACCTTTCCTGTGCTGTGACCATCCCCTGTTCCATCTGGACAAGGCTTTGGCATAGCTTCTCTCCCTCTCTCTCATCTACCCGTTGTAACCTCTTTACCAACATATGGGTAGACCCTTAGGACCAAGACAGCAGAGATATCTTTTATCCTTGCTAGCACAACCCTCCTTATTTCTTCCTACCCTTCTGCCTAAACATCTACCTGTCTTTTATCTTTCTTCTGTACCACCTTTCTGCTTTCTCCTCATATTGCTCTTTGTGGTAGAGCTTCAGCCAGTCTCTCTTCAGCTCCCTCGTTAAAATGAGTTACCTTGCTGTCATTTCCAGTTGAGTTCTGATGGTGGATCAGATATTTCCATGTCTGTATTTGCCTTTGCCTGCCACTGATGGCTCCATAGCTCTTAGCTGGTCAGTCAGGGAACCTGGAAACAAAACCAACTTTCATTATCTGGGTTTTATTTCGTTAAAAGCAAGATGGAAATGGTCTCGAGGATCTTTTTAAAACAGCTGCTCATCAGATCTTCACAAGGGACTCTAAATCCCCCTTACACAAAGCATCCTCTGACTTGCAAGGCAGAGCCAGCAGCACAATATGGCAGTATACTTGCAATCAGACACTGCAAGTATAATTATCTCCAATTTGAGTAAAGTAGATTACGTTTCAGTTTCCCAGCACGTTTTCCCTTGAGCCAAACACTGCCCATGCTGGTGCAGGGTGTTACTTCCCAGCCTGTCCTTCTCTCCATGGGGCAAAAAGAACCCAGAGCCCTCGAGCACAGGCTGACCATACGGATCAGTACCACCAAAAGCAGCTCCAATTTAGCAGGCTCTCTGCTACATTCCTGAAGGAGCCTTTCCACCCTGCTACATCCTCAGCACCCTCCCTGATAGTGAAAAACAGCCTGAAATACTTAGGAAAGCCATATAAACCTAGTTGACACAGAGAGAAATTACATAAGTGGCAGCAGCATACAAAACTGCAGGGGAAGTCTCCTCTGCGCAGTGTTGTGTGGGAAGCTAACAGAAGACTATATGGTTTCCTAGGCACAGCTAGCCTTACTGCTATTTTAATCCGGTGTCGAACATCTTTCCAGGAAGAACAGATAACAGGACATACTCGCAGACTGCAGTAATGCTGTGCTTGTTCCTGCACCTCTCCCCAGCATATATCCCATATAGTTTTAGCAGTGACTGGTACAGAGCCTCATTGAAGCTGGTCCAGAGGTTTAATAGGTAGCAACATCTACATTTCCGCCCGCCCTAGACTAACTCTTAATCTCATTGTCTCTCACCTAATTACACACA
Source organism: Dryoscopus gambensis (assembly GCA_013389985.1). Taxonomy (NCBI): domain Eukaryota; kingdom Metazoa; phylum Chordata; class Aves; order Passeriformes; family Malaconotidae; genus Dryoscopus; species Dryoscopus gambensis. The sequence goes on from WEIT01033210.1 coordinate 55,120, forward strand.
GAATCTCAGATCAAATATTATGAATACATGTGACCAGATAAATTTTAACCCCTAATGATTCAGACAAAATAAATTATGTAGCATGTTTTTTTTTAACATCAAGGCTTTTCTCTTTATTCATTCATGCTACACTGCAATTCAAGTATAAACCAAGGAAGATAATGTAAATTGTGCTTCTTCAATTTCATTAAGGGAGGAAAGTGACTCAAAGCAAGCTCATGCTCTCTTGCCTTTACATGTTTTCTAAATTACATTTTATATTCAAGCAATTAAAATTCTGGGTCCTACAGATGGTTCAGAAAGAGAAATGGGACTGTTTGAAAGCTCTCAGAGGGCAGAGGATGTTCTAATGATGGGCAAGGAACTTCAGGATTCCTACCTTTTCGTGCTGTCAGTTGATTTCAGAGTGGGGGCAAATCCTGTGCAATTTCATCTACTCCTTAAGTTAATAATTGAAACTTGGAAGACACCTGGTGTCATTGATGTGCTGCCACATGGTGTGAGTTCAGAGCCTGTTCCTTAGTGCTGTAGCAAATAGGGACCTTCTGGATGTTAATTTTGTGTCTTCAAGCATCATAGAAACTGAGAAGGAAAACTGCAGGATATTAAGCAACATGTTCAAGGCTAACCATGAAGTCCATACCAAAACAAACTTATTAACTGTAGCTAGTTGTCCCAAAGCTTCACCTGTCCAATGCCACTAACAGCAGCTCAGTGTTTCCTCATTAAGGGTGTTTGTGGCCATCAAGTTGCTCTTTTTCAAGTAATTTCAATGTGTGCTGTATTACTTTTCTAGACACACATTTAAACATAGATATCAACCTATATAACTTGTAACATAGAAAACAGAGAAAGTAACATAGAAAATCAACATTAACACAGAAAATCAAGGTTTAAAAGACATTTAAGCCTGGCAAATCGCCTCTTTGCTGTCTTCTGAGTGATCATGGATTCATCTGACTGTGTTACTAAATGTTTCGTAAGAGCAGATTGTTGACAACACTTTAGATTTAGAAATGGCCTTCCATTTATAGTTACCACTTCTGGCTGAAATAGGAATGCCATGATTGGCTTTTCACTCTGCACAGAAGGGATCTCTCTCACCTCTACTGAGGTGAACTAATGCAAAGCAATTGTCCTTTCCCACAATACTTTTCTACTATCTGATTCAGTTGTAACCTCTCAGACCTGTTATGTTCCTTCTTAGGGCTCTTGTACCAGGAGTATCGAGATAAATCTACGCGTGAGGAGATTGAAACCCGGCGACTGCAGGATTCACAGACAGACCCTGAGGAGACTTCACCCAGCGAGGAAACCCCATCTGAAGCAGAACCCACAAGTACAATTGAAAACAAAGCTCCACCACAAATCAATTTGCTGAGAAATTCCAACTCTAGGTTCAACTTATGGCAGGATCTTCCTGAGGTCCAGAGCAGTGGTATCCTCAGCATCCTCCAACCAGATGAGATCAAGCTGCAGGAGGTAATGAGGGAAGGCAGAATGTTCCTTAACAGTGTTGCTGCTTAAAAAGGGGAGAGTGAATTAGGCCAAATGATCAAGATTTAAAAACTAAAAGCTTCACAGCAGTCACAGACAAGCCTTGCCCTGTTGAGTACTTTCTGAGTTGCCCTGGTTAGCACCAGTTGCATTGGTTAGCACCACTCACTCTTTTTTGTGAAACTGCAGAAATTGTTCTGTATACTGTTGCTGCTGGATGTTTCTGCAGCAAAAGGAACTTCTTTCCCCTTCTCTGATTCAGTGTTAGGAGCAATTTACAAAGAAAGAGGGATAATGAGGAGGTTTTTACGAAAGAACTATTGGTTCCAGTCCAGTTCCTTTTTTGAAGTTACTATCAGGACACATAACTTTCCACCAGAAATCTTAGAAGAATTCAGCCGTTAACTGTAAGGTTTTGAATATGATGGCATTAATAGAAATAGAAGAGATAGAGATTGATAAATGTCCTTATATTTAATTGCTGTTACTTGGAGTCTATTGCAAACAATAAAAAATAATGACAGGTATATTTGCATTTAGTCGTGCAGTGCAGTGACATCACTATTTTAGAGCCATGCGCTGTGACTTACAGGACTGCATCAGGAGTGGGTGGGGGTAGCTGTCACAAGTGATGACAGCATCAGTTGCACCACAATTTACAACTGGTTGCTATTTTGGGTAGCATGGGGAGTGTGAGTGCTCTTTGTCACTGCAAAGCACTGCATTCATAGCCAGCAGTGGAGAGGGCAGACCTTGTTGAGTGTGCGCTGTGCATTGTGGTATGAGCAGTGAGCTTTCGAAGGCTCAATCCCGCAAGTCCGACTGTACTCCTGCGCCAGGATTGCTTCTGATGAGATGGTTGTGGCAGTGTATCTCCTTAGCCCTGGCTCACAGGATTGTACCCAAAGCGCTGAAGAACATGTCAGGGTGCAAGCAGTCCCTGCTAGGTTCACTTAGACTTGCATAATCCATACTGATGAACACCTTGTGCACACAGTGCCAGTCCTGGCTAAGGCTGTAACTTAAGTGTCACACTGAAAAGGCTCATATTGTGCACCCCAAGGGTGTGATGGGCAGGATTGTGTTATTCACATCCTTAGTGGAGGGGACTGGTGTTTATATCCAGTAGTGTGGGCTGGCAAGCACAGGCTGTTAGTGTGTCAGTGTTAGGGCTGAAGGTGGCTGAAATGATTGTTGCTTTTCCATGTTCTTCTTCTGCGCTGGTTATTCCATATTGGATTTGTTCTGTTTACCTGGCAAAACACAGTACTTCCAAATGCCAGCATTACAAACGCAATCTGGCATCTGAAAAAATTACAAGTTTTCTTTTTCTTTTTGCTTCAAAATGAAGAATCTTTTACGGAGAAATATTTGCTTAAAAGTGTGCATTATAGATTTTAAAGCTTGCCATTTCTGTTAAGTTACATTCATTACCTGTATGTGTTTTGGGAAAAAAGTCTCTGTGCTGCTAAAACCCAAACCCCAACATTTAGTGTGCTCAATTTTCTTCTTGCTGTTAAAATAACCAGGGAAATAAAGCCGTTCGAGAACGGGACAGTGCTGCCATACAGAAGTGCAGTGCCTTCTCCACTGTTAGTTTATCAGACCTGAAATTTTCTTCCTACTTGTTCTGGGATTAACACAGTAAGAGATTATAAAATTGCTCAAAGCCAGAAAGCTGTGAAATTGGCTGAACGTTGAACAGATAGAGTGGAGAATTTGCTTTGTGAGGAGAATCAAGGTCAGAAAACAGGGAGGGCTAGAGAAATCACTGAAGCTGTTGAAGAGATGATGTTGAATTCAGCCTTGCTATGAGCAAGCAATACTTGCTCCTGCAGTTCTGGAACCCTACTCATGTTGGATGTGAACTGTGAGAGTGAGGGCCTAATTTAGTGAGTGTAAAATGTTCAGCTTCATGAAGGAGAATTGGAGAAATTTTCCTGAAGTACAGGACAGGAGAAATTCTGGAGTAGACATCTTAAGGAGAAAACTGTATTTTCTGACTCATTTTACCTTCAAAGCTGTAGTAAACACAGGGGCTAGTAGAGCGTGCATCTCTTCAGTCAGGAAAGGTGGAGCAAGAGTAGTATTTTGACCACAGGAAGAAATACTGGTGCACAAATAGAAAGAAAGTTGAAGATAACACTTTGCTTCATAGCTGAGGAAGGGAACACCACCATAGCTGTGACAGAGCAGGGCTTAAACAGAGAAAAAGTTGATTTTCTGAAATAATCTTCCAAGTGAAAGAGACTAGAACAAGAAGAGGAATCTGGGGTTGTTAGTGGCAATGATGGAAAATTACTGAGCAGCTTATCAATGCAAGATTTTAAAAAAAGACAGATTTTGAAGCATTGAAACAAGAAACTTGACTGGAAGAGCAGTGGATGCTTGAAAACTGTCATGGAAAGTGATTTTTTTATTGTCCACATTGGAAAAAACAAGCCAGATATTTTCACTATGGGATTTCATTATTTCTTTAGTATAGCCTGCATTCTCCACCTGCCCTTGCAGGTCTGGCACCCACCACTATGGCAAACAGCAAACATACACAAATCTACAGTCAGACTTGGCAGAGAAATATTCCTGACTTGGAGTCTCTGGAAAGCTGCAGTGCAAAATGATTGGAGGTGTCAATCTCCAGGATAACTGGAAGCGACAGGCTGTCCCAACACATCTTGTATATTTTTGCCTATTTGCACTTCTCTCATTTATCAAATAAAAAGGTACAGTTAAAGCTGTAAAAGTTACATTTAGGACTGAGCCAGTCATGCAGAAAGAGAGAGGTTCTCTCACAGGTTCACCGGGTGCCTGGGTAAAGCTTCTGAGAGAAGCTGAGCTGATACTCCTCCAGTTTTCTAAATAGGAATCTGGCTTTGAAAAAAAACCCAGCATCCTCTTATTCCTGAAAGACTGTCTGTTCCACAGTCACTGACTAAGTTCATCTGTATCCACACCCTTTGCTCTGTCTCCCATCTGGGGGCTGTGCAAGCACAGCCTCCTCCTCTGGTGCAGGAAATGACCTGTTGGACTTAACTGCCCACTGGGAACATTTCCTAGGCTACCAACCCTGCAAAGAGCTGAAACGTCACTTCAACTGCTATTTTTGCAGCTCTGCATTGAGTAACAGTCCCTCCTTGCTGTGCCCATCCACCCAGATCTTGGAGTGCAGCACAGCATCAGGGACACAATCCGGGTCTCTACCTCGAGTTCTTATGTGATACACAGTGATATTTCCAGGAAAAGACCAAAACCTTATCAGTGGAAAATTCCAAATCATTTCTTTAAAGAGAAAAAACAGACAACAATCAAGCCACAAGACAGACCCCCAGCTAATTTAGAAGGTATTTTTCTACCTACACATCACAAAAAACACTGCATGTACCAGTGGCTCCATCAGACCTCCTCAACTCTAGCTGGCCCCCTGCAGCCGCTGAGAGCCAGCAGAGCTCAGGGACTGACACCCGCACTGCCTGGCCAGCTCCCCCCTCAGCAGGGTGCAACAGAGGAGCTGTGAGCAGGAGGGGAGCACTGAAGCAGCTTTAGATTCAAGGAAACAAAACTTCCACTGAACTACCAAAAGGTTCCTCTCTTAGTAATGGCAGTATGGGCCCTGGGCCCCAGGACAAGGAACCCAAGATACACCTTCAAGAGATGCCTGAAGGATCTAACAACTTTTCATTGTGTTAAAGCTCTTGTGAGAATCTTCAGCTAATCTTACTTCAACTAATGAATTCAGTAGTTGTGTAAATAAACACCTTTTGTATCTACCTCTGAACAGAGACAACAAATACACAGAGAGCAGGGGATCTCTGGGTGGTAATAGTGGACTGTCCATGCAGCACTTGCAGTAGGTAGAAGACTTTATCTCTTCATCTCATTAAACTGATTTTTATCTCAGAACCAAACCATCAATTTGTCTTTCTGCTTCCACAGACCACATCCTAGGCCTGAAGAAGCCAGGCTTTGCTCCAGAGTTTTCTCTTCTAATGGGATAAGCAAAAGTTGAAATTTGGAGACTATTTATGATTTCTGGTAGTAGTTAGGGACTGCTGTGTCTTGTCCTGGTCTTTTGTGAATTGGGGCAGAAAAGTGTATGGCCAGGGCTTGACCAGGGAGTCTCACTTGGACAGTAACAGCTGTATTTCCTCCAGGTCAGGGCTGATGGTTGTGGGAGGAAAACTTCCCTGTTAAAGTCACTGTCCCCTGTAACATGTGGCAAATGCATTGTAGGCTTACCTCTCCCTGCAGCCTGGGCCTGCAGGGTGGGTGCAAGGTCCATGGCTGTGCAGCACAGCTGTTCTCATTAATGCCCAGTGTGCCTCTCTGTAAAAGGTACCTGCTGATTTCCTTCTTTGGGATTTTCCCCCAGGCCATGTTTGAGCTGGTTACTTCTGAAGCATCGTATTACAAGAGTCTGAATCTGCTGGTGTCTCACTTCATGGAGAACGAACGTCTGAAAAAGATCTTACACCAGTCTGAGGCACACATCCTCTTCTCCAATGTGCTGGATGTCATGGCTGTCAGTGAGCGGTAAGTTGGCTGCTGAATGGCACTGAAAGCAGTAGCTTTAGGTAACTGCAGTTGTAGAGGGAGGGAGGAGCTGACTTCTGGGAATTGGCTGGGACAGATAAGTCACAATTAATATGGGTGCTGACTTTCTCATCTAGCTTCCTGTTGGACCTCGAGCAGCGGGTAGAAGAGAACATCGTGATCTCGGATGTGTGTGATATTGTCTACCAGCACACAGTTAATCACTTCTCTGTGTACATCACCTACGTCTCCAACCAGACCTACCAGGAGAGAGCCTACAAGCAGCTTCTGTGAGTTCTAGTGCATGTGTCTGGACTATTTTGCAAAACTGTACAGGCCACAGATTTAGCTGTAATTTTGATACTTACGAGAAAGGGCTAGATAGCACAGAAAGAGGGTTTCCCACTTCAGTGATTTCTCACTGCATCTATAAAAAGAAAACGCAAAAGCTTTATAGTAAGGATGGGTCGATGCAGGTAACGTGGCAAGTAAATTGAAAGCCACCATTTCTCGGCTGTAGGAAATATTTATGGTGCATGCAGGGCCATATGCTGGTGAAATGCACGCATTTTTAAACTGCAAGTAGAGGTAAGAGATGGAAGGCCAAGAATATATCTAGATCTCTGATGACAAGAACAGCCACTGCTTTTCCCAATCTTCTCAGCAAGGCATTTGACCTTCCTAAAGTTCATAACTAATTCTTTTTCAGAACAACAGAATTTTCTTAAAAGGAGTAAAAAAAAGCTATTTTCTTCATGTTCTAGTGTTACACACACAGACCTAGGCCTGAGGACATAATCCAAGATATTTTTGTATTATTTTTCTAGTTTAGCAAGTCTTTTGGTCCAGTAGGAATTCCCTGATACCAGCTCAAAACGAGTGCCCTACAAGCTTGTCTTTAAGAGGAGGAGAATCAATTTTTCTCTTGTTACAATGTCCTGGATTCTTTCAGGACATCCCATTGCACATGCTGCAGTGTATTTTCTCCTATAGCACCAGCTGGTTTAGGTGACTGTAACAATCTCTAATCCTTTCCTTTCGATGCTCTCTAACCTTTGAGGGGAAAAAAGCATTTTAAGGAAGCTCTATTGAGCTTGGCCAGCTGTTCTCTCCAAAAGGAGGGTACCACAGGGTTTCCTTCAGTCAGAGGTGAGCAATACAGCTGCAGAATAGAAACAGTTTGCCTACAGCCATTATCTAAACACTTAGAAGCAAAGCAGCAATAGGCTGGATTACTTGAAAAGGACATGTTGAAGATGAGGTATTCATAAGTGTGAATTCAGAATTTCTTTTGTCTGCCGGAAAACATAAAGCAAATTGAAAAGACAAACTCCCTTCCCCAGGCTCCCAGCTAGCACAGGAATCTTACAACACTTGGCTGAACTCAAAGCCTGAGATGTGTCACAGTTTTCCCCATTTGACTGTTCTGCAGACACACTCAGGTCCATTCTGCTGTGAGACACACTGTCACACAGGTACCTGCTGCAGCAGGGAGGAACACTGCCAGTGCGTTCTTTCAAATGTTGTAAGGAACACACAGTACAGACAGGTTTTGCACAGTTAGCAACCTCTTTGCATCCACGCTGTTTCTGCTAGCCAGGACTCCAGCAGTGCAAGCCTTGCTCAGGCTTGCTCAGCCCGTGGCTGCCAGGAAGCTTTGTCTGCCTGTGGCAGCCAGGACTGCTCTGCTCTGCACAGCTGTGTCTGTGGCCCAGCTGTGCCCTCATCTCCTGCGAACACCAAACACCATCAGGGAAGGCCTGGGCATGGCCCCTGCCCTTCTTAGGCCTGATAATGATTACCATCCTCTAGCTAACCAGCAAGGAACGTTCAAGCTTGAGCTACTTTGGGGCTCGTCTTGTTCTTATGACTGTGTGAATTTCACCTTATCACAGAGTTCCAACTGTGTAAAAGTATATAATTATGCCTCTGACTCATTTACTTGGACACAAACCCCATTCACATACACCTACACACACAGCGTATGCTGCTGAGCTACTTATGAACACATGTGAATACTGCCGTGGCTTGTACATTAGAAGTCTATTTTTTCCCTCCCCCAACACTATAAATAGTTTTAGATTTAAACTAAAATACACCCAGAGGCATTCAGTCCCGTCCTTCCCTCTTCTCTCCTCTTGGGAGAAGCCAGGCAGATGCTGTCTATGGGACCAAGCCACTTTTGGGTCACCAGCCATATACCAGAGTCCCAGACAGGGTAGCACTCAAAGTTCTCAGCTTCTCTATCTCTCCTCTCAGGCAGGACAAACCAGCCTTTCGGGAAGTGATCTCACAGCTGGAGCTGGATCCCAAGTGCAAAGGCCTGTCCTTTTCTTCCTTCCTGATCCTGCCATTTCAAAGGATCACTCGGCTCAAGCTGCTGGTCCAGGTAGAGTTTTGCTCTTCTCTCTCTCACAAAGGTCTTTGGGATCACTCCTGGAATTTTCCTTTCCAGCAGCTGTGAATGGGGCTTAGATACAGCCATGATCAACCCTAGAACTGAATGAAGCTTGTCCACAGAGTCAGATATTCTCCACAACTCTGGAAAATGGATTTCAGTCACTCAGAGTCCATCCCCAAATTAGTGTTGAATTTGCCAGATAGCTTTTGCTGAGTGAAAAGAGTTGAGGAGGAGCTTTGTTGAGCTGCCGGAAGGGGTAGCAACAATCCATTATCCCAGCTGCCTGACGGTTAAGATGATGACACACAGATGCAGAACAACTGGATGACATATGGATGCTACACCATGGCAGCTTGGACCAGACTGTGAGCCATTTTCCTCTTGTGCTTTGCCATCTTATCCAAACACTGCTGGAGAGCATGCTTCTAGGGGTGAGGAAACAGCTCAGTCCCAAATGGTTTTAACCCACTGGGATTACCAGTAACACTGTCTGTTAGTGCCAGCTCTAGTTATTTATTAATTTTTATAAAATAAGAATCTACTTGTTATATTTCTCTTAGGTATAAGGTCAGATGGT
>WEIT01033210.1:64142-87782 GCA_013389985.1 Dryoscopus gambensis
AGATGGGAACAGGTTTTAAGAAGAAAGAGGAACTAAGAGGTGAGAGTCACTGTACTCTGTCACCTTTCCTGTAATTTGGCTGATGGCCAGAAGTAATTTGTAGGCTAGCAAAGACCTTTTTGTGCTCTCACATTGGGATCAGCATTAACACAGCCTTTCCTCCCCCACAGAATATTCTGAAGAAAGTGGAAGAGAAATCTGACAGAGAATCCACTGCCCTGGATGCACATAAAGAACTGGAAACAGTAAGTTTTAATAAGTTAACTGAAGGCCATTAAGATTAAACCCCTATGCTCCTTTCACGCACACACATCCCCCTGAAAAAATCACCTGCAGACTACATTCTATCCTGGAGCTGTTTCTTTGAATCCTATCACTGTGTTTAAAGACGGGGGTTTTTTTCTAAAGTCTGAAAGATGGACTAGTCTACTTGCACTTAGATGTCAGTGACAAAAAATCCCTTGCTAACAATAGATGCATGTTTCTGCCATGGGAAAGGACAGAAAATGTTTTCCTCTAGAGCCTCCAAGAACACAAACTGTTTTTGCAGACACCTGAAGGTGATGGATCCCACTGAGAGGTGTGATTAGGTGCAGAGTACAACTGTGTCAGGTTTCCTCTGACGCAGCACACTTCTTCCTCTGACCTAGAGTAACAGCTTCCTAATGAAGTGCACAAGCCAGCTTTTAGCCCTCTTCCCTGAAGCTGGTAGGTAGGTGTTCAGCTGTGCTAGTTACTGCTATGTACAAAACCCCAGGAAGGCAGTGGGGTGTTTCCCATCTGGGCTGTTCCTGATATGATAGACAGGATAATGCCCTATCTTGAATGGCCTGGACATAGCTGGCAGCTACATGGGCTGGGACAGTGTTTCAACCCTTCTCTATCAGAAGCTTGGAACATCTCCTGACTCCTGCAGTTCAACGCAAGTATTTGAAATTGAAAACTGTGCTAGAACATCAGCCTGAGGACGGGCCTGCAGCTTTTGACTGATAACTAGAACAGAACAGGCGCTTGGATTTGCCCTGAACCAGTCTAGGAAGTGTACGCTTGGAGATCACTAAAGATAAAGACAAGGACCTTATCAATGAAGGATGCTCTGCATTGCATTAGTATTTGCAGAATCCTTCTTGACGCATCTGGTAGCCAATTATTTTTCCATTGGTCAGTAGCCTGAGAAAGGCTGTTCCTCTAGCATGCAGATGACTACAGCTGCTGATGGAAAAATGCTGGGTTTGTATTCAGTTATCAGTGACTCACATAATCAGTTTGCTAATTCTTTTGCACGGTTAAACACTTACCTCTAAGTGTTCACACTTAAGTACCTAATATCCAGCTAGGTACAGGCATCACAACAGAGACCATTTGATGCTTATTTTTTCTATAGGCTTATTTTCTCTCTTTCTGTTTGAGAGAGAAGAGCTGATCACTGTTTCAGTTGCTGATATTCTGATGGATTTTGAGTAGCAGAAACAGAGCACAACGTGGAGCTTGTTCTCCAGTGTAATTTTTCTACCTAGCCAGTTCTCAAGAGAGTTGCTCCTTATGAAACAGGCAGTGGCATCTAGGTTAAGGTCCCTGTAACAGCATAGTGCTTGCACGTTGGTTGTGGTTTTTGAGTTAAAAGTTTGTACTCAGAACACAGATGGGCTTTGTATGATGAACGTATCTTTCCCTGGGTCATTTCATAGTCCTGGCACGTAGTACTGCTTGGCAGAACTACAGCATTTGCATTTTTGAAAAGAAGATGTTTGGCTTCATTCTCTCCTTGAAGACGATACTGCACATGTACCTCATTTCAGGTGTTGGGAATGGGGACAACGAGATCTATGGTGTGTCAGAATCTGGAAAATGAGCTGTTCCTTTTGCTGTGCAACCAGAAGCACTGTTTTATACTGTCTGGTTCAGTAACTGAATATAGCCACCTAACATGTCCTCTGACAGCTTCCACTTGTAACACCTTCTGGGTGTTTGGGAGCTTTTTGGTTGTTCGGGTTTTGGGGGTTTTTTTTCCCTTCTCTTTTTCATGCAAACACAGTGTTGATAAAAGAGCTTGGCTCGGTCAATTACTGTTACAGCAGAACACTTACCTGATCATAGTCAGCCCTTTTTATGCGTCTGTCATCACTTACCTGCTTAAGGCCAGCAGAAACAAACCTTTGTGCTCTCTTTTCCCAGGTGGTGAAAGCATGTAATGAAGGTGTCCGGAAGATGAGCCGAACAGAGCAGATGATCAGCATCCAGAAGAAACTGGAATTCAAGATCAAGGTATAAGCACAGGCTGGACAGTTTTGGTTCCGAAGGGGCTGCTGCAAGCACAGAACCCATGTGTATGCTCAGTGCACACCCGCTGCAGAGGCTGGGGCAGCACCAAGGCCAGCGTGGGGCGCATGTACACTGGTGGGACACACTGGCATCACCTCTCCTGTGCACTGTGCTCCTGCTCCAGCACTCAGGTCTGGCTCTTCCTTCTCACCTCCCTTCAAAATGCAGGTCAGCTTTCAACTGTTATTTTACATACAAATTATGTTAAAGGTAGATGAAAGCTACAAAGCGAAACACTTAAAAACTGAAAAATACCCAAAGACTGTCCCACCATTTTAATTCTTTCCTGTACTTATGCATTGTGTACAGTCTCTAAATACCTGCTGCTGATCTGTTTCGGCTCTGCTGAGGGAATCATTAAATCAGTATTTAGGGGTGTCTGACCGGATCTCAGGTGATATATACCATGAAATTCCAGTGCTGAGTATAAAGTTGTCAGTTCTTTTCTTGAATGCTATAGAGATACTTCTCAGGTCTATCTGCTTCACAAACTTTTCAGGATCATATTTAGCTTCCCAGCAATCTTTTTATGTACCTGGACAATCGAAATAAAAAAATTTTATTTTTATAGAGCACTTTACCAGTGTGTCAGGGCTACACCACAGTCCACAGGACATCAGTACATCAGGGAAGCTACACAGCTGCCTCCACCTCTTGTAAAGCTGAGGCTGTAATGACAGGCAGGAGCTGCTTCATCTCTGGAGCAGCTCTGCCTTGGGAACTGGCACAGGTAGGGTTCTTCTGGGGAGAAGAGTGCAAGGAGTTGAAAAGATTGTGCCACCATGCATATGATGAGCACTGGGAGTGAAGGTGGAAAGAGTAGCAGTTATACAGATATTTTTCAATATTTCAGTCGTTTGGAAGTGTAGCGTTCTTCTAGTACAAGATGTGCTTTGTCCTGGGCTTCTTGGTTTTAGCACAATATGTGTTAAAACTCTAGCAGGAGTGCTGTGCTAGGTGCGTGGACAGTATCTCCTCCTGACTGGGACAGACCCAACCAGAGGAGACCTGATTAACCTGGGGGTTTTTGTAGCCAAAAGGCCAAGTCCATGGTTTTGAAAGTCAGTCTCCCTATCTAGGAAAGTTCAGCCCAGGTGACAGGATCTCTCAGAGAGAGGTCAGGGCATAGGCTGTCGCTTCATTCCAGCAGTTGGTACTCCAGCATTGCCATCCTTAAAGGTTTGTCCATCCTCGGGCCCCTGCTGTGCCCCGTCTGACTTCTGTCACACTGTGCTGGGCTGTGTGGATGGCAGAGCACACTGCCCTCTCCTTGCAGCTCTGCTCCAGCCTCTGCAGTGCAAGTTGTGATGATGGGAGCTTACCACCCTTTCTTTTGCATCTCTTGTTGCTTTCAGCATCATGACCCCTTGAATCTGTGGGGTTTTGCTGCTCTCCTGAACTTTGCCATCTTTTCCTTCCTTCTAGTCTGTACCCATCATCTCTCACTCCCGCTGGCTGCTGAAGCAAGGGGAACTGCAGCAAATGAATGGTCCAAAGACATCACGAACGCTTCGCACCAAGAAACTCTTCAGAGAAATCTACCTGTTCCTTTTCAATGATCTGCTGGTGATTTGCCGGCAAATTCCTGGGTGAGTGCAAAATTCAGGTAGTACACAGGATACTTCATTAGTTCTATTGCCCAGGTTTATCCAAGCTGTGATGCTGTGACCCCATCCTGTTCCTCAGGCACAGGAAGGGCATCTTAGCCTGACATATACACCTTCCTCCAGCAGTCGCTTTGCCTTTGAGCACAGCTGACTCTTCATGGGTGGCACAGCTCTCTCCAGCTGAAAATTTATGGCAAACAGGAGTTAAACAGATCCCAGGCCAGAGCTGCCAGCAGGGTAAGCGACCATGCATCCAGCAGTTTCTGCAGGGTGGCAATGAGTTACACTTGCTGGTGGGCTGACCCCAAGACCTGTCTTCCTGTCAAGAAGTGATTTTTGACTCATCGCTGCCTGAAGAACAGCTCAGATTTAGTCAGTTAAAACTCTAAGAAAGCCGACTAGAAAGTTAGAGTAGCAGGAAGGGGTGTAAATTTCGGCCTGAGGCCAGCAGCTGTATTTGACACGCTGTAACCTGCCTCAGGAGGAGGAGAATGTTGTTGTGCTGAGGATTGTGTCTTGTGCAAGCAGACAGTGGTGAAATACAGCAGCAGAGAACAGCACGCTCTTTGTGGCATGAACTAGACCCACTGGTAGGGAGCATCTTGCCCATCCACTGTTCCTAATGAACATGTTGCCATAGTGTCTGTATGCTGGGAAATGTTTTGCTTCTGTGGCAGCTTGTATCCAGAAAACACAGAGGCACTTTATGAATAGGAATGAATTAAGCCTCGCAATCCCCTTTGAGGGAGCGCCATCTGTGTTTTGGATGTGGGCAGCTCATACAAGGCAAGCAACTTGTTCCAGGCCATGAGAGATGCCCCGGGCAGAGCAAGGAGAGGGTTCCTTGCTTTGAAGTTGGTTTTCATAGCCACATGCTCATCCCTTCCCACAGCAGGACATCTTTTTTCTCCTGCTGTGCAGCAGCTCCTGGTCTATGTCCTCAGTACAGTTCTGGGTGGCTGAAATCAGAGTCTCCTGCAATAACCACAGTTTTTCCTAATCTCCTCTCTAACCTCTCCCAGGGACAAGTACCAAGTGTTTGACTCTGCTCCCCGAGGGCTTCTTCGCGTAGAGGAGTTAGAAGACCAGGGGCAGAGTTTGGCTAACGTCTTCATCTTGAGGCTGCTGGAGAATGCAGATGACCGGGAGGCCAGCTACATGCTGAAGGCATCATCCCAGTGAGTACCAGTTGCTCTGCCAGTGCTCAGCAGTGTTCTCTCCCTACATCCTGCCTGAATGGGGCCAGCTGTCCAGGCTTTCCAGGGGTGGGCAGGGAGGGATCCTATTGCTGCAGCTGGGCTGGCCCTACCAACCTCTCTGCCCAACATATCTTCCCCATGGCTGCTGAAAGGCACTGGTCACTTAGGCAGGTTTTTCTCCTGTACGGTGTATTTGAGGCATCCTGGGTGGAGGACAGACAGGCAGTTCCTGTTCTGGGACAGAGAGGTCAGAAATCAGCCCGGGCACAGGGGTCCAGCTGATTTACAGCCTGCAGCATATTCAGAAAGTAAAACAAAGCAGGATATACACTGACACACTCCAATGGCTCCACTGACTCACAAGGATCATGGCCGTGCCTGACCAGCCCAGTGAAGCAAAGTGTCTCCGCCTTGTGGGTGAAGGTGGGAGAAAAGGCTGCTTCCTCTGTGCCTCCACAGCCAGTGCCAATCTTGTGCAGCCCTTCTGCTGCTCAGGGCCTCCTTGTCTCCCTGGATACAGGTTTTCTGGCTCACTGATTTTTCACTCCAGGCTCCAACAAGCTCAGGCTGGGCAAATGATTCAGCTGTGCCAGCACTGACCCGATTGTTGTGCAGCACAGGGCATAGCTTTCTCACTGACCCAAGCAGTACCAGGCCCACATTTTCTAGCCACCAGCTAAACAGCTCCTAGACACAATGCACATCCCCAGGTTGATGTTCTCTGCTGTCAGTAGGCTTGTGTTCATCATCCATATTCCTAAATGAACACCAGCCCTGGGGTTGCACCCTGCCCCCCGCCGCTGCAGAATCAGCACGATGAGCCCCCAGTACAGTGAGCAGCTGCACCTTCTCCCCAGACATGTGGCTATAGCTCTGCACTGAAAATAGAGATGTCAATCACACTATGCAGGGCAAGCGCACATGTGACGTCTGTGAGGCTTGGCTGTGCAGCAAACGATAAACCAGGCCAGGATTTGCTCAGCTCAGGGGAGGCAGTTGCAGGTCCGTGCTCTGCATCCTGTTCCATCTTCTAGGTGGCCATGGCAAGTGTGTGATCCAGAATATGGCTTGCCAACAGGTCTTGAGCACTGAAATGTGACACAGCAACTGCTGAAGGCTGCTGTTCCAGAGATGCAGGAATGATGGAGGCAGTACTGGGCACAGACTAAAAAACTAAACAATTTGAAGAGATAACTGGGTGCCAAACAGAGACTTCTTCATCTGTTCCACAGCTCTTGCAGCTCTTGCATCAGGCAACAAGACCTGCTCAGTGGCAGCTTGCAGTTCATGCCCTAGGTGGGCTCTGCCAGGAGCTGACACTTGATTTGGACACAGCCGGTTGCACTGATAGAACTAGAGTGTGGGTGGGCTCCTTGCAGGCTGAGAGAAGCTGCGCGCTGTGGGCACATCCGTAGAGCCCTGCAAGGATCTGTGTGCAGGGCCAGCATGCAGACAGGGCCACAAGCATGGCAAGGCACGGTTTCACCTCTACGTGTTATAGCTCCTCTGAGCACAAGGCCCTCATCCTGCACATCTTCATGGTGTGACCTGCAGGTGTTTCCACTGGTCATTGGCATTGTGCGTCATCGCTGAAGTATAAACTATTCCCAGCCCCACAGATCAGCCTGCCAGCACTTGTCTTTTACATCCCCCTTTCAGGCCCCTCTCTTCCCAGAAGACACTCCCATGGCTTTTCATGTGTGTCAAGCTCAGGCTTTAAAACCACCTGAGAAGGTAGAAAATTCTGGTTCTCTGGCAGCTGGAAGCACAGCTGGTCCTCCAGGCAAGAGCTGAAGCCTTTGAAGGTGAACTGCCCCATTTCCTAATGGGGCTGAGGGAAGCCTGAGGGGAGCCAGGCCTGGGACTTCTCCAGCATTTGTGAGATCTTCACCCTGCCAACTGCAGGTCTAGGTTTTGCAGCGTGCTGTTCACAGGGGTCTTGCTGCCAAGCAAGTGGTACCCTTGGTGTGCTGCAGTGTTCTTCTGCAAGGGAATTAATCAGCTCTGCCCTTTAACTGTTCCCACACATCAGTTGTGGGAATAAATGGTTCCTGTGGCTGCTTATCTCCAGGAAAAACGGCTCCTGTTGACCAGCCCAGCCAGGAGCTGCCTTTGCTTGTTACTTCTCAGAGAATGCCAGGCCCCCCACCTCACTGCTGGCTCTCAGCAGCAGTGCTGCTCCCCGGAGAGGGACCGTGGGGGACAGCCAGGGCTGTGCAGCACCGCCTGGAGCACTGTGCCATGTGTGACATCCCAACTGGGGTGTGCAACAGTGGGGCTCAGCATCACCACTGAGCCCAGGACCCTGAAGGGGCAGGCAGGAAAAGGCTGGGAGGAGGAATATGAAGTCCAGGACTACCTGGGCAGAAGAACTGGGGCCCCTACAACTCTTTCATACTCACAGCCTTGGTTTGTCTCCCCTATCCAGGAGTGAAATGAAGCGGTGGATGATTTCGCTGGCCCCAAACCGGAGAACCAAATTTGTTTCATTTACATCCAGACTTGTTGGTAAGAGACACAGCATGGGAGCTAGGAGCTCTTCACCCCTACCCCAGGACACCTTATTCTGCCTGATCTCAGTGCAGCCACATATCTGGGACCTTTGCCAAAGCTGAACCCTCTCCCTGGGCTCCCCTCATTTTCTACCATCAATAGCTGCTTGTCTCTGGGCCTGGCCCTGACCTCACTCCCCTCCAACCTGGGCTGGGCTGCACCAGTACTCTCCCTCCCACCCAGGCTGCCCATGGCTGGCACTGTGGTGGTGACATGAACCTGGCTGCCTTCCCAAGAATTGCTTCCCCAGTCTCTCTGGCTGGGGCACTCCCTGGCTTCCCCAGAGTCCCTTACCAGATTAGAGGGACCATGTGCAGAGCTCATGGGGCTACACCCAAGCTGTGCTGTCCTTCAAGGGGTTCCATCCCAGTCCATCCCTCATTCTTGCCCCGTTCTTGGCAGACTGCCCACAGATCCAGTGTGTCCACCCATACGTGGCCCAGCAGCCTGATGAGCTCTCGTTAGAACTGGCTGATGTCCTCAACATCCTGGACAAGACAGATGACGGTACAGGGGATGGTCTGCGGGTGGGCTGGGAGTCCCTGTGGGAAGGATGGGCTTTGCTCCAGGCAGGCAGATGCGAGTCTCTACCTCCAGCCAGGGAGAGGCTCCAGCATCAGCATCACAGCCAGAGAAGGAAGTTACTGCCTTCTCCTAATAGCCAACCCAGGTTGCCTAAACTGTGGCAAAACTGGCACAGCTGTCCCAGCAGCAGCTGTGGGCGATGGCAGAGCTGGCATAGCCACCCCAGATATAACCCAGTGCTATTCTTACCTTCATGATGGTTCACAGTCAGGTGGTCCTGCTCTCTGGAGCAACTCTTGTAGCTGGTGGTCTCAATCACGTTGGGTGTCTGCTGGGGACCACTCCTGTGGCTCCAGGGGCAGCAGAGGACACTTGGTGGCAGCAGTGCCTGCTTGCTGCTGGCATCCCTTGAGCCAGTTGTTCTCACACGATGCTGCTCAGGTGAGCAAGCCTCCATCCTGGATGGGCAACCTGGGTCTGCTCCAGCACAGGCCTCTGAGTAGCTTCCAGAAAGCTCTGCCAGCTCCAGTGGCTCTTTGCAGCACAATTGTCCCAGCGCAGGAGCAAGGGCCAGTCCTTCCCCACTTACGCCTGTCTTTGTCTATGCTCAGGCTGGATATTTGGGGAACGTCTTCATGACCAGGAGAGGGGCTGGTTCCCCAGTTCTATGGGGGAGGAGATCCTGAACCCCAAAATCCGAGCCCAGAACCTGAAGGAGTGTTTCCGGGTGCACAAGTCAGATGACAGTCAGAGAAGGAAATTGGGCAGCAGAAACCGCCAGTGACTGCCGGCATCCCCAAGCATCTGGAGTGGCTCAGAGGGGCAGGAGACAGAGGCTGCCAGCTGGGAGGACGTGGCAGTTGTGGGACACCGAGGGGGACCTGGTGCACCGGATGAGGCACACACCCATGAACAAACAGACTGTCCTTCCTAGGCCCCCTGGAAGCACTGGTCCTTTCCTGGAGATCAGTGCTTTAAACTGTAAAATAACCCTTTTCCAAGTGTTCTGCAAAAGCCCCAAAGAGCACGAGCTCAATGGACACTGCCCGAAAGCCACCAGGTGCTGGCCAGATGAGCCACATGTGCTGGCTGGGGCTGGCTCAGGCTACTTAGGAGAGGCAGTGGCCGCAAACATCACTGAGCAATTAATATCACCCAGTTTGAGCACTAACAGCTCATTGCTACCTTCCAAGTCTGGAGTGCTCTGAACACAGCATCTCACAGGGGTAGAACTGAGGTCAAGGAGCAGTCTTGCTGTCTCTCAGAGCTCGTTAGCAACAGGCTGGGATGAGCCCCACGAACTCCATCACGCTAGCCCTGCTGTGAAGCTGCTGGGCTCATTCCCACAGGCAGACCCTCGATCTGCTTCCAGTCAAATGCTCTGCAGTGCTCCACACCCAGCTCTGCTCCAGCAGCAGCCCAGCCTTGCCAGCCCTGACCCACGTCTCTGCCTGCCTGACAGCCTCGAAGCACATCTGGCCCCTGCCCCATGGCTCAGCCCCGCCTTCCACAGCCTGCCTCCTTCTGCAGGGCCAGTGCAGAGCCCCAGCATCATGGCCTTTTCTGCTTGATCTTGCACTTGTGGTCGTTGCTACTCCCTGCTGCCAAGGCGAGAGCAGGGGTAGCTGTGCTAACATTGTCTCGCACACCACATGAACCACGGGAGCACCAGCAGCTTGGGCTGCCGCGCAGCAGGCAAGTGACCTTACCTGGGAGCTGCTGTCCTGCATGCTCTGGGAGGCCCAGCAACCGCTGCCTGCATGCTCGTAACCCACCCCCACCAGCCTCCCTATACAAGCTCATCTCTATGTACATATGCAAGTCCTGTGGCCAGCAGAGCCAGCTCATCACTCCTTCCAGCTGTGGCACTGAGCAGCTCATGAAGCCCTGGGCACAGCACTGAGAGCAGTGTCGGGGGTGGACCCATGGCAGCCACCTCTTGTTCAACAGTCCCACACATGGCTGAGGGCCTCTCAGCCACAAGCTGAGCCCAACCTGTGGCCAGTGTCCATTAGGAAAATCAATTATTTGGCACCTTTCTGTAACACTGCAAAGGACTGTCTTCCAGGCACCGTGGCCTGTACTGATGTATGCTCTGGCCGTACCACGGTTGTGCTCAGAAAGGGGACGGAGAGCAGCTGCCAACGGAGCCACACAGCAGCCATGGGCATGGACGGGAGGAGCACAGCCATGACAGCACAGGAGCATGGGGAGAAAGCAGGGCACTGGGAAGCTGTGAAGGGAGGCTCTGGAGCTGCTCTTTGGACCGCATGGGTGAGGCCGAACACAGCTGAGGAGGGTTCCAGGGCTGTCCCTACTGACACCACAGCCCTGGGACAGCCCGCACAGAGTCCCCCCAGGACCAAAGTGGTGGGAGCCACAGCACTGACGGGGGAGAGAAGGCATTCTTCACTCAGGCCCAGATCAGTGCCACCACATTAGCATGTGACAACAGCCAGCAGGGCTGTGCTGTCGTGGCCACCTGAGGGAAGTTCACACTAGCCAGAAGTTCCCAGTCACCAATCACTGCCCGGCCCCAGAGTTGGGCCAGGAAGGACTTGCAGCCTCCAGTCTGGTGCATTGGGCAGATTTAATGGGGACACCCCAAGCCAGGTCCCCCCAGCAGCACCCCTCAGTCAGCTTTCTGAGACAAGACCTCCAGCTCACAGGATCCAAACCTTGCAACAGCCCCAAATTCACTAGTGCAAACCCCAGAGGAGCTCCAGCTCTAGGAATTCCTTAAAATTACATGAGAAATCACCACATCCCACATTGTCCAGCTTTGCAGCCCAGCAGCCGGCCCAGTCCAGCCCAGGGCCTGCAGCCCCACAAGCCTGCCTGGCATGTTTCTCACAGCACAGAAATGCTCCCTTGCCCATCAGATGTTTCACCAGTTCCCCAGTGCCAGGGTGCTTGCTCCTTACTGCACTGCTCCAGGGAGAGGGGCTCAGTGCTGCTGTGCCCTGTCCCATCACTCACCACCAAGCCCTGGGATTGCTCCGGCCCCTCCTGCTCTGTTGTGATTCCACAGGACTCCAGACGCCAGGCACAGGCTGTGCCATTTTCAGGCACCAAGTGGTATCCAGTGTTATTTCCTCAGACCCAGCCCTGCACGCCTCCATCTCTGTGGTCTCCGGTGTTGTACAGGGCCAGGCCGGGGGCCCACAAGGACAGGCTGGAGCCCCCCAGCCCTTGCCAGGCTGCCTCAATGAACTGAGGGGAACTTCTTGTTGTCTCGTTTTTCTGTGTGATAAAATGTAGCTGAGCAAGCCAGCGCCAAAACACTGTGTGTGTCTCTTTCCTCCCCCGGACTGAACACTTATCTCCTTCCCAGTCCACTCCCGTGCAAGTGGCCCAAATGCAGTGGGTGAAAATGGGGCTGCACATGAACTTGGGGTGGCTTACACCCATGAACAACCCTTCCCTAGGAAAGCTGTGCAGGGTGATGCCCAACACTGTTACCATCAACCAGACTAGATCCAGAAGGCCCTTTTGAGCTCTGACCTCAAAGCCACACACTGCCACAGGTTCCTCCTGAGTGGGGTTGACAGGCCTTGCCAGGTCTGTGTCACCCAGAAGATACACACACAAGGCAATGAGCACTCGGTGCAGCCTGGCTGCCCAACACAGGGACTGCACTGCTTTTCCTGTATCCGTGGCACCATTTCTCCCAGGGCCCCAGGCAGACAGTTCAGGAGCAGTCGAGAGCTGGAGACAGGCCGGTTGTGTAACAGAAAAATATTTTATTGAGTTCAGGAGGTGGAGAACTTTCTCAGTGTGATGACGACCAAGGCCACAAGCACAGACGTACCCAGGAGGGAGGCGATGACAATGGCACCAATAGCTCCAGGCCCCAGCGAGCCTGCAGGGACAGAGAACAAGGCGTGAGGTCAGCACAGGCAGTGGGGCCCAGATGGGAAGGGCTGCAAGGATCATCACACACCCAGCATGTCGCCAGGCATCAGGCCACACTCCCGTCCCAGAGCTCCCTGCACTGGCCATGGCCCATATCCTCCTGCAGTCCAGCTGGGGTCCTGTGCACCTCTGGACAGGGTGCTGTAGCCAGCCACCACCACTTCAGTGAGATCCCAGTGACAAGAACAGCTGCCACAAAGGGGGTCAGTGGTGCCCAGCTTTCCTGCTAACACCCACACTGGGAGAGTTGCTTTGTGTCTGGCAGGACCACATCCGAGCTGGTGCTTGCTGTCAGTCAGGAGCCACGAGCCAGGAAAGACACTCATGCTCCCTGTTCAGGGAGCTCCAGGCCCCGTCTGTCCTGGAGAGCCCTACCTGCACGCAGGGCAGTTTTCTTTTCAGGGCAGGTGCCTGCCATGACAGGTCATGGGGCAGGAAGAAGGGACTTGGAGCTGTCTTGGGGCTGGCAGGAGCTCCGCAGCAGAGGCTTTTCAGCAGAGAAGTTTCCACGTGCAGGCAATACAGGCAACCCTCCTCCTCCCCAGCAGTGTGGCTTTAACCACTCCCGGGAGGGGAGGTTGTACACAGGCCCGCAGGGCGCAAATCCACCGTGAGGACTTCCCGGGCTGCTGCTGGAGCAAGCCGCGGGCAGTTCCGCTCGCAGCCACTCACCGTCCCCGGCGTCCAGGCGGTGCAGGTGGGTGGTGTCCTCAGGCTCCAGCTCGGAGGTGTACGGGGGGAAGGCAGTGGCGTCCGACAGCCGGGCGGTGGTGGCGGCAGTGTCGAAAGGAGCGGCTCCGGAGGGCAGCTCGGGCGGCTCGTTCCAGAGGGTGGGGACCGGGCCCTGCGGATACTCTGCTGGAAGACAAGCACCCACGGGCATGGGGGTGGCCGGTCAGGCTACTAGTGCCAACCACAGCTCAGCAGGTCCCTGGGCTCCAGCTGCCTGCCAGGGGCCCCCGAGGTGGATGGAGGGTGACCCGAGGGCTAAGAACCCCTGTATGGCAGAGCCCTCCTCCGAGGGGGCACCACCTCTGCTCAACAGCCATACCCAGAGCAGCCAAAGGCAATGCTTTTGTAGCAACCTAGCGTACACACAGCACACACGGGACAACACAGAGCCCCCTGACACCCTGCCACTTCTGCTTGCACACAAACAGGCCCCACATGAACATCCACAGCTGGTTTGCTCGTGGATGCCATTGGGACTGGGCTGGGAAGAGCTGTCACCCTGCCAACAGACAGAGGCCATCGGGCCGCCTGTGCTGGCCAAATTCACAGCATCTCAGGGCCCCTCTGTCCTGCACCACCAGCCCGTGCAGTGCAGGATGCCCGAGGTGCTGGCGCAGCACAGGACATGGCTCCCCCAGACAGGACCCTAGAGCTTCAACTTCCCCCTGCTGCACCCCCGCCTTACTGGGGAGATGAAAGCCAGGCTGGGCTCTGTGTGTCTCCTGTTATTCCTTCCTGTCATGGGTCAGAGACCAAGCCAGAGAGCCCTCCCTGTCTGTGGGTGGCTCACCGAGCACTCCCTGTCAATGCCCAGCTTTGTTCAGGTGGGCCCTGGCAGGAGCAGGAGACATTCCACAGCTCCCTGCTGAAACCGCTGGGAATGTTGCACCTGGATGGAGAAAAAAGCAGGGAGGAGAAAAACGAACACTCACTGCCAGGGCCCACCTGAACTGACACAATGGTTATCAGGACTGGGAAAGAGGGAGTCAGAAGAGTTGGAGCAAGCAGCCCAGGCTCCCTGGGGCAAGGCACAGAGGTATCCCCAGGCACCCCAACTCTAGCATGTGAACTTCGGTGTAGCAGGGGCACTTGAAGACTTTTCCCAGGCTCTCTGTGGCCCAGGAAGAGAGGTGGCAGCAGCACGTCTTGGCAATACCTGCCCCAGCTTTAAGTGCCTGGAGCCCTCCTTGCCTCCTGCAGACAGAAGGCACTGTGCAAGGAGAGCAAAGAATCCTCACTAATGGGCTCCACCACACTTTGTTCTCCCTTAAGATCCCTTCCTGGAACAGGAGGGCCAAAACCTCACCTCTCCTGCCTGTACAAACCTGCTGAGAACTTACTGCAGGGCTTGCATCAAAGAGTAGCTCCCACCATCCCCAGAGCTACTCCAGGCTGCCCACAATCTTGGGAACACAACAAAGTTCTAGACTAGCTTTGAAAGTTCTTTCTACAGGCTGAAAAGCAGCAGGGTGTCCAGCAAGACAACTGCCAGTCTCTTAACTCTGGCCCAATGACAGCGGCAGAGACAAGTAAGTCCCCAGTGTGCAGCCTGTGCCAGTTAGATCCAGGCAGGGACACTCAGCCGAAGCTGGGTGTAGCAGAGAACACCATGTCCTCACACACTTGGTATATCCATGGTCTCTGCACCAGAGGTGGCATCTCAGCTCCTGTACAAGCACACAGAGATTTGTGTTCCACGACGGCTCCCCACGAACACCTGAGCCTTTGCAGGGCCCTTCCCAACTTGTGCTGCAAAACCAATCAGCAGAGCTGAAGAATCATATCCCATTTCGTGGCTCTTCCACAAAGTGCCATTTCCAGTGGATGTCTCTACTTTAAATCCTGTGGTTTCACTGCCAGAGGATGGAACAGGAAGAAATACAGAATTCAGTGAGCAAATGTAGTTAATGCAGGAGAGAACTGAGCAGAGCTGGACTATTTAGCTGGCAACAGTGGCATAGGGAGGCTGTTGGTTTAGGAACAGACCAAACATACAGAATGCTTTGGAAGCCCTAGTTCTAGGCTGCTTTTGTAAGGGAGAAACTCCACACAGAAGAGCCACACTCCAGCCTTGACCTTCCTGACACTGTCAACATCCCCGGGACCAGAACCAGCACTGCTACTGTCCCCACCTGGCAGAGGAACACGGTGCTGGGAGGACAGCCTTGCTTCCTTTCCCAAGAATGTTTTTTCTCTCCAGAGCTGGGCGTACGCCTTGCGTGTGACCAGGGACCGGTGTGAGCTCAGATGATCTGTAACAGGCGCAGGCACCATCCAGGGAGACTGCATGACCTGGGCTGGGGCTTCCCAATCCCCACTCTCAAAGGGATAAGGAGGGAGCACTATCTCTTTGAACCACAGTGCAAAGGTCCCACAGGTGCCAACAGACCCAGAGGTGCCAGAAAGTCTCTCCTGTTCTCAGTGCATCCAACTCCTGAAAAATTTATGGCAGCTCTCTTCAAGCAGGGCACAGAGCTTATTTTTGATAGCCAAATACAGAGGGAACACGCTAATTTGTTTATGATCTCCATGATATTTTAAAAACTTGGATGGCTGCCGGATATGTATTTTGTTAATTCCACTCATCTGACTGACACACGCTTTCAGTTTGCCCGCACAGAAAGGGCAGAGTGTGCTAAACATGCATTTACTGTCCAGAGTTCTTGTGGTTTTACACTAACAGCTCTTCAGTCCAGGGAAACACAACCCCTTTCAGTCGGGCCTGGTGCCTCAGGAACAATTGTGAGCTCAGAGGCAGCAGCCGATTCCTGCACATGCATCAAGTGAAATACCCACAGCTGAGCCTCCCCAGGAGCCAGAGCTCAATGCTGGTCCCCTCCTCAGCTCCTGCACCTCAATGCTGCTGGAGCAGGTGCCGAGGGCCTTACCATAGGGGCACAGGGTGGGGGAACACAAAGTGACAGGCAGGTTCCTCCACAGCGCATTGCTGCAGCCTGGGAGAATGTCTGCTCATAACCAGCACTGTTCTCTCCGTGGCTCTCCTTTGATTTTCTCTCCTAACCCAAAACCTCGTGTCCTCATGTGCCTCCACTCCTGCTAGCTGAGAAGCCCAAGCACCCATCCAGCTATTCTCATCCAGTAGGTTTTGTTTAACAAGCAGAAGTGTCACACCTGCTTCCCTGACAGTCTCAGTGAGTGTCAGCCACACTGCCACTGGCTGGGAGGGGCAGATCTCTAATGGAGCCACATCAAATGCCACAATCCCATTTCAGTCCCCCAGTAAAAGCAAGAAAAGTGATGGGAAGGACAGAGTTTATTTCAGGTACCAAACACCAACACATGCACACTATTAGTAAGGTCTCATGTCTCCAAGTGAGACATGAGGGCGTTTTCCAGTCACCTGTTGGATAGAATCTGGAGAGGCTCTATGTACAGGCAGGGGACCCAGCTCAGGAGGTTCAGTTCTCTGCTCTGCTGCCAATGTTTTGGGTGACCACCACAAGTCCTGCTCCTCTCAGGCTCAGTTTCTCTGTGCATGAGCAGGAGACCAGGATCTAAACACTATCTACATGGAAAGCAGCACCAGAGTGGCCAGGCCTGCCCACCCACACCATCACTGTCATCCTGACTGTGACAAGGATGCAGCCTGTGAACCTCAACAAATGCCTCAGTGACAGCTCTGGACCCAGCAGCAGCCCTTCCCAGGGAAAGGGCAAGTTGCAGGGAAGCTCCATGGCCATAGGGCAAGAAACAGCATTTTTAACTTGGAAAAACAGCCAAACATGCTGCCATCTCCAGCAAGGGAGTGCAACCAAGAGCTGGAAACTAAATACCAACGGTAAGGTAGCGCATGGCTTTCCTGTTCACCCAAGAACTTTGTAGGAATAAAGAACTAGCAAGAAACACGCTCAAAGCACATCATCCATCACAAAACCAGATAATTAACATCTGGGAGAGAGCCATACATCAGTCTAGAAAACCCCCATGATGCACTCGCATGGTTTGCTTGCCCTGGAGGGATTTTGCAGGGGCAGCTGGTGGCACGTGGAGGGGTTGCCAGGCTGCTAAGGCACACGAGTGACCCACCACTACCGAGGCTCTGTGCCTCAGTGCCGGCAGTTCTGGAGGGAGGGAAGCCTCCAGCCCCTGGCACAAATGAGCTCTTCCCAGCATTAGCCCTGTCTCAGCACTGACGCACAAGCTGAGGGCAACTGTTGCTTTCAGACTAACAGTAAAAGCCTTTTCATGAGAAATACAGCTGGAGAACGCTTAGGAGAAATACATGCAATGATCTTATTGGAGTTTTACTGGAGATGGAACTGGATGAAATGGACTAAAATTATTAGAGTGTTTTGCAGAAGGCCAGGTGGATGATGGCAGTTCTTCCTTCCCACATGTTAACACTACAAATTGTCTTATTTTAGGGAAATCTCTTTGCTGCACTGTGTCTTCTCCCTCTCCCCAGCACAGGTTATATATATATTTTATATATATATAACTGAGGTAAGGAAACAAAGGAAGAAAATATCAGTTACCATAAGGAAATACACGATGAGTTTTCCAAGTGATGCAGGGGCCAGTGGGACTCCAGACACATGGGCTGTAGAGAGATCTAGAGGGGATGATGGCAAAGGCAACTTGACAAAACTATTTCCATGCTCAGAAAGAAGGTGGGGTGAGCTGCCAGCACAGTGACATGGTAGCCAGTGCCCCAGGTACTCGGTGACTGAAAGGTAAGACTGGAAGAGTCTCTACAAGTGACAGCCCTGGGGGAAGGCAACCAAATCTGAAGGAACCACACCCTCCCCACACGCTGACTGTAAGACCTTAAGGCAGGCAGATGTGGCCACGTCACATCACTGTCCCTAGAGGTTACTTGCCAGTAGTCAATACCCTTCCTCACAACAAGCTGGCTTCAGCATCTTGTCATCCTCACTCTCCCCTTCCAACCTAGCTCCTTATTCAGGAGTTGATACTAGCATCAGAAATTTATAAGGAGTGTTGGAGCAGAGCAAGGTTGAGTAATGGCTTACAAAGTCCTGGTTTAAGTCTGGACAAATCTGCTGGAACAACCACATCTTTTCCTGAATTTGCCGAACAGAACCTATGTACTGCTATCCATGTTCTAGTACTCAAGCTTTAAAAAACTTCCTAATAATCTTTTATTCTCCTGTAGTTGAAAACAAAGCTGTTACAGAAAGATGTCCTTGGTCAAGGTGTTTTCTTGTGTCTTTTCCTTTAGTGCGTGTGCTCTGCTGCTTTTTTCCCCCCAGACTCATTCTGATGTGCTACTGCATTGTAACATATTTCCACATTAGCTCAAAACAAGCTCATGAGCCCACATGTGAGTTTAAATACCAAATATACATGATTCAGAAGCCAACGCCTTGCAAAGGCTTTGTACTAACTTCTATCTCACTTGGAGCTCTGAATGCATTATAGGAATTGAAACTGGGTTTGCTGATAGGGAAAAAAAAAAATAAAAGTCAGCTCTTCACAATTCTCCTGTGCTCTAGGCCTACATGCCACTTAGGTTTGGAAAAGGAGGAAGTGGAGAAGGGTTAGGTTTGTCACAGGTCCTTGAGCTGGCCATTTCCTGTTGCACCCAGATGATGTGGACAAAGGGGGTTAAAGATGTGCTTGACTGCTTCCCCATCTTTGACAAAAAGGATGTTGGAAAGAGCTCAGTAACTTGGAGAACTTCACACTTCCAACAGTCACAGAGCCCTGACCATGCCATCCAGGAAACCAGACCAGCTGGAGAAGCAGCCAACAGGGAGTGGAGACTCATCCTGGACCTGGGGTCTGCATGGCCAGCATCAGCTGCAGCCCTCTCCAAGGCAGAGCCTGCTCCTGCCCGCCCTGGAGGGCTCTGCTGAGGAGAGTCAGAGGTGCTGAGATGAAAGGGCAGGGGCTGGTGAAGTCCGAGGCCAGCAAGGGGCTGTCCAGCCCCAGGTGACCACAGCAGGCACAGGGCCAGGGCAGGGCTGAAAGGAGGCCTTCATCAGGAGCACAATGGGCAGCCTGTGGCGGGCAAGGCCGGGAGCTCCCATGTGCAGCAACACAGAGCTGCGGTTCTGAGGGATGCTAAGTAAACTTGTTTACCGAAAGGCAGGGCTGTGTGTGTATGTGCTGAGACCAGAGGGCTGTCTATGTGCCCTCCCCCTCTTTGTCTGCACCAGGCAGGAAATTTCCTTTTCTGATGGAGTAAAATGCAGAAAAAGTTCCACTGTTCCTCAAAGCACCTGTAACTGGGAGCAGGAACTCTCCATGTCTAATGTAGTGGAGAATCATTCTGCTCCTGGGATGGCTTACTGTCCAGTAATGGTTCGCTCCTGTCCTCTCTGAGGGAACAGGAAACAACCTGTTAGAGGTCTTAAGTCTGTCTCTGAAACACTACAGAGAAAGCAGGGAGTCTCTCGTACACCCCAAGATCTGAATGCTGCATTCCCCAGTACAAAGTCCTTCAAGCCTCACTGCACGAGCACGACTCACCCAGTAATGGGATCAAGTAAACTTGGGAGTGTGTCACAGGAGCAAAATGACACCGGGAGGCAGTGCCAGGCACAAACCACAGCTGCAATGCCAGAGCAAGCACATGGACAAGCTGGCAAGGAGTGGGGGCAGAGGAAATACACCAAATACTGGAAATTTAAAACAGCATAGAAGAGGTCCCAGCTTGGAGAGGAAGCAAAATGAATTCTCACTGGAAATTAATCACTTCCTGTAGAGTAAAATACTGCTAATAATTAAGAAAAGACCTTACCTGGTATGGGGGAAGAGCATGGTCAGTGCTTCTGCGAGCAAGAGCAAGGCACAAACTGAAACTGTGCTAAAATGATTAATGTTGCACTGTACAAAAAAAGCTCATGGTTTCAGAAGGAAAGTATCCACTTTTTAGTGCTCATTTCTTAGTTACCTTGAAGGTTTCCCAGCAAGAAGGTGTCCTAGAAGGAGAGGATACCAGCTGCACTAATTCTGCTCCTGCATCCACAGATGTCCCAGCCAGGCACAGTGATAAAGTCCCCTACCCATATGAAAGCTCCTTTAAAAAGACGTAATTTCATAATCTGATCTGCTAGACAGCTGGCCAGGATCTCCCTGCAAGGCAAGATGCTCAGAAGAAACTGGGAGAGACCTGCAAAACAACGTTGCTCAAGGTCTTGGAAGGCAGGACAGGAATTTGGGAAAACAAATGCCATGCTCCTGCCTGTTATCTTGGCCCCAACCATCTCTTCAGCCTCACCTCCACTGCAAGAAAGGCTCTGAGGGGAGCAATTCCCCATAGGAGTTTCCGCCTGTACGCTGAGAGCCCATCAGTGCAGTGAGTTTGGAAGTCAGTTTTTCCCCAGTTGTAAAACCCACCTCAGGCCTGTAGCCTTTGAAGCTGCCTGTGCCCTTGGCTCCCTGCAGCCAGCACAGCTGTGCTGAAGGCAGGAGCAGATAAGGCTGAAATTTGTAACAATTCCCAGAAAAACAGTGCTTTACACAACAGGCATCTCTCCCATTCTTCTTCCCATCACCTCACTGAACGCAAGTCAGAGCCAGGCACCTTCCTAGCACTGCCTTGGTGCCCCAGCTCCAGAGCGATCCCATAAGGATGCACACCTTGGCTTTGGACTGAGGTTTTCATGGACACTTTCCTATTTCTGCGTAAAGCAGCTGTTGTGCTCTGCTGTAGTAGAGAGCACAGAAAGAACCAGAAATTAGCACATGTGCTTTAGCCAAAGAAAAATGTTTCTTTCCGTAACTATAACTTCTTCCTGCCATAAAAAGCTGAGGGACAGCCTGTCCCATCAGCTGCTGAGAGCTTTTCCATCTCCTGCTGACTGATGTCTCCACTGACCCTCAGCCACCAACACTCATGTAGGTGCTACTGCTGTTCTGCTTAGGAGAAGTTACAAAGGATTTTCTTTATTGAAAATACATTCTTGCTCACCAGCAGCCACCAAGGCTAGTTTCCATTAATCAATTATAATTCGATACATATTTAGGGATGTTTTCAGGGAAGGGAGGAGAGAGAGGCAGCGTAGTAAAGGATCTCCCATGCTTTTGGGCTTTAAATGCAAACAAAGCTCCTTACCTGCCAGCACAGCAGGGACCAGGATGCTGCACAGCATTAGCAGGACCAGGTGAAGGACTCTGTGGTAGGGCATGGCTTCCCTCAGGAAAAGCGTCAGCAGGAATCCTTAAAACTCTTCAAAGCACAAAACAACTCAGAAATTTCACTAGTGTAATAAAAATTTTGTCCAGTCAGGTTAAAAAAAAAAAGAAAAAAGTCCTTCACAAGAGCAAGTATGCAGAGAGAGTGCAAAGCCTAGCAGAGCCTCTCTCGCTCTGGCTCCAGGAGCACACCTCCTCCCAAAGGCAGCTCCACCCTCCCAAACTTGTGCCTAAAACCCCATAGGCAGCCAAGCAGAGCTGTCAGGACCCTGCCAGGCCACTGCACACATAAGCAGTTGTTGCTGAGCCCTTCCCAGAGGCCATGAGGATGCTCCTGGAATGGGGCTGGCCATGCCGAGGCACAGGAAATAACACAGGAGTCATTGGGGCAGCTCACCCCGAGACCAAGCAGCCCATTCAAGGGCTCTGCTCTCCCTCACTCTGCAGGGTGGCAGAGCATTGCGGGGTGGGGACAGCGAAGAACAAGGGCCTCAATCTTCCGAGGCTAAAATGCTCTGACACAGAGCCAGAGCAGTTCCAGGGCACCCTTGTTCCTGGGTGGAATACTTACAGAGCTGGCTTGGGAGCTGTGGGTGGTCTCAGAACTGCTGTCAAAGTCTCCAAGTGTTCCAGGAGAGTCGCCTTTGGCAGGCAAGGCCAGCATCCTCCTTGTATCTCAACTGCTCTGACACCACTTCCTCCCACCAGCCTCTGCCACTCCACCCCTGCCTGCCTCGGGGGCTTGTGACAGTTTCCAGCACAGAAAACCCAGGTTTGCTTCAAATCACATTTGCAGCAACAATGACTGGGGAAAGGACGGGGTGTATAAAAGGGGAACACTCCAGCTGATTGTCACAGATGAAATTTCATTAGTATTTTGGAGCTGATATGATGATGAATACTTCATGGTTTCCCATCGTGTAATGAATGCGTAAACACCGCCAATGTCAGTTCTTTATGCTCTGAAAATATGACACAAGTAGTTTCGTCTTAAATTTCAGATTCAGATTTTTCTGCTGAGAGACTGCTTTGCCTTTTGGAGCCCCTATTTTCCCCACCGCTACTGATCCAATGACTCTTGCTACAGAAAAAGGCCCTGTTTGTCACAGAAGGTGACAAGGCAGTCACGTGAGCACACAATCTGCACGTGCCACCACCTTCCCTTAGTACTAAACACAGAAACCAGAGTATTTCAGCATTAAGAACAGTGTACCTTCCCCACTGGTCCATTATCTACAAACTCTCATGAGCCAAGCGAGGTCCTCGAGGTCTGACAAATTATTGCACATTTTCCCTGCTTGCATTTCTGCATTTTCATTTAGCAGTTGAGGAGCTGTTCCTTTCCTAGTTTCCAGCTCAGCTGGAAACTAACAGGCTTTTGTGTATTTGTAACATGCTATAGAGCAGTCCAAAATTAGCTTGCAGAAATCAGATCATACCACTAGAAAACCAGAAAGCACTTATGAACCACACACCTTATATGCTAAAAAAAGAAGATACTAAAACAAAGTAAGGTTATCAACCTAAACAAACTGTTCTCTCAGACATCAGCTAAACGTCATGCAAGGCTACTGTGTAAGTTAGGCCTCAGCACACTTATTTTCCATGGTCATGGGAATGGCAGGACATTTTTCATTACCTTTTACTGGGATTTTCCACACAAACACAAGTAGAAAAAAAGGAAAATAAGTCTAAAAAGGGAAACCTACAAGGTGTCCCTGTGGACCTTAGGCTGAGCAGAGAAATAAAACCTCTCATTTAGGGCAGTGCATTGGAGTGCACGGGGTGGGCACCGACTGGCAAAGGAGGCTCCATGGCCGAGAGTTTGTGTTAAGAGCAAACCAGCCATGGCTTGATCTCCCCTGCATAAACAACACCAGCGTGAATGCACAAGTTTCTCTACAGACAGCAGAGGAAAATTAAAGCTTTCTTGTTAGAAATTTCCAATCTCAACTTACTGGTGTTTATTTGAACTCTAAAATTATCAAGTAGAAAAACCAACCAGTATTCCTCACCAGGGAAGAAATAAAGCAGCAGCTGTTGTTCCACATCCTGTGTTATTTGCTTGGTGTTTCTTGATGAAAACTGATGCAAGTTGACTTTTGGGTGAATTTCAGCACCAGGAATTATCTCAAAACTCAGGTTTGACAAAAGCAAGCAGAAAGTTTTCTCTCAGATATAATACAACCAGGTTTTATTTAAGTTCTCTCTTTTCCCCCCCTTCACACTGGCAAAAGTTCAGAGGGAGTTTAAAGTTTTGTAAACATTTTAACTACCCCTCTTCCCCCTTTTATGAATTTACAAAGCAAAGGAGACAGGGAGACCATATTTGCAACAGTTCCAAGTCTCTCCATGCTATTGGATCCAAAAACTATATACAAGTCTGCAGCAGTCTCTGTATAGTTACTGTACATGTTTGGGGACAGGGGGAAGAGAGAGGAGGAGGGGAAGGTGACCTCAAAAAATGAATAAACCCAAACAAAATAAAATCCAAAGCCAAACTGCTCTTGAGCAACTCAAACTGTTTTCTTTAGGCAGTGATGACAGAAAAACAGACACCTTTATACAACTCCACCAAAACTGCAGCATATCTCCCTTCGCAGGTTATACCCCTCTGGGGATGGGAGGTGGGACCAGGGGGTTCAAACTAAGTGCATTTGGCA
>WEIT01033210.1:87829-152341 GCA_013389985.1 Dryoscopus gambensis
GGTAGGTGGAGCAGGGAAGGTGGTGTTAATCTTTCAGTGAGAGAGGAAGGTTATGATTCCATAAACACTTAGAGGTTATGGATTCCAGTGAAGGTGCGTGAAGTACTTTTAAGGTGTAGAAGATAAGCAGGGCCATCATTGCACAAAGCTTCATCCTCCAGTGTCTCTCTCCACGACGAAAGGGCATCTCTGCTTGATACCTAAGCACTGCTTCAAGTGACAACCAGCTGAGGCTGCTGGCACATCTCTGAAAGCCAGGGTCCACCCTCTCCAGAGACTACAGATCCACACTGTAAAGATCCCACTGTCTCTTAAACGAGACAAATTTGCAGGAAAAGAGCTCAAAATAAACTGGTCCTAACCCTCGGAAGGTAGCATTTAAGGGGTAAATTCAACCTGAAAGAAGAGATACCACCCCCCTTTTTCCAGAGCAGAAGTCCCCACTTGTCCAGGAAGGCTGGAGAATGCCAACAGTAACTCCACCAGCTTCGGCATCACCACCTAATGAAGACAGGCTCGAGCTTTCCCTCCAAAAATAATGTGCTGAGAAGGGCTGGCAGGGGGTGTGCAACTTCAAACCAACCCAAGCTAAACTGTGCCCGCTACCGCCCCTCTCCTGTTGCCAGTTCTAAGGGTAGCTTATGAATGCAGCTCCTGGCCAGGAGAGCACCTCTTGTCCTGATGGAGCAGCCAAGTCAGTATCTGTGTGGCATTTTGGTTTTGACCAACATCTGTTAACCACAAACTCTCTCACAATCTCTCTCTCTCTCTCTCTCCATATGACTGCACGTGTTGGATGTGGTAAGAGTAACCAGGAGAAGGAAGCAATGCTTTGCAGAATCCGAATTGATTTTTTTTTCCAGGTATGTCAGCAGAATGAATCACAGCACAGTGAAAGCTTGCTGCCCAATTCAGCCTTGTTGTGAACAAAGCCTAACTCCCACCCTCCCGGGACTCTGAACAAAGTCCACTTGAGTGGGCTGACAGTAGGAACAACACCTGTGCAGTCCTGGGCAGAACGGGTTTGCTGGGGCCAGAGGAAGCAGCCTGAGATGATTGATCCTGTGATTCACTGCGAGGCAAAGAACAACACAAGGTGGAGAGTACGGTGTCCAAACAGAGAACCCATGGTTAACAGATGCAGGAAAAGCCAGTTGATTTGCACATACTCAGTAGTCTTCCAAAGTCTCTATTTCTCCCATATTGAGCCGTTCTGATGAAGCATTCACTGAAAACCCTGTGAACCAAGAAGGATTGGTGTTAGAAAACTGGATGTGGCATACTGTGCTTGATACAAAACACCTGTTACATGCAGTAGCACCTGTAAGAGAAGGTCCATCTAGGGGTAATTCAGTAAGGCTACAGATGCAGTCACCCAAACTGTTTGATTTTCTCCTTAACAAACTAAAGATAATCAACTGTATATTTAGATAAGCATCACTTGGTCTTTGAAACCAGATCAGAAGACTGTTTTCAAGTTCCATTTAAAATATGTCACCTGCAGAGCCAGTACAAGGCACATCTACATATGGTGGCAACGTGACTGGGCAACATCTTGAAAGGGATGTGCTTAAGTCAACTGGTTCTTGGAAGTGGCTGTCAACACCATACTTACATGGTCTGAGAGGCAGAAATGGCCATTCTGAGAACTTTGAATCCACATGTGGGATCATGCTCCAACGCTTCAGGAGTTGTGAGCAATTTCACACTTTACTTTAGTAAAGTCTCAATGCATGAACCTATGAAATCTAGTAGCAATTACATCTATTTCCATGCTTTTTTACAAACTTCCAGGAGTAAAGCATGAAAATGTACAAAGTTACCCAGGGCCATGCAGGCGGGCTCTAGATGCACCCAAACTGCTACCCAACCTTGTAGCCATATGTGCTGAGGACACGATGAACATGAGAAAAGTATGAGAGAGGGTGAAGAGACTTTCAACAAGGAAACAAATCCAACATATCAAAATGCAGCTTTCCTACTGAAATCCCATTTTTAAGGCTGTACCAACCCCATCTGGAGTATGGGAAAAGGTGAAGTTTTCCTGTTGTAAGGCTACTAAACACAAAGTTGATACTTCAGTGTCTTGAGAGTGCTACATTGGTTTGCTCTAGGCTAGACAACCACCTGCTTTCATTCATCTTCAAGAGATAAGAAATGCTCTGTTCAGTAGGTTTAGGAAAATTGTTCTGGCTCCCTCTCGTGGCAGTGTGGCCCAAAAGCATCTGAAATTATTTTGTAAAAGAGTGAGCGTACACATTTTTAAAAAGCTGCATGGGCTACTTCTCTTACAGTTGCAACTTCTAAATTGTATTTAGTAATTTCTTCTTCACATTACATGAGTTGTTTTTTTAATATATTCAACCAAGCACCCAGATCAGACTCAGTGGATAGGCACCTTGGGGTGGCCTAAGTCAGGATTCCACCGAGAAGTTCCACACACACCAATGTGGAAATCACTGATTTAGCTGAAAAGTATCAACTTTGGTGAGACCAAAAACAAAAGAACGACAAAAACCAAAGGCAGGGCTCTGCTAGAGCCTTAAAAAAGCAGTGACTTCAGGTGGACAATACCTGTCTGCTCCACAGCAACAGGGCTCAGCAGAAGCAGCATAACAAAGCCTGGCCCAGTGCAGTGCCCTGGTTTCCTCTCTGTCACACAGGGCACAAACACGGACACATTTATTCCACACGAACACGACAGTGACCTGTCACCCCACAGTGTCTGTGCACTCACACCATGTCCTTGTACTTTAAAAGCTACTTCAAAGAAACTTCTCCATCAGTGCTACAGGGGCTGGTTAATACCAGCCTCACATAAAAATTAAGACACAGAACATAATAAATAAATACAGGACTGCTAATGATGTCATCGTCTCCATGGTCTCCAACTGAAAGTCCATGACCACTTCACCTTTGCTGTGTTTTCTGACTAGGGTGGTGGTTAGCTCCTGGAAAAAGGTGGGAAGGCAAAGGCAGCCTCAGAAAGCTGCTCCTCATAAAGGAAAATATGCTTTTCTCCAAAGAATGAATCAGCATTAAAGCAGTAAAATACCATAAATCAACCCAAAAGAGGAAAGGCAATTTAACTGACATCCCTGAACTACTTAGAGGTTTCCAGGTAATAACCTAGGTACCAAAGAGGCCATTACATGAGGCAAAGTTCGACAAAAGTCTTCCATGAGACTGGTACAGAGTTTTTCAAATAATTAAATAAATAATACTACTGAAAAAATTCTAAAGGCATTTTAACTTTCCTACTCAAATTCAGTATTACCATTTAAGGTCAATAAAAACTATTGACTTCCCAAAGCAAACCACCACTACCAAATTAAATGTTAATTTTTAAAAATTAAAACTGACCTAACAAGCTGGGATCTGCTCGAACCATTTTCTGTTTCTTCTTTTTCTTCCCGCTCTGCACAGCCTCAAAGTTGGACTGCTGGTTGTTGCTCTGATTGGTCTGAAAGACTGAATGTAGCGAACTGTGGTTCATCCCCCACACTGAATCCTAGAGAACAAATTAAGGACAAGATTACAGAGCACAGTGAAGTCTGGTTTATTTATACAGAAAATATTCTGAGAGCTCAAAGCCCTTCCTATATCTAGGAACACACACACATCTAGATACACCAGCTCTAGCTGCTGGTGTATCCACCTCATCTTCCCACAGCATTTCCCAGATCACCATGCAAAAACACTCTTTGATCTACTGTTGGCCTCAACTGTTAAGTTACAAAGGAAACTTGAACCTGTGGTAACAACTGGAAAGCTGCTTTATTGTCTGCATTTGCCAGGATGGGTAAAACCCTGCTGATGCATCCACCTTTACCTGCTGTTGCTGCTGTTGCCGCTGCTGACTGGCTTTCTGTTTGGCACGGCGCTCGAGGAACTGCTTGGCAAACTCCTTGGCCTCAGGAGTATCTCCAAGGTAGGCTCGGATGTAGTCATGGACCTCATAGGGAGACTCCACTTCCTTCAGGAAAGAAACAAACGTGGGAACTGCAAGAAGAAGGCAGACCATGAGGGAGTGCATGTTGATAGCAAACACACACATGCAATGAACACCAACGTCAGATTTCTGTGTCAAGTATTTGCTGGTCTAGCAGCTTGCCCTTCTCAGTTCCCTGCAATAAAGCCCTATCACACAATGCAGGATGAAACTGGATCCTCATCTATCTGCCTGATAATGCTTCCATTACTACCAGAAACCCTCAGGAGGGCTCTGGCTGACAGAATTTAGAACTTTTTCTAATCCCACTGATTTGCTATAGTTAGGACAATGAAAACCAAGAGGATGTAGCTGGTTCTTCTGGCCACTATTTAATGATGTCCTTCTGCTGAGTGCATTGGAAACACTGGTTTGATGTCATTACAGTCCCTCAGAACTAATTTGTCCGGAAACAGAACAGATATTGTTCCTCCCACTCCTTTCCATCTCTTACCATCTAAGTTGTTGGCTGTGTTGAGTGCATGAAGCATCTGTTCACACCACTGAGTGAATCCATCCTGGGCTTTATTAACCCCCTGGAACAATTTCAACAGCTTCTCCTCTTCTTCTACCTTCTTGTTTTGTCTACTTGTAATACCTACAGATTTGCTGAGGTAAAGAAAATGCATATAATTAGATTATCAGTTACCAGGCTTACCCACAGTACAGTATATAGTACAGTGTTGTAAGACTATTTTACAAGATACAACCATTTTTAAGAACTAAGTATTTTTCTAAACAGATGACAAAATGAACTGTGAATGGTCACCTATTATTTATTTTTGTTGTCAAAACAGATCCTGAATGACACAGAGAAAAAGGGAAAACACATGAAGATGTACTAACTGCTAAGTGATCATGCCAGGAGTGGCAGCCTTTCTCTGCAAAAGCTCCTTCCCCAGTTCCTACCTGAGGCTGGCATTGCTTTTGTTTTTATTGGTCGAGTTACGAGGTCCCACTTCCTTCACTGCATCATCCCAGAAACCCATGTTGGAATTTTTGGTATCTGCGTTACTCCAGATGCTACTGACTAGGTCAGATGCCCACTGGTTGCTGGGATTAGTGTTTAGAGAGCCCCACACTGAATTCCCAATGCTGGTGTGCAGGTTAGAGTGCTGTTGAGACATAACAAAGAGATGCTGGTTATTAGCACAGACCCAGCAGAACAGACATGAACAGACAGAGGGAACTGGCACGGCTGCTTTCCTCCATGTACTGATTAGATAAACGTACCGTGGTATTTCTGACTCTGTTTGGCTGCTGGTGCTGCTGTTGCTGCTGTTTCTGCATCTGCCTTGCCTCTTCCTGCTGTATCTCCAGCAGGGACTTCGTGGTGCCTGTTGGTTTGGTGACATTACCCCAGCCTGACAATTTTTGCTGCTGTTGCTGCTGCTGTTGCTGGAGGGCCTTCATTAGTTCACGCTGCTGACGCCTTTGCTGTTGCGTGCAAGACAAAAGTGCTTGTAAATACTTTCAGAAGATCATTACTATTCAAAAGTCTAACTTGGAAACTAGTTTTAAACTGATTTCACTTTCTTCTAGAGAAGTCTGGCTGACCTATTATTGTTTTGGGCCATTACAGTTCCTCAAAAAAGGGAGACATTAGCTAACCAGTACATACAAATTGTTTATTAGCCTGGCACAGACTAAATTTATAAAATCATGTGTGCAGTCAGCTTCTTGGAAGAAGATCTTCTCTCCTATCATCACCTGTTCCCCCCCCTCAACCCATCCTCCCTTTAACTGCCCTGGTCTCGTGCATATCTTCAAACATGTTGGAATATAGATGTGAAATAATTTTATACTGTTTTGTGAACATACTATACTCCCGGGTATAACTCCCAGGTTAAAAGTGTGCAGTTTTCCCTTCTTTTAGATTCTTGTACTAAGAAGTGATAAAAACTTTCACACAAGTACTTACTGAACCTGTGCCTGAAGGATATGATTTTGAGTTATGCTATTTCAAAAAACATTCCTCATCCTCACCATTCCTTCTAATAACTGAAGTAACAGCTAAGCAGTCCCACAGCTCTCTAACAAGTTGCACTCCACTGTTGTCAGTGTTTACCTCTTCTCGGAGCTGCCGTTCTCGTTCTTCTTCTAACTTTTGGATTTCTGCCAATGACAGTGTGGTCTGGGATTGACAAGTTCCTGAATTTGACTGCTGACCCCATGTTGAAGATGAAGGGAGCTGGGCCAAAACAGACATCATTGGGAATTACAAAACATTTTAGAGAACACTGCTGGAGTATAATCATGAAAAAACAGTATAAACCCAGGGGAAAAGAAAGGGCACCTTTAAAGTTTAACAAAACTCTAGAAAGTATACAATGGTATAATAAAATATGACAAGGTAGAAAATATAAATGATACATTCTTTGAATTGCCCTCTGATGCATCAATCTTTGACACAGTGTATCAAGAATAGTGTAACACATTATTACCTGAAAAAAAGCAACCCATTTAGATTTCAAAAACTTTGGGAATTCCAAGCTTTAGAAACTTCGCACTGGCCCTTGCTCACTGTGGCAGAAAAAACATCTGAGCCCATCTGTGATGCCTTCCTAGTGTGCTTCTACTGACAGAACATTTTCGGTTTTTAATTTAATTCTCTTTCTCTTTCCTCTCACATCAACTCTTCACCCTCTTCCCTCTCCAGACAGCTCACTCATTCCTGCTCTGCCCAAGCTACTGCAGACCACCCCAAATGCAGCTGTGGCTTTACCTCCCACGCTGAGCTGAGAGGAAGTTAAACTGCAGGAACAAGCTACCTTCATTTGTGCAAGTTGCTGCTGTTGCTGCTGCTGCTGCAGCCGCCGCAAAGCCTCCTGCTGCTGCTGCCTCTGCCTCATGATCTCCTTCTGGCGCTGGAGTTCCAGCTCCTTGCGCTTCCGCTCCTCCTCCTCCAGCCGCTGCCGGGCTGCCTCCTCCTCCATGCGCAGCCGGCTCTCCTCCAGCCGCCGCTGAGCTTCCTCCTCTTCACGTGCCCATTTGGCAGCCTCCTCTTCCTTCCCAGGACACAGAAAGGAATAAAGTCTAAGGAGACTTCACAGAATTTAAAGTACTCTTAACTCTGTGGTACTGATATTCTGACAGAACAGAGAGCGACCATGTTATCTGTAATCTGTGCTGTTTGGGTTGTCCATTTATCTTTACATTTCTCAGGCAAGAAAGCCCAGTAATAAAGTCTATATTCCCTAAACAAACATGTTTCCCGTTGCTCCACCAAGGAACTTGGAAGAGAATGACATCTCCCTAATTGACAACAGCTAATTTCTTACTACTTTCCTTCTAGTAGATACACACCTTTCAGTCTGAGCTTCCACCCACTTATACTACTTACAGTACTGCCACACCTTCAGTGGAATGAAACTTGGCAGAAATAACAGGGAAGAAGAGACAGGTGACAAAGATGGCATTGCACAGAAAAACTGCCAAAACTGATCATCTCAGATGACACTGAAGATAACAAAGTAAAGGCCCAGAGAGTGCTAATTCAAAATAAACTGTTATTCTGGTACTGTACTCTGCCTCAGAAAGGAGTATAAATACTGTGCTGCACAGCCATTCTTAAGGCTCAAACGTGAAGGGAGACCACTCACTCCACCCAATTCTCTTTACCTAAGGGCATATTGGATTCTGATTGTTTTGTCTGAAGTCAGGATACAGGTAAACCACGTTTTTTTCACTCACTTGATACTGTCTGCAAGCTCTGCTTTCTTTGACTAAAACTGATGGTGTCTCAAGCACTGGTGTAAGTTTCAAAGCCTGTTTGTGTGGCAGCCTCCATAACTAAACACAAGAGGTCCCTTTTGCCATTTTTCACCTGTTTACGAATTAACTCCTCTCGCTGACGTCTTTCCTCCTCCTCTCTTCTTCTTTCCTCCAATCTCCTAAGTGCTTCCTCCTGTTGTTGCCTCTCCTCTTCTTCCCGCTGCCGCCTTAGTGCAATTTCCTGCTCTCTTTGTCGCCTCAGGGCCTCTTCCTGGAGTTGGGAGCAAAATGTCAGTCTATAAATGCCATTTTATCAACAAACAACATCAGAACACAGATTACAGTCTTGTCTGGCCAAATAAGTAGCCTCAAGAAAAGCTCCCTAGCTCCAAACTAAGCTCTACCAAAATACTGCATTAAGCACGACAAGTATTTTTGATGCAATGTGCATCTCCTAAATAAATTATTTTAATGAAAAAATAAACAGAAGAAATAATTGCCTATCTTTGGTTTTAAGAAGAATGGTGTCGAGAATGACAACAAAGGGTGAGACTTCTTTTTCCACTATGCAGCACTAGCAGTACTTGAACATTAGATCTATGAAGTATTTTAATGTGTGGGTATCATGAATTCCTTTTGGGGGGGGCTGTCAGCTATAAATTGGAAGCTTTTCCTACTTAGAGGAGTTTCTGAACACTGACTGTTCAAAAGCACTATACAACTCAAAACCACCTCTCCAGACATCAGAAGGAAGCTGAAGCAGCCCCGTGTACTTAAGGACAGTGTTACTTTTGAAGTCTCAAGGGCTTTGACTGGGCTCTCCCCTATACTATTTAAGTATTACGGGTAATAAAAGGTCTCTTAAGGGCTTTGATTTTGGGCTATCCCTAAATTATTTACATAGCTTCCAATAAATTATGGTTTTTTCCAAATAGTAAAATTATTTATTTAACTCAAAAATTAAACATCAGCACCCTTTCCTATCAACATAAACAGACATTTTTCCATTCTGCTAGTTGGGTTTTTTTGAAAAATAGGGAACAAGCAGCTTCCTGTATATTGTTAAATGGGATTACACCTGGGGACCTCTTCCACCAGTTCTGACTTTCCCTTGCATAAGAAAGCCTTTGGTTTTGCAGCCTTTTCTGACCTCTGATGTCCAGCAACTGAGTTAAGGCAACCATACTTTTCACCCCTTCTGCTGTCTTTATGGCTTACCTACCAGTTCAACCTGAAGATCTTAATTTTTGGACAAGAACTCTTTTAGGCTTTTATAATTTTATATTTTCCTTTAAAAATGACCACTACCGCAGTCGTACTCCCACAAATTTTCATAAGCAATACATTATTCAAGAATGATGGGGGACTAATTGTGTAGCATGGATGTAAACTCTGGTAAATCAAGGAAGTTAATTGTGAAAACTAAGACCCTTGTATTCAATCTGACACCAAAGCTTCATGTATACACAGCACAGATAAACTGCATTACAGTTCCCTAAACAACTTCACTGGTTTTTTCTCTGACAATGAACTTCAGATGCCTGCAACAAAACTGTCAGTAGACAGAACCTCTTTTATAAGCAATCCCACAGCATTGAACAGCTGCTGGCTGCAAGCCAACAATTCATTCATACTCCTGAATATAACTTAAGTGGTTTGGTGTTAGATATAAGCGCAGTAAGTGGTTTTCTTCCACTAGCTGGACATAGAACAATAGTCTGTGATTCATTTTCTCAATTATCAAATCAGCTTCAAGTGTAACACATACCACCTGAACCATTTTTGAAATTTAGGCCTGTAACTATATTAATTGGACACATGCAGTCAATCAAGTAATCAAGTATCCCCAGTACAAGTGCCAAAAAATTTCTGCTTGCTGTATATCTTTTATTGAAAAGGCTACTTGAGTAGGCCAGAGGTGCCAATCTCTTGTTTGCCTGCAGACCACAGAGCAGGATCTCAGCTCAGGAGTCCTCACTGCCAGCCAGGCTGGGAGCTCTCACTGACATGGCACCAAGTACCCGGGAAAGATGAGCAAAGTCAGCGAGTCCTGCTGTGGGACAGCACTTCAGTGACATCTCTGCCCGACTTTCCCCTTGGGAAACGAGGCTAGAACTGCCATTAAGAAAGCTGTACAGACCTCCTTCTTGCTCAGGCATGCCAGCAGAGACACTGCTGAATGACAGTAATAAAAGACTTCCCTCCCCTACAGAACTAAAGATGAACAGTGTTGTATACTGACACGAGGAAAAAACCCTCTAAGGTAGGAAAAGCTGGGAACCACAGCCTTTTTTCTGACTCTTCACAGCTATAAAAAACATTGTCTTAATATTCATTTCTGTATGTTATCATCTAATGTTTTTGTTTGAGCATGTGACCAAAACCATTCAAAGCTCCAGCTGTCACTGACTGCTATGGGAAACAACCAGTCTTTTGGCTCTTAGTGTTCCCATGTTCATGGATTCCTGCTCCAAGACGTTCCCAGTGTTCTTCAGCATCTTCCTTAGTAATTGTTTTCAAACATACATATCTTGCTGTACAGACAGTTTATTTCAGATCTTTTAAAATAGCTGTAATATTACCAAAAAAAAAACCCTTAAGCAGCAATCCCCAGTTCAAGAGACTCTGGATTTTTAAATAAAATAGAGAATTTTTTGCAGTTGGCGACACCTGCAATTCTGCCTTGTCTGTGTTACTAGGGCTCACAAATCTTTTTGCTCTCCTCTTTGAAACAGGTATTTTAAAGGGAGCACTAAAGACATAATTCAGAGAAAACAATTATTAGCTGGTTATTAAACCTCAAATTTTTTCCTGAAAGCAATCAATTATTACAAAATAGAAGATACCAGACCAGAGACAAAAACAAAATACAGGAGCTACACAAGCTGGGCATTACTGTTTGCAATTCTACCATGCAAAGTAATTGACGAAAACTGTGAACAGAACTGAATTCAACATTTGGTATGACATTTCATCCTACAGAATTGAATTTCTATTAGTTATTTTTTTTTATTTAGAATTCACCATCAACAGCATATTTACTAACCTTATATACTAGTCTTTTATGCAGTATTACATCAAAAGCCTTCCTGAAGTCCAGGCAGATTAAGTCTACTGCTTCACCCCTCTCAGCTCTCACTGTCATCTCCTCAAAAGAAGTTAATCAAATTTGTTAAGCATCATCTCCTCTGCATAAATCCATGCTAATAAATCAGTTCATCCCTGATTCTACAATGCCTTCCAGTACAGAAGTCAGATTCAAATATTAGACCAGTTTCTTTTTTTTTAAATACAGAATACA
The DNA here is from genome assembly GCA_013389985.1 of Dryoscopus gambensis. NCBI lineage: Eukaryota > Metazoa > Chordata > Aves > Passeriformes > Malaconotidae > Dryoscopus > Dryoscopus gambensis. The sequence goes on from WEIT01033210.1 coordinate 98,836, forward strand.
ATGTTATTTTCTCTTTCCAGAGAAGTGCTTAAACTCTTTGTTACCTTTTCAAGATATTACTGCTCAGAATTAAGCATTGTGGCAACAATTGCATTGGTAATGAACTAAGATACTTGCTGTTACTGCTTTTCAACCCCGTTCTGCTTGCTTCGTGTAAATAGTTATTTCCCATGGCATCTCAGAACGGGAGAGTCAGACTGTTTACTGTACAAATCCAAAGTGGACAACAAAACTTTGGAATTTAACAGACATTGTTATACACAGAGGCAAAACTGTTAAGAGTGAAAAGAAACAACCCAAGTCTACTTGAAGCCAGCACAGATGACACACATTGAGTTACCAGGTGATCAGCTGAAAAATGAGTTCTTGTTATTGAACCACATCTAAGGCAATCTATCTCAAAAGTTAAACTTTTAAGTATATTATTGCTTCAATGCTAGTTTGACCTCAAGTGGAGGATGCTTTTCCACTGTACAGCAAAACGACTTCCTGCACACAAAGTAGATACACTAAAGCAAGGAGCCATTTATTTGCAGATTTGATTCCAAAAGATACCATGAAAGTTATCTACATATCATACTGTGCCAATTAAAATAGATCTGCTGTGACAAAACCCAAACCCTGAATGAACTGAGATCTACAAGGAACTTCCAAACAAAACTAGAGATTCTAGAGGCTTCCTCTGAAGTGTCTGATCCTTAAAGCAGGAACACGCTTTACAACTGCCTACCTAAGCTCATAAGAGACACTATAAAGGACAGAATGATTTAGTACTTTTGCCTATTATTCACGTGGTACTTTTCAGGACATTTACTAACTCCTTAGTGAACAAGCTCAGCCTTGTGCTTAACCTTATCCTTCACACGTGGAGTGAAAACTTGAACTTTCACTGTTTTTTCCCTGCTGCAATGCTTAAGGAACAACTACATTTTCTTCCATACAGAATTCAGAAGTAAGTGCTAAAAACGTCAAACTAATAATGTCTCCATTTTGTATTCTCAGAAGATTAAGAACATACTACAATTCCTACATTCATTCTGCTACTGCAACACTGACTATATAATTCTTTTTAAGAAATATGCTTGACCAAACTACATCTCTTCCTCTCCCAAGTATCAACTCAACTAAAAAAGCTGACAGACTCTATTACCCAGATAATAATTTATTCCAAAAAATAATTTACTAAGTTAAAAAAAAAAAACACAACAGGGGGAAAAAAAAGCTGAATGTCGCATCACTTTTTTTCCACTATAGCTCTCTACCTCTTACTCATTTGAAACAGCTGCTCAAGCTCCATCTACTCCAGAACATATCTTCATAAAACACTCAACTGCATAAATGGCAAATAGAGATTAAAACATGTAGTAACTGGGCAACTAACTAAAGTCTAACTAAAAAGTTGAGAGGGAATATTCCACATGGAATAAAGGCCCTGTGCTCTCAAACAGAAACCTATCTTAAAGTTATCTCAAAGCCCATTTCTCAGACTGCAGTTTGGGCTCTTTAAAAAATCAAGAACAGAAGAATCATAATTTAATATACTCACATGAAAAATATTAAAACTGTCTTCATACACACCTACCAAAGATTAATTAGACCCCACAGGATTCTTAAAGTGAGTTTTATAAAGTATTAGAATTAATTAGAGATTAACTACATTGAGGAAACTCACTTGCTTCCTGCGGGCCAGTTCTTCTTCTTCCCGTCGTTTCCTCTCATCTTCCTGCTGCCTCCTAAGTAGCTCTTCTTGTTGCCTCCGAAGCTCCTCCTGCCTTTTCCTCTCCTCTTCCTCTCGTTTGGCCCTCATTTCCACTTCTCTCCTCTCTTGCTCTAGCTACAATTCACATAAAACTATACTCAGATCCAGGTAACGTATTCCTACACCATTTCTTAGGGCAACTCTGCTGAAATTATAGTAACAGCTTAACAGATGAAGCCTCTGAGAGATGCTCTTCCTTAATTGCAATTTTACCTATCGGCTGGCTGCCTACTGGGGTCAGATTCCTGAAACAGTCTGTAACAATTATGGACAATATCTGTTTGTAACAAACACCAGTTCTCTAGTCAGTCTTTTCTACATCAGCTCCTCAAAATACCCTCTAACTTCAGAAGCGAGTAGTGAGTTGCTTTCCAGTCATCATAAAATAGTAATTTTCAGGAAAGGTACAGAGTCATACAGGTTCAAACTCGCAAAAATAATTTATTACTAGAGAAACCTGAATAACCCTGGTAAATAGGACTCTTATGATTCCCCAAACCAGTTCTGGTGAAAATCACAAGAATTAAGAGAACAACTACCTGGTCCCTACTCAGGGCTTGGCCTGACAGCTCATGATGATGTCAGTTTAAAAGAGAGGTGGCTAGTGAAGAGGTTTTAATCACAAATGTAGAACACGACCGCTATTTCAGAGGTCAGAGGTACCTCCACAGAAATGGTTTCCAAACAGCTGTCCACAAGGATTACATAACTTGTTTTTTTAATTCCTATTCTGTTTATGGTGTTTTCCATGAAAATCTAGTCAAAATCATCCATTGAAGCGCTCGGTCTTCCACTGGCTCAAGAACCACAATTACATTGCAGAAGAGTAATCCCAACTTCTTACAATACAAAACAGTTTCTGACCTTTGCAGCTTTGGCCTTCTCGAGTTGCTGAAGTTGTTCTAGAGCTGGTCCCTGAGCTGCAGTATCAATGGGCAGATCCCAGACACTGCTTCCTTCCCAGACTAGACAGTGAAGAAAACAAACATTGACAAGCAAAAATAAGCACACGAACAGAACATAACTGAAAGGGGAGAATCTTGTGTATGCTCTTACTATGTTTCAGGAACTCAAAACATGTTAACACTTCTGCCTTTGTTAGTAGAGGGCCACCTTATCTTCCTGCAGAACAAGGCTTGTCCATGACTGAAGGAAGGCTGGGTTTCCTACAAAATTCTACAGAAGAACCAGCCATTCCAACTCCTCCTCCCATCAGAGCAGAAAACCCTTAAATAGAACAATCCTTTCAGATCTAGACTTCCCATAACCATTGGAAAAATTACCATACTCTTCAGCACTCTCAAATGGACCTTAGACTGCAAAGCAAAGTAGGCTGATCCACGTAAACATCATGGTGCAGACATAATTTCCTCTTGTGTTAAAAATGGAGGGATCATGTCAAAGATGCTGACTCCTAATGCATGGACTTTTCCCAAGAGACCTGACCCAGGCGAAGCACCTTACCTGTAGGCTGTGAAGCTGACTGAAGTTCCCATATTGAGCCAGTGTCCGGCACTGACACAGACCTTGTAACAGGTGGCATCATGTTCTGTTCAGATATTCTGTAATACCAACAGGAAGAGTCAACATGCCACTTCCAGGGAGAGGAGTGCTCTGAACATGCCTGAGATTCAGTAACTTGTAACACACTGCTTTCCTTCCACACCTCTATTTAAAACAAAAATATCATGTGGACAGCACTAGTTGCTTGCAGAGCTCTTGCTGATCTCCAACCCTGCTGCTAAGTCAAGGGCTAAGCTACAGTTTTGCATTTGCTGCTTAGAGGCCAGTTCGAGGAACAAGCATCCAAGTACTGCAAAACAGACAAAGCCCCTCGGTGACCAGCACAACACATCTGCCAGACAGTTACAATTTCAACTCCTCATTTCTATGAACACTCTCTGAGGCACAGGCTACATATATATAGAAGTACTCTATATCCTGAAACTGTTTCCTATTATTCTGATACACATTCATATTCTCATTACCATCTTTAAAAGTATGAAATCCTAAATTATCAGCAAAATTAACTAGGACAGACAGCTGACAAGATGTAATTACTGTTATATACAAACTAGAGTACAGGAAGAACAGAAGTCTGGACTAGCTCACCTCATCTTCAGGGCCTGGAACTGTTGCAGGAGAATAGCGAGCTGCTGCTGCTGCTGGGATGAGAGGGCTGCCTTCTGCTGCTGAGCCAGCATCTGTGCATACTGTTGTCTTCAAAAGAGAAGCAGGCAAATGGCATTTGTTCACTTATGCCCAAGTTGCAGACAGATTCATGCTCTGGGACTAATGCCCACTGACCCATATAATGTACATGCTAATTACTACAGGAAACCACAAAACCGGAGCTTGGCAAGAATCAAAACACAAGAATACAGCCAGTTGGCTCACGTGAGCAGAGCCTGACTTCTCTTCACCCTCAGCTATGTCACCTATTGAAACCCCATGTTTCTCTTGTAAGCTGTGCAACACTACTTTCCTTTTTTGTCTAAATTCCGTAATGTTAGCTCAAATTAATCTGGCTTTGATCACTGCCCACCTACAATCAGTCTCTTCCCCAGTATGTCAAGGCATGGCCTAGTACAGGAGCAGGCTCTTTACCTCATTCAATCGTAAACTGACAATCAGTACTGAAAAACTATAATCATGACGCATGCTTTCAGGATCCCCTGAACAAGCAGTCTACCAGACTGCTTTCTCTCCTCCAAGGTGCTGCAAAGCAAGCTGTCAGGAACTGGCCATAACTAAGAAGCAACAGCTTTGGCAAAATGGATGACAAACTGCTTTGCCCAGCAGGACCTTCTACTGACCTTCAAAGAGCTGAGCAAGCAGACCAAAGATAAGTTCTGCCTTCTCCATCACCAATTCCAAAGATGTGTAGCCTTCCCCTGACATCACAACATCTGAAGGTCATTACTACGACACCTGGGATTCAGTCTGCCCATAATAGCTACCTATAAAGCAGGTCTCACCAAAGTAGTTATGTGTGACGCTGAAAAGGACTCTGAAAAGTGAGCCTGGGGCACCTGCACTGCCCTAATCCTGTAGACTATCAACATCTCTGGTGTTTACGGAAGCAGCTATTGCTGCTGGAGGTGAAGCACTCCCAGCCCCATTGCCCAAGGAAACAACAGCAAGCAGCTGAACCCAGATGACTAAAAATGCAGAGCAGAACACAGTCACTGGAAGATGCCTGGGACAGGAAGTCTTACTGTATTAAAAGATGCTGATACTGGAGGTGCTGCATTTGGATCAGAGCCAACTCTTGTTGTCTAGTCAGTCGCTCTTGGTCCAGCTCGCCCTATGTTTAGGGAGATAACATTCTTTTTCAATAACATATATACTAAGAGTACTGGATTGCAAATGCAAGAAATGTAAAAGTTGTATTTTGACCAGAAAAAAAAAGAAAATAGGAAAAAAACTAGACCAAGATCAAGATTTTCAAAGCCTGTGAAATACACAGCACCTTGACATATCACAGGACCCAGCCTCCCAGCCACAAATATGGCAAACCAAACATTTTTAAACTCATGTCTTTTCTACTCTTGCAAAAGTAATCTAACACCAAGTTCAACTTTGGTGCTTGGAACACCTGCAACTCCAAGACAGAGTAGATGGCACCTAAATAAATCAATTCCCACTTGTTTGAGGACTATTTGAATACTGTAACTGTCACATAATTACCAGATGTGGAAGCGGTGCTGGGCCTGGAGTGAAGGGAACCCTGCCCCACATTTTCATGATGTCTCCAAGTGGCTGGAAAGTCTCATCACAGGCTCTCTTCACCAACAGCGACATTGTGAAGTATCCAGCCTGGAACCACTCTGCCATCTCCTGATTACTGAATGGACCTGAAATCACATCAACCAACACATGTAGTGGGGAACGAGAAGAAAGGCCAGGTTCAGCATGTTGGAAACAAGGAGCTGGCTAGGTAGGGTCACACAGTGCCCAGCACCAGGCATTCCTGTCTGCCTCCCCCACTCGTGGGGACACTGCTCATCCAAGGCTGCAGTGTCCATGCACATCTCCACGGGGGCTCCAGCACTGCCCCACAGTCTCAGGAAAAGCGGATGATGGCTTTCACCTTGCTTTGGAGGGAGACAGGTCAGCTCTGGGCTGAAAGCCAAGCAGCCACAGTGGTGTGAGGCTTGGTCCAGCTAATGCCCCTGCTGCCCTCCGGCAGCGCTCCCTGCTGCAGGCTCACAGCAGCTGCAGCTTCCCCTCTGGAGCTTAGCAGTACCTGCTGGCTGACAGGGCCCGAACCACAAGTGCTGCTTTCCCCACTGCACTGCATAGATAATTGAACAATCTTAGCCTGCTTCAATTCTTGCCTTCAAATCAGAGGAACTCTCATGTTTTACACAAGTTTTGCTTCTGGAATTTAGCAGATGAACAGATCCACCTCTGACTGAACAACTACATTTTTTAAGGTATCAAGGACCCAGTTTCTTTCCTTTGTAAAAATCTACACTTTTCCTTCTCTTCCTCTTTCTTCTGAGAAAGACTTCAGTCATTCCTTTCAAAGGAGGGCTTCTATACTAATTTTACATATTCAAATAGATACAAAACCAATATAAAAAATATTACTTAACCAAGTAAGAACCACATAAATGAGTTTCACAAAAACATTTTCTGAAAGGCAGGAATATTCAGTAACCCTTGCCTTCTCTGTAAGGAGTATCTCTAGAAGGCAATTCCTCCTAGAGAATATGAAACCACAAGAGGCTATCCTAAAAAGAAAAAATTATATCAAGTGTTTACTTTTTGACATCATATTTGAGTAAGCACCTAATCCAGCAGCAAAAATATTTAGATTGTCACCCAACAATAAACACCCAGCAGTGACTGACATACACTGAGAGCAAATCAAAGCACTTTATGGTTAACATTCTTTAAACTTAAAGGGGTGAGAAGAAAACCCTAAAGGTGTGCAATACCTGCAGACAAGAGATTGGCACAGATCCCACCAACACCACCCCCACGAATCCTATCTGGATTTCACAGCTGAGAAGTCATTCACACTACACAGTGTGAAGTACAGCAAGGAAGGAATACACTGTTTAACCGCACTTTTGGGAAGCGGATAAGCAGCTGCTAAAACACAGCCCTGGGACCTCCAAAAGAAAAGTACCTTCTGAAAGCAAAGATTTGCAAATTTCATTGAAAAAAAATTCTTAAGCAAAGACAAAGCAGGAAACAGTTCCTATCTATTATATGAACTAAAAATGCACTGGCTGCAAGTGCAATTTAAATTGAGATTCTGTGCAAGCACTGGCTGGTGGAAATTTGATTCCTCTTTGCCCTCAATTCTAAACAAACCACCCTTCCCTGACTACTCCACATTGTCAGGCTGAGTCTAGAAAAATGATTTCAAGGTTTCTTGTGGATTCTTCACAATAAGCTACTTGAGTGGTCACATTCTTCATTTGTCTCCGCTGTTATCTGGAAATCTGAGTAACTACTGGCATGTAAAACAGGTTTTAGTCTAACCTAATTCACAGAAACATAAAATGATAAACCTCAACCATGATAAAGCACAGTTCTGGACGTTAGGCCTGCTGAGCTCAGGGGGGCAGTGATGGGTTGAAGATATTTTCAAAACCTAGTTCTAGAATGGCAAATTCCCTGTGCTGCTTCTGTAAAACCAAGCACCAGCATCTGGTGGTGGTAATTCTGTGAAGAGCTCTTTAACAATTCTGTGAAACAAAAGAGGAAGTGTAAATGGCACAGACCTACCCTGAATTTCTCCTTGTGGATCTTTGTAGTACCACTTCTGCATGGCTTCATGGAACAGCGGCATAGAGGAACCCTTTGCTCTGTGCTCTTGAATTTTTGCTGCTAGTCTTTCATCATCAAGGGCACTGTCCTGCAGATATGCCACCATTTTTTCTGCTTGCTGCAGGAGACATCAAAACCAGCAAGAAATAGAAGAGTTAGATGGTGGTTTACAGATTTGAAAATGAGTGTGTCAAACACAACCACCGTGTGCTACCCAGTGCTCCAGAGTGTACCAAGAATGACAGGCAGCCCCAAGATAGGAGTGACTGCTACACAAACCTGGAGCTCTGTCTACCACACTGGCAGAATCCTGAGCAAGCACAAGCACAGTTCACCTGCTTAAGAAAAGCGTTAGAACAACTTGCCAAGGAGGTTCCATGCAGTACCACAGTGAAAAATAAAACAGGCATAGGAGTATGAGCACAAAGAAGGCTCTACATCTCAGCAGTCAATACACTTTCATCAACACAGTCTTGTGCTTCACTTATGGGATTTTTGGTTGGGTTTCTGTTTGACGGTTTGTTTCTTTGGGGGTTTTAACAGACATACATAATTTCTCAAGGCAAATCATAATGCTACTTGACAGTGGTCATAAGCATTATGGTCTCTACCTCTTTAACATGGGGTATAGCACCCTGATCCAGAAAAATACAAAAGCTTGAATTATTTGCCAAAAACAAAACAAAGAGAAGCAGCTTTCAGTATACATTGTGGAGTGTAAAGTTTCAGCTGCATTTCTGATTTTATGGGCTTCAAATGCTTTTTTGCATTCCACATTCCTCCAGTCTCACGATTGTCAACAACAAAGGAATTTGAGAAATTTTACCTGCTCTAGGTGTTTGAGGCCCTCTTCATCATCTGGGTCAGTGGGAATGTTGCCCATGCCTGGAGCAGCTGTGACAGGTGTTTGAACTGGCCGCAGAACAGGATTTGAATTGGAAACAGGAGGAGAAAGATGAGCAGAAGCAGCTGTGTCTGCAGAAATCTGTGGCAAAGGTTGAGCAAGAGAAGCCAAATCTAAAGAAAAATGTTGAAGTTAGTTCATTAGCTTTAACATAAATGACAATTACTTTTAAGAACCTAATGCAGAGAATATTCAATAGCTCAAATTTAGCACCAAAGCAAAAGTATTTTCAGATCTTCCTGAATGTACTGCTTACAGCACAGGCACCCAACCTAACTTCAAGGAACAGTTTAGTTCTATCAGTGCAGAACTCGGCAAATTTCAGCATAGCCCATTTCCTGGCCACACACATTTAGTCCACACTATTGTGCTGTACCACAGTGAGGCACATCTACAACTAGCTCATGTTTCTCCGGATCGCACTTCAATGTGAAGTACCAGCGCACTGCAAGCATTTGAGATGGCATATCCAACAAATCCTGTATTTATAGACCAGTTGGTGAACTGTGGCTTTCCATCACCATAATCCAGTCCCTGCCTCTTTTAAGGGGCCAGGACTACTCACAGTGAGTAATGGAAACTTACTAAATTTATCTGTCAGTTTTATTACCTTCCCCTCTGTTGGACATTTTGGCTGACAGTGTATTATCCACTCGATTCTCTTTATCTTCTGTTTTTTCTGTTCTTTCTGGCACAGACTCTTCCTTCCTGTCAAAAAGGTTTGTCTGCAGCAGGTCTGGAGGCTGGGATTTCGGTGGGGTGTCTGACCTGGCAGCTGGAGATGATGCCTGAGCTGCTTCTTCCACTGCTTCTGTAACAGGGCACAGTTCTAAGTAACTGAATTAACAGAAGTTCTACACTGACAGTTGCAGAAGTCGTCCCCCTTACCTGCCACTACTTTTTCTGTTTTCTCCCCCTCTTTCTTGGTCTTTTCATGATCTTTGGCTTCTTCATTGTGGCTCCCTTCAGAATCAGACCTTTCCTCCCCTTCCTCCACAGGCCGGAAGTCCATCTCCTGTTCCTCCGGTATTGGCTCCTTCTGCACCTTCTGCAAAGTCAACGCAATCATCCATAACCCACTCGACATCGCAGGACATTTGCTCCAAGTGACCCAAGGGCCCAAAGCAGCTTTTCACCTTTAAAGAGAGAAATGCTCCAGAGGAGTCAAACGTGCCCATTTCTTCCTCCGCATCCTCCAAGCACCACTCAGGGAGACTGTCCCTGTCGTCATCCATGCTGCCGCTGCTGCAGCGCACGCGGCGATAGCCCCGCTCGTCATCTCGGTCCCGGAAATCGAACTCGAATCTCCGCCGTCGCTCCATGTGCTCCCGCCAGCCTGCGGAACGAGGGCCATCTAAGGCGGGGAAAGGAGCTTTACCACGTGGTCCCGGGGCAGCGCACACACAACAGGGGGAACGACACAAGGGGACACTGACAGCAATTCAGAAAGCCCTTACATGGTACAGCCCACCTATGAACGGGCAACTTCAAGGACAAGGCAAAGAAAAGGAGCATCTTGCCAATAAGCAAGAGACTTTCAAATACTGCCCACTGTATATCCCCACATTATAAACTGTGGAATAAGCATTAAAAACCACATAAGGCTAAAAAAGCTGGGCTACAAAATCTAAAACAGGCACCAAAATAAGACAAGCAACACTAGTTGCCAATTGAATTTACCAGCCATCATTGACTCAAATCTTTTTTTGGCACCTTTACATGTGTAAGATTTTGTATTTTCCTTCAGGGACTCTGCAGAAGTCTCATCCTAAACAAAACACCCACGTTTTTGCCTCTTGCCCTCAGATATGCTTTTGTGCATACACATGAGAAATGGGAGTGACAACTGCTCAAGTACCTTTGAAAGGACTTGTCAGTCTCTTGAATGGCTTTTTTTTAGCCATGGAATACCAAAACTTGGAAAGATAAGAAGTGGGAAAACTTTCCCAATTCAAGTATAAACTTCATATTCAGAAGACACCTTCATTCAGCCAAGCTTCAAATCCTTTGAGTGCAATAATATTATTTAAGCTGTAAAGAACTGGCTGCTAAGGAAAGAAATTGGGAGTGAAAGGACTGTAGACAGCTTTCCAAGCAATACAAGCCATCTTTATCACAAAGGTGCAAAGCAAAAATGAAGGCACCTTAGTGCTTTTCATGGAGCCTGTTCTCTAGTGGATAAATAAATAAAAAGTAAATTCTTCTCATTTGCTCCAAGAATCTGTGCACCATAATCAGTGCAGCCTCACAGTATGAAATGGCTACCAAAACAACAATCACAGTAAAGGGGAGAAACGTGGTCCTGTTTCATGACTGAAGAATGCTTCCACACCGACCTTAATACCCTAACTATTAATATTAGCCATGTAAAAATCCACCTTTGTCTCACAAATACAGGAAATGTAAAACAAACTCCTTCCACAAACATTATGAATTTCAATCTTAAATTTTACCAAGAAAACACAAATGTTAGATTTTAACAAGGCCTTCACAATTCCATATGTGCTTATTTGCAAATAATTCCTCTGCATAACTTAACCTATGCTTCTAGTTACGCCTTGCAAAGAAGGAAGTACTAAACCATCAAATCAGTGTTCTGAGGCAATCTTTTTAATGTTTTTAAGGAAAGAGATTTAAATGTGAGAGGTTGTTAACAACCAGACAGCATTCCTGATTGAATCCCTGGACAGACAGCTCCTCATTACAAGCAGCAGTGTCCATGTCAGGGCTCCCAGCAGGGGGACAAACAGATTTATGGCCCAAACCCAGCAATGCCATAGTGTATGGATTAACAGCTCTGCCTGTTTGCTGCCCTAGTGCTCACAAACAGCTGAGCATCTCTCCTTCAGCTGTCTTTCATGTGGAATAGGAGAACTCAGTATTAAGAATTTCCTAAACAGCCATAAATGGGCCATCTAGAGACCCTGCACTGACAGGAGCCTCTATTTTTCCACAGTTCACATGCCAATACCAGGAGGGCAGCTCTTCATAGTGAGACCCAGAAACATGGTTTTTGAAGGTGAATTCTACATATTTTGTTAAGCCCAGGTACCTTTAAAGTTCAAATGAAGAGCCACGTAGTCTGCTTGCAGAGATTTAGTCACATCATCTTTTACAGCCCCCACGTTTTCAGAGCCACGTGGAGAGGCAAAAAGACACAGGTGTAGCAGACACATGCCCTTGTTTCTTAGTAACAAAATGTGTCTGTGAAAGCCCAGGTAGAATACAGGCCATAATTCAGTTCTGAAGTATCAGGCTGCCAACCTTTAAAGCAAGCCCAAAGTAGAGATAAACCTGAGTTCTTACCTAAAGTTTTTTAACCAACCGTTAGGACACAAACATAGCTTTAGGTTCAGCCCTGTACTATCATTAGGCACTAGTTACATGTTCAAGATTTCAAGTGTAAAGACAATTTTAAGCTTAATTTACCCCTTGCAATTTATGGTGACATTGTGGGTAAAAGGACTACTGGCTGCTTCAGGAAATCCAAGCACACATTAGCCTTATTAACAGCTATTTATCTCTTATCTCTAACTCAGCACTGAAACTTTCAATATATACTAAAACAATACTAAATGTTAAACTGAACACTTAATAAAAGAATAGTACACATTTTCTGGCATGTATTATATATAGACCTAGCTCTTACTTTGTTTAATTTTAGAACAAGAATTCTCCAGTGTACTGTAGTTGCTTCAAGTTATTTAAGAAACACTAGGAACAATGCCCAGAAATTCAACTCTAGTTCAATCACAGCACCTGATTCTGAAAGTGGAGTGAATCAAGATGAATTTGAAAAGCTTTTCAAACAAAGTAGCAACTAAAAAGTCTTTATATGAGAGTACAGCCTAAGGCCGCTCTTAAATGCTTTTCAGGAAAAAGATCAATTTAAAGAGCTATTTAAGCAAAGACAAAATCATATCAGAAATTCTAGGCAAGAAAAAATTATTCCTATTCCTTAAGGCTGACTTGGTAACCAAAGCCATAAACATCTATAGATCAGTCACTAGTTTTGAGACCAAAACAGGTTTGTACACTTTTCTGACAAAACAGACTTACCTTGCAAAGTTAAAGTGCAGTCATCATATGAATGCAAGAATTGGAACAACAGAAAGAGTGGCCTTTTAGACATTCATAATTTTAAAAGATGGTTAAAAATTAAAAGAAAAAAAAAAAAACTTTGAAGCAGCAAGTGAATTTAAATCTGTGGTCACAGAATATCTCTTCTAGCAGATATTAAAGCCAGTCTAAAGATCCTAGCAGGGAGTACACAGAGCCAAGTCAAAGGAAGGACCAGCTAAACAAATGAAGACATTTCTCTATCTTTAGCAGGACATGTGACCATCCTATTACCTAACACCAGAATAAGTACAAAGAAGCAGTTTAAGCCACACCAGTTTGAGTTAAACTCATTTTTTAAAGCAAAAATGTGGTTAAAACCATTTTGATAGTTCTGTGGCTACTAGTAAGAGAAGAATTCAAATATAGCTCTGATGAAAGCTAGAACTAGGACAATACAGCTGTCAGCTCAGGCTATCTCAAAATTAGCAACTTTTCTGCAGGTTCACGTAAGTCTTTGAACAGGCTTTCAACGATACCTGCTAAAACTAACTTGTAAGGGAAGTTCAGTTAGTTTCTACTGCACTGAAAATTCAAATAAGCAGTAATATTTTCCATGATGGAAGTGAGATGAATTCTCAAAACCTTCCTCAGAACATCTTCCAAAAAAGTTTAAGACCTGAATGAACTTCTGAACTTTGACGTCTATCCTTCCTTTTAAGCTAAAGCATGCAAGCTGGTACTCGCAGAACATTCCACTCCTGAGTATCATGCTGCATCATGAGGCAGCTGGCCTGATGTTGCCTCAACTAGGTAACAAAGCAGCAGTGTCTGATCAACAACTGTGACCAAACACTGGGGAAAAGAAAATTATATTCTTCAAAATTTGCCTTTTAGCCTTGCTCTAAATAGAAAACATCTGATGATAAATCAAGCCTTGGGCTTGCTGCTAAATTTTAGTACAAGAGAACAGCTGTTTGAGAGCAGAGTCATACACAGCTGTGGAAAGAGCTCAGAACAGAGATGATGCTTGCCCACAACAATAACTGTACTGAAAGTCTGGGATGCTGAAAAGGGCAACAGCCCCATTGTAAGAGCAACTGGGACCTTTTTTAATTGAAGAGAAGAAGTTACCCACCTCAGCCCCAAAAATATCCTGTGCTTTCTTTTCTTTCCTATCCAGTTTACCAGGAAGCAAAGGAGGCTCAAGTGGGGGGACCTTATCACCCTCTAGAACTACCAGAAGGGAGGTTTAGACTGGGCATTAGGAGCAATTTCTTCACTGAAAAGATTGTCAAGCATTGGCACAGATGCCCAGGGAAGTGGTGGAACCCCCGTCCCTGGAGGGATTTAAAAGCCATGTAGATGTGGCACTTAAAGACATGGTTTAGTGGTGGCCTTGACAGTGCTGCGTCAATGGTTGGACTCAACCACCTTAAAGGTCTTTTCCAAAATCAACAATTTTATTATTCTATGAAGATGTAACAGTAGAAGAGCCTAATCCTCTCCTGGTACTCCAGAAGCCTTCTACCGCCAAAAGATAGCCAAATCCAGGATCTCATACCAGGTATGACAATCTTTCCCAAAGAGAAGGAAAAAAAAAATGTATAATATGTTTCAGTCCTACTACTGAAATACCAAGCTCTGCTTTGTATTTCTCCTGGAAATCTGGCAATGCAATGCTGGAAAGCAAGTGAACAGACTTGCCCTGTCAGGCCAGGGAAGGGAAGAGTGAAACCAAACAGGCGCTTGAAATTTATTGAGACAAGACATCCTGTAACTAACTACAAAATGCATAGAGCAACATATTTTGAGATCTTCCAAGAATGCTTCTTGGCACTGCAAACATATCTGGGAAAAAAAAAAAAAATATATATACATATATAGGTCAATACCCAGAGAAGTTCAGTGTCAGTGTCACTCTGCAATGTGGGTGATTTCTGTCCCCTCATTGTCACAGCCACAAACAAACAGTACTATTAAAAAACCCTTATTCTACCAGGTACATACATACCTGGAGCACAATACAGACAAGTGCACACCTGAAAAGTATTGTTCCCTTAAATATGTAAGGGTACAGAAGATGCTAAAAGGAAAACAAAAGGCAACTAATTTTATGCTAATCATTTTGTGACCAAGAGCCCCACACACGCCAGAACAGTATTTAATAACCAAAACTGCATGAACCTGTTTTTGCCCTGAATGTGGCACCTCCCTCTCCTCATGGCCTCTGCCCTCTCTGTAACCACGGCTGCATGTTTTCCCAGCTCTGCTCTCACCTGGACTGTGAGGACGCCACCTCTCCCCATCCCTCCGTGACCCAGCCAGTCGCCAGCCTCCATCCTCATCTTCCCCATTCTGTTCCTCCCTGAAGATGCGCCAGTTCTCGCTCTCAGAGCGTATAAATTCGTGTTTCCTCCCTGCGGTTGCTGTCCCACCTTCCTCAAAGTTTGGTCTCACTGCAAAAAAACAGAGGCCAGTGAACACGTGTCCTGTCTTTAGAAACATGGAAATACAAAAGGATTGAAATCTTGCTCCCTTGGAGGCAAAAATGCACCAGAAGTGGTTATAGGAACCTAGGAGAGGAATAGAAATTCAGGAAGGAAACATGACAGAGATTTAAGAAATCCAGGTCCTTGCGTACCTTGGGACAGAAAGACCAAAAAAAAAAAAATCCAGAAGGAAGCAAAGCATATAAGCAATTAGAACATGGATAGGAAAGACAGAGGAGGAAAAGGCAGTTTAAGAGATGTAGGGAAATGTAAAGAAAGAAGGCAAAAGTGTGCAGAAAGAACAAACTGCTGTATCATGAAGTGTCTCAAGCTAAATGCAAGCACAGTGTAAAAATTATAGAAACTAAACACATTTGCTACCAGTATCTGTAATAAAAAGAACGTGAGATCTATTTATTTAATCCTGCATAGACATACAGAAGTCTTACTATCAGGAAGCACTGAAAATTTTATGTAGCATTGAGGAATAAACGAGAAAAAACTTAGCAATGTTAACACTATGCTGTGAATCCATCTTCTGGAGAGCCAGGGTCAGTGTAATGAAGGGCTAGAAGCAATTATGCTTGAGCTGAAGGATAAGTCTACTAGAAGTTTAGGAGATAGGATAGTCTATTAGTTCCCAATTTACATTATGTTATATTTAAAACAAAACATAAAATCCTCAAGTACTTACGAAGAGCAACCCTGTCAGAAAAGGATGATATAAATATTTTTATGAAAAGACTCCACATTATACACCAAGATTTCCACGTCATACACCAGTATGCCAAGGCTTAACACAGATGCTGTTTTCACTGCTGACTCGCCCTGACAAGACAGCCCATCACTGAAATGTTTTTTCAGCTGTGTAGCACCAGAATTCTCACAGGAACCATAGTGATGCCATTTCCTCACTGATATTATTACCCAGTGTTAACCTGAAATTGTGGTGTTATCCATAAAAAGAAAAGTTTTCAAGTATCAGAGAAAGGTATACTGAATCTTCCTTCTTAAGAGTCCTAAAATCTAAAAATGTGAGATGTTTTTTGGTGAAGTCTGTTTAGTATGCCTGCTTTATCAGACAAGAAAAACAAAACAAAGCATGATCATGTACTAAGACTCCTGGGGTGGAATGAGACATTTTTAAGAATTTAGTTTAAGAAGCATAGGAGAATGCATTTCCCTTCCTTAACATCAGGCAATTTTTTCAATCAACGAAAAAGATGAGGAAATAAAGAAGATCTGAAATTCTGTGGCATATCACACCTCTGTCTAGAACATGAAAATTCTTCCTACTAGAGATATTGCACTCTGGAGACAGGAAGCACACGCTGGCTCTCTACTTTGCATGTCCCTTGGAGAAAAATTGACATCCCTCCTCCACCATCTCAAAACACTGGAGGAAAAAAAAACCCAAACATTATCTTTCTCCAGCTCTAAATTTTTTGGAATACCTTCTTACGTTGTTCCTATATGAACAGCTAAAGAACATTGGCTGATCTAAAGTCCAACACCAGTACCTAAGTTAAAATACCAGTACCAACAGGCAATATCAGGCATGAAGCCAAATATAACCCAGTTACACCTTCACTTCACTGAAAGAGACATCTAGCTGAAGATCACTTCTGTATTTGCTAGGCTTTGAGAAACAAAACAAAACAAAACAATCTTCAGACAGTGTATTTTGGGGAGTCTCTGGTAATACTGACTCCAAATAAAACAAAACTGCTGGAGGCACTCAACTCCCTTCATTTGGCAGGTGCAATGCTGACAACGTCTCTTATCTGGAGTGGATAAATCTTTGCAAATGAAGGTCAGCCACATTCTGTTTTCCCATGCTTCATGGAAAATACAGGAAAAGAACAAGCTAGACAGAAAAATCTAAGTCTGGGAAATACTTTTTTTTTTTTTCCATTTTAGGTATCTAAAAAATATAATGCAGACTAAGGTAACAGAAAGTGCAGGGAAGCCTCTCACCACTGCTCCTTGGATGGGCTTCCCATAGTAGAAAAGCAGGAGGCAGAGCTACAGAGTCAAGTCAGCTGGAAGTAAGACACAAATAGAGGTGCGCAGCAGAGAGCTGCAACCCGACAGACCAGGCGAGCCTAAACCCCAGACCACAAGGAAAATGCCTCATTCTTTCTGAATTTATTTTTAAAATGCTACAAGGAGGAAGAGAGATCTGGGGTTTTTTTATTCTGCAGAACAAGACACTCAACTTTTGCTTACTAAAGCAGTTACTGAAAGGAAAAAGTTATTCGAAACACTATTTTGAGACAAGAGAAGTAATATTTTTTACAGATTTATCTATTATTTTCATAAAAACTCACAGCTATTCCTTGACTCTTATTCAGTAACATAATTTGAGAGATTTTAGACTATATCAACTAAGGAAAAAAAAAGGGATGTTCCTCCTTTCCATTTTAAGTTCAGTTGATTCTAGAGATTGCTCTTTAACACAGACAAGCTCTCAGCTCATAGGCTCTGTTCCACTCTTCCAAAAACATTTGGGAAAAAAGGTTACTTAAAGAATATTGTGGTCTGCTTTGCCAACGTATATCCAGGTGTCCTAGGCTACAGTATAAGATGTGCACCAAAAAATATTCTGTCACCATCTGTTGAAACCAGGTGTAGCAATGTTCCCTGCCTCCTCCCTCTGGATTATCTCCTGTTAATGGGCCAGCTGTTGGCACCAGGTGGGGCAGAGTTCTTCATCTGTCCCATGACCCATCCTCCCTCCAGGGGCATATCTTCTGTAAATGGGCCATCAGCCGTGACTCATCATCCCATTGTGAGATGTTCCACCCAGAGGGAGGAGCCAAGCATTCCCACCTGGATATAACCTGGGGTTTGGAGCAGTACAGGGAGCCTTTTCCACTGGACTCCCAGAGGAAGACCAGACCCTTCTACACCACCACTGGACCCTCAGAGGAAGACAAGACCTTTTCTACAGAGTCACTGCCTCAACAGAACCATCACTCCAGGAGGACTGCAGCCACCATTTGATTGGACTGCTGCCAACCCCCTGACTGTCAGGGGGTCAGGTTTGTACTCTGACTCTGTCAGTGGGTTGTTTTTTGTACTATTACATTTATTTTATTTTTCCTACTAAATTGTATTTCTGACTTGAAGTCTCTCACTAGTTTGCTTTCAAACTAGTACACCAGGTTTTAGCCCCACTGCACATCTACTCATGCTACAGGCAAACCAAGGCAACTCAGGTTCTGTTGGTCCTTAGGACAGCGGATTTTGCTCCCAAGAACTGAACTGTCAAAGCCAGGTTTTGTATGCTGAACTTGCAGAAAATGGGGTTTGAAACGCATCTCCCCACAAAACATCAAATGCTGTTTGCCAGATCAGACTCAAGTGGGATCCTGCCCCTATTCTGATTTTTAAGTTCTATGGCATTAGAAACGTAGAAATGCAAAAAATCAAATATAAGGGGTCAGTATTATATTCATGTGAGGATGGGATCACCTGTGGTTCCAAAACCTTTCCAAATACAGCAGCACTCAAGTGTGTCACATCAGAGACTGTTCTGATGCCATATTCAGTGGAATTAAGAGAAAAAAAACGCAGTGTCTCATGACATACTTCAGTTTTCTGGTACTAGGACACCACAGCAAGCAACAGTCAAAGAACAAGGTATGTGTCCAAACAGGTCTGGCATTAGATGATCCTGAAGATTAGACAGACCAGCCAAGAAACTAGTTCTTTACAAGCACAAACCGGTCACAGGTTAAGGATCAGGAAAATCCAGCTACCCAAGAAAGACTGACAAATTGAATACAGGAGTATCCCTACAGCTTACATCTAAATTCATAACTTCCAAAGTCCCAGTATATTCTTGGCAAACTGATTCTAGGTTTGAGATCAGTTGTTTCAGCCGAAATGATTTAAGTCACAGAGTCAGGACTTGGCAATGTTTTAAGGATGAAAGAAACTAAAATGCAATCTACGGTTTTGCCTTGGACTAATTGACTGGACTTCCTGAAGAGAAAGAGCAGTAAAAGGGCACCTCTGTTCAGGCCTGTCACAAAGCCAGCAATGCTGTTTACAGAAAACTTCAGACAGAGCCGAGTGGTATCCAGCCAGAAAAGCCTACAGCTGTGCAACACTGAGTTGACGGGATACTAACTGTGGAGAACAAGACTGGATTCGGGGATGTGGCCCCATGGCAACACATTTATGAAGAGGGCTTACTAACAGAACGGCAAATAACTTCTGTCCTCCAGGCTGTCAGCCCACGTTTCCTATGCCATGCTCACTGTCTGGAAAGAATAAACAGGAAAGCGACAACTGACAGCACTGCTGTTGCCTCTACAGAGGGACAAAAACCAGGAGAGTCTACTAAGTGCTTTGACTTGCTCTCTTCTCTCTCCTGCCTGCTACGCAATTCCTCAAGAGGAAGATAAAAAGAAAAACCTTTGCAGTCAGTGTTTTTAAAGGAACTATAATAACTTTGCCTAAATGTGTTAATTTTGTAGTTTATTTCACAGAAGAATAAAATAAATTTCCTTAAGATGATGTTTCTAGAGAGAGACTACCTTCTCATTAGAACACTACTGGACATGCTAGGAACACCAAAGGAATACAAATTCCACGAAGTGACTCCCAGTGACAGATCAGTTCTGAATCTCATTCCTAGCTTCAAACATTCGGTCTCTCTGCATAAACAGTCAATCTCAACAGCAGGTCTCAAAAACATACTACTCAACTATAACGCCATATTTTTTCACTGAACTGGCCATTATCTACTGTCACCAGTGTGAGTGAGCCAGTAGATTCAAAGGAATTAACAAGAGTTTAACTCCATAACACACTTGGAAATCACACACTGTACCTCCTTTTCACCTGCTGTACAACTGTGTTAAGATTTCCAATCCATTCAGTTGAATTAAGTTAAAAAACCTGTTACCACACAGCATATGCTTTCTATAATTCAAAAGATAGTTTCTAAGAAAGTACTGTTTGAAACCAAAATCCTACTTGTGACTAAGTGAGGCTGTCTGCAGTGGAATTTCAGCTTCGATAGAGTATAGAGGGAAGGGTGAAGGGCGAGTCACACTGTCCTACAGCCTTATCACACTAGTGGGAGTCCCCTGGCACTACATTATTTGCCCTGGTTCTCAAAGTCACACTATGCCTATCAACTTTCGGTGCTGTGCCTCAACATGTATTAAAATGTTCCATACTAATGAAGCAAAAAATTAATGTTTTGCAATTTACGGCTGGGGGAAGGTTAAAGAAGAAAAAATAGGGAGGATTTTGTTTCCTAAGCAGGAAAGTCTACATTAATAATTTTCCCAGCAGGCCTTCAGTAGTTTTACTGCAAACAACCACAGCCTTTGTTTCTCAGATCCTCTTACATCTGACGTTCAGTCAAAGCCCTCACATCAGCAGCTCACCAAGGGATAAAAAAAAAAGTGTGAACCAGTACTGTGTTCCAGAGCTGTCCTCAGAGCTGGTCCAGCAGGGCAGCACACCGACCACTCTGCACAGCCGCTCGCTCAGACATACCCTCACCAACTCTCATTTAGTGAGTGAAAGAGCAAACAGCTTGACTGAAAGTGGTTTCATTTGCTGCACGGAATCAGCAAGCCACCTAATATGCTTTGTTTTATGCCTAGGCTTTAGCAAAATCCTGTGATTAATTCCATGTTTTCACAAAGGAGCAATGTGGAGATGGAAATGGCCAGGTCTACACCTTCTGAGCAGCATTAGGCTACAATTCAGCAACACCCTCCTGAGACCACAGGCTACACCATGAGCTGCATCCACCTTCCCATTAACATTCCAGAGCTTGGGACCCAACAGGAAAGGAAGAAGTGGAGCAGCAGTGAGACACAAGAGTGTCTCTTCACCCAAACAGTAGTTGACACTGCTTAGAGAAAAGGTATCAGCGAACAGGGTGGGTCTTCAGTAGCAATATGGGAACTTTTCCATTCAGCTTTTCCAAGGGAATTTTGGCCTTTTCAACTTTCGTGTAAAACTTCAGATTATACAAACCTGAAAAATTATCTTGATTAAGGAGGTGAGGGGGAAGGCACCCCTTCTTCAAGTATTTGAGGATTTCTCCTTGGCTGCTAAGGGTTTGTGTTGGGTAAAGAAATGCTCCTAACAAACCAGCATTCTTTTCCACATGATCAGAGCCAACCAGCCCCCCTGCAGGCAAAATGACCAATCAAATCAGCTTCAGATGGAAACCAATCCCCCCAGCATATAAACACAGGAATGAGACATACAAACCCATTTTTAAAGGTTTGGATTTTTTTTTTTTAAATCTCTACCAATCACTTGTGGGAAGTTTCTTGCTAGTGCTGGGACCAGTACACCGGACCAGAGAAGATCTTCTCCTGGAGGCCAGATTATCCCCTCCTCCTGCACGCAGACCCTCCAAAGACTGGTAAGTACACAAAACCATCTTTTTTTTCCTTCCTTTTTTTCTTATTGTACAATTGGAATTGTTCTGCCATTCTTTGATCAAAGAAATCAAAGTCCTTTTCAGGGCAGACAGTTTTATTTCTTAAGTTTGCACAAACTAAGTACCACCTTAAACAAAACGGTTGCTGATTTTTCCCCCTCAAAAGGAAGAAAATGATCTCTCAGGTGACCACAGTCCTGAGAGCACACAGAGCAAAACCAAAGTCATTATACAGTATTTTTTCAGCAAGTTTTTGAGATGAGTGCTGGAAAGGCTCTGCAGACAGGGAGCATTTGCAAGCTCCAGCTACAGCAACTGGGTGTTACCAAACTGGCCAAGAATTAGGAAAAAGTCATCCTCACCTTCGTGCACTCAACTCAGCATTTAACTTCAGTTCTATCACAAATTAAAAGAAACAAACTTCACATCTTCAAACTTGCTTTTATCATCTCCAATTATATCTCAGACTTTTAACAGTTTTCAATCGATGCATTAATTCCCTGTGCTTATGGACACATAGCGAGCCAGCACCGCTGCCCAGGACACCACAAATGGGCATGGAGTGAACTCCAACGTCCTGCAAAACTTAGCCATTCTAGGCAAGCCATGGGAAAGTCTGCATCACATAGGGCAGGATTGCTCTTCAAAAACAGCAAGTTCCACAAAAAAAAGGGTGGCTGCAAACTTCCATTACTGCAGCTTTACATCAAATAAAAACCTCCGTTGTAACTGTCAAATTACTCCTCCATTATCAATATTTAATTCTGCATTTAAGTTTCTTTATAAGGATTTAATATATACTAGAATATTTTGAAGCCTTTACCAAGACTTTGCTTAAATGTTGCTTTTCTGCTTCTCTAAAAGTGGCCAGACTAGTTGGTCCACTCAGATGCTACTTCAAAATCAAGAATTAGTGTTCATATGGATCCTCAGAGTACTTAATGTGAAAATACATTATATACAAATTGGAGCACTATTTGGCTTCCCAAAAATCAAGTACATAAGCAGCCTTGTTTTCTGTATTATAAAAGGAGACATAGTCTCCTATTTTACCACCTCTTTTCTTTAAAGTGCATTCTGTAATAAACTGTCACAGAAAGTCAAAAAATGAGCTCTCACATCCTATCCTTTGTGGCACTTATTTTAAATAATGTGACTTGGGGTCAACAAATTCAAGTTTCCATTTTTACAAGACCTACTTATAAATGTAACAAGTTCTGAAAATTGTTACCTTAATTCTGCACACTGCTCAGAATAGTTTTGTCACAAACTACTTCCATTCATCTCAATGAGGCATTAGCTACAAAACCAAAAGGACAAATATGTTTGAAATGTTAACTGCTCTACTCACAACAGTAGCATAAGCTTTCAACCAGTGCAGCTACTCAAGCTGAATTACTTACTAGATTTCTAAGACTGTCCCCTAATGTAAGTTATATGATCCAGTCATGTCATCCATACTGAAAAAAACCTTCATTTCCTAATAATAATGTCACAGCATCTCCAAGGGCGGCCAATCAGTCTAAAAATACAATACACAATAATCTAAAAATAAGAACACACAAAATAGCCATTTTAATAGCATGGAAATGCCTTTAAAAAATTACAGTCTTAGTTTCTTCTTGTTGCAAAGCACAGAGGCAGCAACAGCTCAGAGCAGACAAGGTTTAAATATGAAGCTTGTATATGATCATGCAAACCCAGGCCCAGTAAAGAGGGAATGTACATATCCCCAGAGGGGTATGCAACTGCCCAGGTTCTAGTAAATCTTCAAATGATGCTGCAGTTGTAAGCAGTTTTTGCAGTCACTCCCAGAAAACAGCAGGTCCTCATGACCATTTTCCCATCAGAATGAAGCAGCAGAGCATAAACTGTTTCAAATCCCTTCCAAGGTCAATTAGAACAGACTTTGTTAAGACTAGAAGCTGGGCAGGTAGGGCAACACTGCAGAAGTCTCCCCTGAACACAGCTGCTCACTCAGGCTCCTCAGAAGGTTGCAGATGCATTTGTGTATCGAGCTGAGAACAGGCTGGAAGTGTCACTGTGAATACCTTCAACTGAGAAGGCAAACAAAAATAAAGACAGTGCTACCAACAAATTCCCCTGCAGCCCTACTAGAGTCCTAAGGAAAAGCTAAGCAAGAGGGAAGGAGAGGAAATCAATGTGGTGGCATGGAGTAGGAATGCAATAAAGGCTGTTACAACACAAGGAAAAAGATCTCAATCAAAAACGCAAAGCATGGGAGATCCAGGTGCTGGATCATAAAATTTCAGAAATGCAAACAACAGCCCAAAGCTGTAAGGCAAGGTTTTATCACACATAAATCACTAACCACCCAGGTCAGTTTGGAACCTGTCCCACTGCTAGAAGAAAGAACCCGTGATTTTTAAAAAAAATAGTACTAACCCTACCTTGATTTGTCTTAGAGGAGTGCATAGAAGAAAGAAGCCAGGATGAGGGACAAGGTGGTGAGAGGACTGAAAACCAAAAAAAAGCTAAGAACTGACAGACACACTGGTGTTGGTGATAATTCAGCTCTCAAGAGAATGTAAACAGGAAGGATTAGACACAGCAAATGCGTGATAAGGGACTGATCAGCATGCCAAAACAGGTTTAGAAAAGTGATTTCTGACAGTTCCTGTCTTTCTAGTCAGGGGCTAT
The DNA here is from genome assembly GCA_013389985.1 of Dryoscopus gambensis. NCBI lineage: Eukaryota > Metazoa > Chordata > Aves > Passeriformes > Malaconotidae > Dryoscopus > Dryoscopus gambensis. The sequence continues at coordinate 122,922 of WEIT01033210.1, forward strand.
CAGCTGGGAGATGGAGGGACAAGAAACACCCCAAAGCTACAATAGTTGCACAAGTCGGGAACCAGGAAAAGCAAAACCCACCGAATAATGTAACATAAAGGTTGTCGAGAGAGAACACTGGACAAATCTGGATAAGAAACAGTGCACATATGTTATAGTGGAGACAAGCATTCTCCAACAAACACAGAATTTTTCTTTTCGCATCAAAGTTGAATGTCTTTCCTAAAACATACACTGAAACTGGGACTAATATGGAGTCATCAAGGACCATGCCAGGCAGCGGATTCAATCAGATGGTCCAAATGGTACTTTGTAACTTCATTAATTTATCACTAACAAGGAAAGAAGGTATTTGTATTTTTTTACTATGGGCAAGGAAAGGCATAGACAGAAGACATTAACATTTTTTGAATTCAATGTCACATCTGCTCTTAAGCTGCCTCTGCTTTTGAGAATACAGAGGACTGATCCTCCAGCCTGGGCAAGCTATTTCCCATGGGGCAGCTGCTCTTTTGCCTCTTACTCTCACCCAAGTTTCTTATCGGTTTTTCTCACTCCAAGAAGCTGAGACTTGTGACTCTTAATCCATCAATAGTGCTTGAAAAAGGGGGTTTTGGAACTCAAGCTTACACATTTCCAATGCTATCCCCACCACCAAAATAGAAAACTAACATTTCCAACAGTCCTAGACTAGAAAAATCAGAGCATTGTACCAGTGCATATCCTGGTTAATCTCAGAAGGCAAATTCACCTGCTGGGAGTCTCAAGGAGCAGAGCCACAGGACTGTTCTGAAATGTGCTGCTGGGAGCTAATGTAGGTTCTCTTTCTCAAGTGCCTTCAAAATCTGTCAGGAATCAATCCTCCTCCATTGAAAAGATCCCAAAGAACCTGATTTTTTTCAGAGTTTAAGACAACATTAAATGATTATTCACCAGCCTAAGAAGCTCCTTAATTGACAAATCTGAGCTTCTACAATGCTGACAGCATTTGCTCTAAGTCTGTAGTGTTCAAGCACACTGCCTTAGCACTCGTGTGAAGATCTGAAGCACAGCCAAGAAAAACGTACCATCGTAAGAATGTTTTCCCTTTCTTCTTAATGTACGTAACACCACACAAAAGGCTTCTGTCATCACTCAGTCCATATCAGAATCATTTTCACAACATGTATTTTTTTTGCAAACCCAAATTGCTTAGAGTCTACAAAGCAGATGTTGCCCTCAAAGTATCACGAGAACTTACAGAAAAACACAAGCTTTGGCTTTTGGTTGTGTTTTGCTGTTTTGGGTTTTTTGTTGGTTTGCTGGTTTGTTTTGAATGCATGATGCACCCAGAGGCATTTTGTTTTGTAAGTGTTCTCTATTCAAACAAGGGAGCATTTCTTGTGAGCACTGCTTACTCTAAGATGATAAAACCAAGACACCGTTCAGAGCTCATTTTGAGCAGGGTCCCCATCATCCTTCGCATTCAGAGACGCCTGTTTTCCAGCTCCTTCAAGGCCTTCAGAGGGCTCGTCTAAATCTTAACACAAGGACTGTGCTCTACAGACAAGTCACTAATCATTGGATTACTGAAGCATGTACAATTGCATTCAGGTTACTGTACAGCAAGAGTGAGAACTGCCATTTGGGGAGCCATGCAGGAGATTGAAGAGCCAACTCAGTGAAGGTGCGGGGGTCATGCTATAAACTGGATGGACTATGACCAAAATCCCCCAAGAAAAGTAGCCTGGTACCATATGCCAGGAGAAACTCACTAAGTCCACTGTAGTCTCTGACACAGGGAATGGTTTCAAAATATTCCTCCTGGGAGATGTGAACCGGAAAATTAAAAATGAGGGGGAAACCACCAAATTCCACTCAGGCCATCATCTACTCTATCTCCCTCTGACTACAGCACAGATAGAAGTAATAGCTGGATGGTTTTGAGAAGCTACAGAAGAAAAAAAATTAGCTAAATAGTCACTGTGATGTCAATCCTCATACCTCATCAAACAAACACCAAACATAACCTCATCAAACAAAGGTAAAAGCAAAAGATAATGTTTTGTAGTTACTAAAATTTGGTTGAAGATTAAGCAAACAGTCATGGAAACTGTCAGTTTATGGGAACAAAGATCACAAGACAAATTTTCACCTACCATAAATTCATTCTGAAGTTCAGGATCCTTACATCTAGTGCATCTCAAGAAAAAACTAAGATGGCACTCTTGGAAGGAGAAAACCCCAATTCCTCTACAAAAAAATGTAATAGACTGAAACAGTCATCATTCAAAGAAAGGTCAAAATTGATAGGAAACCAAAAATGACTAAATACACCATATATAATTATCATTTGCAGAATTTACATGCATTTTTAAATCCTCTGTTGTTCTCCAAACAAGCTTCCTCACAACCTTCTTAAAACAGGTTGCACACATTATGAAGTCTCTATTTTACACAAACCTGTATTTAATTTTAATCCGTCCCAGGTGAATTTTAAACATCCAGTATTTATAAAATGTACGGATTTGAGTGACCAGTATCTTTTGAAAAGACATTCAGCAGCTCTGGCAAACTCCACAAGCTTTGAGGTTTAAAAGCACACGAAGAAGCCCAATACGTCAAATACCTACAGGTATCCATTTTGCTTCCCATATCTGCAATGCCACCTTAATTCCCATATGCTTGCTGTCCTATTTTATTTGGTCACTAATAAAAATTGCAATGCTTAGGCAGACTAGACTGGAAATTATGTCACAGTGTATTTTCTGTATTAGTCTCCTGCCCTCTTTTTACCTGATCCTTACATAAACAGCCTCAGACTCCCAGAAGCAGCTCTGCCCTGAATACTGTAACTCTGTTTAACTGGACACGGTGGGTGCAGACAGCAGACAGTTCTTGAGCTAGGAGAGTCAGAAAGGGCTAGCAGCTAAAGTACAGCATTCCCCTAAAATGCACAAATATGTTACAGAAGTAATATTATAAACACTATTTTCTTACTACTATACTATTGTTAATAGTATTCATGATAGTATTGGTAAATTGTTATACTCCGCTCAAAAGAAGTTACAAAACCAGATATAATCAGCAAAATTCAGTTTCTTTTCACACACAATATGCCTAATCCCATCCCACTCAGCCCTAAAGAATTAAAGCATGTGACTCCAATGCAAATTTAGGAAGGTAAAGTATGACATTTATATTCAAACAACTAAGCAGGGAGTATTTGAGTAATAGTCAGATTTTTAAACCTAATCTTTTTTAGCAAAGTATTACCACAAACAGTGGTAAATTCCTCTCCAGGCTCCTGACTTAATCTTCTCTGGATTGCAACATATAAGCCCTCCTTTGTTGGCTGCACTATTTCAACCCCTGCTGATGTGTCAGAAGCTGTGAACGTTAGGCGAAATACAAATATGCGGCATTGTATCACTTTTTTCCCTTTCTTCTCCTTTCTAGGAGATGACAACAGATATGATAGAAAGCAATAACACCAAATCCAGTGCTCCCCTTCTGACTCAGAGATACCTGAGGCTGGTGACCAAGGATGGACACAGCACGTTCCAGATGGGGGGTGCCCAAGCCGGAGGTGTGGCATACCTCCGAGATGCGTGGGGCATACTCATGGACATGCGCTGGAGATGGATGATGCTCGTCTTCTCAGCTTCCTTTGTCATTCACTGGCTGGTCTTTGCAGTGCTCTGGTATCTGCTGGCTGAGATGAATGGGGACCTGGAGCTGGACCACGATGCTCCACCTGACAACCACACTATTTGTGTCAAGTACATCACCAGTTTTACAGCTGCCTTCTCCTTCTCGCTGGAGACACAACTCACGATTGGCTATGGCACCATGTTCCCAAGCGGGGACTGTCCCAGTGCTATTGCACTGCTGGCAATCCAGATGGTCCTGGGGCTCATGCTAGAAGCCTTCATCACAGGTAATCCTTCCTACTGCATCTTTACACACAACTGGTGTAACAATTGGATTTAAGAATGAAGCTGGAAATAAATACTGTTCCTTTTGATATATGAAAGAACAACTAAGGTAGCCACTACAAGGATGACAAGATTTCATCTATGTAGTACTAAAACACCCTTCATCAACAAAAGACAAATTAGGTGTAATCAATATCTGGATTTAAGAATTTCACTATTCATTGGAAAATACTTGTGGCAGATCACTGCATATCCCTCTCAATCATTTATTTCCTATACCATTATCTCTCCAAGTTTTTACCATATAATTACAATATTTAAAGTCACTTTGTTTTGACTTTTAAGGTATACTTTCATCTAGCTGAGCTATCTTTGTTGATCTTTAACTCAGTGTTTATGTATTTCTTAGTACCCAAGGTAATGAAAATTTTTACAATGTCCCAGCTATTTTGAGGTATTTTAAGTTAATTAAAATATTCTTCATGTTTACAGTACTTCAAAATACTTTGAAAATACACAGGTTAGTTTACTGTGTATTAGAAAGAGCTTCTACAGTGTAACACACCAAGATCAGTTCCTATTACCAATTACATTAAGTTGAGGCAAGCTAACAGCCCATCTTACAGCTACAGTTAACTTCCAAATATTCATAAGTGAACATAATTTAGAAAAATAAGCATTTTAGGAAAGCTATACTTTTTTGAACAAAAGCAGGTTAGTATGATGTCAACCTAGCAGTTTTCAAACATGGTCTTTCCAGCCTCAGCCTGCTTTGCTTCTGCTCCCTTGGAGCCCGCAGAGAACCAGCCCAGGCTCTGCGCTCGCACTGAGTTTGCTCTTTCCCATGCTCCAGGTGCTTTCGTAGCCAAGATCGCACGCCCAAAGAACCGGGCACTCTCCATCCGCTTCTCACGCTCCGCCGTGGTCACACACACTGAGGGGAAGCCACACCTCGTGTTCCAGGTGGCCAACACTCGCTCCAGCCCCCTGACCAGCGTCCAGATCTCTGCTATACTTTACCAAGAACAAGAGAGCGGGCAGTTGCACCAAACTAGCATTGACTTCCACTTGGACAGCGTCACTGCAGACGAGTGTCCTTTTTTCATCTTCCCACTGACCTACTACCATCCTATCACCGCTTCCAGCCCGCTGGCTGCTCTCCTTCAGAGAGAAGCTCCTCACCACTTTGAGCTGGTCGTCTTCCTGTCAGCTGTGCAGGAGGGCACAGGAGAAACATGTCAGCGGAGAACATCTTACCTCCCATCAGAGATCCTGCTGTACCACCGCTTTGCCTCCCTGCTAGCCCGCAATGCCAAAGGTGAATACCAGATCAAGATGGAGAATTTTGACAAGACTATTTCTGAGCTCCCGGCTGCAGCTGACTCAAAGAGTCCAAAAAGGACTGACAAGGAGATCCGCATCAATGGACAGCATGCCGACAGCTTCCAGCTCTCCGAGACTGGCCTCACAGAGTAGAGATAACAGACCTCGAACTCTGTGCTTTTTTAATTATTATTACATTAAACTTGCGGGTTCCATTTAAAAACTTCCTTCCGTGCCTGCCCTGCCACCTTCTAGTGATCTCTCTCTTGTACTCCCATCCTTTTGATTACAACATGATATACAGAGTGAAAAGAACTTGGGTGCCCACTGAGGAGAGGCTGCATTAACCACCCAGGATGAAGTCAGGTGCATGAATCACAGTACTAATTCTTAAGAAATTAGAAGAGCTATCTGCTGAATTCACCAGATTATGATTAAAGCTGCACTGACCCTGAGAGATCTTCAAAACTCCCACAGCTGACCAAAGTCATAATTAACCAGCTTGTGACAAAACGGACAACAAAATAAAAGCAGAAAACAATATGGGGTCATTCAGTAAATACATGAGTTCTGGTATAAGTAACTGTTCATCCAAAAGCCTAGCTTTTCTATTCTCTTGACTCTTTGGGAATACAGAGTTACATCAGTTTTCAGATGGCTGAAAGTCCTGCCAATCTCTCATGGCAGTGAACAACATTCCTGCTGTGCTTATTAAGCAAAATTGTAAGTACTAAGTGCAGTTGTTCCTTCTGCCAAATAAAAGAACATCTCACTTTGAGACAGGTCTATGAAGACACTATCAAAAAATTTGGATGTATATGACAAATACTGCAATGGAAATTTTTTCTTATTTGAAAACACTGAATAAATTATTTAGCAGTCAGGAAAAAAACACCTACTTTTAATGAATTAATATCCTTTTTTTTTTTTAAAGGCCCCTACATTCCACATGTTTTCACCTTTGCACTGCTTGTCTCAATTATATCTGACCCAGAAGGATGCACTACATATATGAGAAGTAGAACTACATCCATTGATATTTTATGCTTTCTAACATCAATCTTTGCCTGTAGACACAGCACAAAAAAATATTTAGAGACACTTGAATCAATTTTGAAATAAAAAATTAAAACAAACTATACATGAGACTTCTGTATTTAAGTGCCTCATAAACCTACTGCAATTAAGATGCCATTCTGAAGCTCCTAAATAATTTAAGATGCTAAAGGCAAAACACAATGATGGATAACTATTTCCAAGCTCTCGACAAAAGCACTGCCTATTAGGTGTTCATACCTGAAAATTTAAGTAGAATTAAAATAAAGTTATCTTTCAAAGGTAAAAGACTTTTCCCAGAAACCCAGATGGCATTAATAGCAACTTTCATTGACAACAGCGTAACACACTACCAAATATGCTTCCTCTTAACTTCACCCAAGTGGTCAGCAGCAGGAAAAATGGTCTCAAGCTATCTGATGAGATAGCCTAACTGAATTCTTCTCAAGTCACAAAACTGTTCACTGAGGTGTGTTCATAACCTGAATGGGGTCAGCAAAAAGATATTTTGGTTTAGGGTCTGAGGAAATGGGGAGCCACCCCACAGAAGCATTCCACACAGTCAGGGAATGAGGCAGAAGGGCCACATTTTTGTTGCAACTGAGCTCTCATTCCAAAATAGTTCAAGTGTTGCCTTTCCCCATTGCAGACCTCAGACAGATTTGATTTCTCACAGACACTCCCAAAATATTTTTCAAACTTAATTCTGTAGACAAGCATTCATGACTCTTGTGGAGCCTGGACTGCAGCACACTACCAAGTTACACTGCCTTCATCCCTTTTCATCACAGCTTTTTTAGTTGTTGACTTATACACAGTTTAAAGAGCCCTTTTCCACCCTTGTGTCAACACAAATAATTTTTAATTATTTCTTGCATTTTTCCCCGTTCTCTATCAATGTAAGACATTGGTAAGAGTCCTACAAATAAAAAAGCAGTGTAAGAGCATTAGAACAGACGTCTGAAAGAGTGCAGCATTCTGTGTGAGGTATTGAGTATGTCTGACAGTATTCTGGGTGAAGCATTGTTTTTCCCATATAATACGTGGGACTATAATCTCACGATTTAGAATCAAAGGTATACAAAGCTGTTTCTAATTTCAATTAACATCTAATCAAAGGTGGGCTGTTTTGTTTGATTTGATAATGACTTGATACTTTAAAGTTGTCCCGGTTTTAAAATAATTTTCTCTTTATAGATTTGGTTTAAAAGGGAGTACAATAGCAAGTATAAAAAAAAAGTATGTTGTTAGTATATGCTGAATGCAATCCTCAAATATTACATTTTGGAATGCAAAGCTGAATAATACTGCAGAAGCAAATTAGACAAAGAACTGTGTAGTTACTTCAGAACAAGGGCAAAAAACCCATTAATATTGCTTTTACAGTTCCAGAGAACTGGTGAATCATGTATGTCTGAAAGTACTGGAAATATCCCATGGCCCAAATTGGAGTAGAAGCCTAGGAAAATTGCTGATGGGCTCTGATGCAACAACACAGCACTCCATGCTTTAGCACAGCAAGAGCAAACTGGTGATGAACCTTCTGTGGATGCACCTCCTGCCAGCAAGAGAGGGCAGGAGAACAAGCCAGACAGAGTGAGGGGAAGTACAATTCAAAGAAATTCAACCTCCTTTTTATAGCCACTTGAATACATTTTTTATATTCAAATCTTCTGAACCTAACCAAAATCACACAATGAACAGAACTCAACCAGGTTCCACAACTGACTTACTAACAGATTTGTTTAAGCTACATAACAATTATTTACTATCAGTTTGTAACTGCTGGTAACTATCAAATCTCTTCAACTATTAAGCTGGTATTAGTCAGGAGACTGCACAGAAAATTAAGCAGCTTTTATGCAGAGACAGATGTGCTCAAGAAAGCAACTTGCTCATTCTCTTTACTAATGGCCTCCAGAGCCTTCCAGAATCAATCTGGGTTCTACGTGAAGTCTGTCAGAACTGTGACAATCTGCAACAGAAACGCACAAATACTTTGTGCATCTTCAATCCACACACAAACCAGGAACAGATACTGTTTATGCTGAGAATCAGTCAAATGTGACCTTGCAAACTGTTGTGAGCACTGAAAAAGTAACCATTAATTTTTAAGAACAGCATATTGATCATATTAGAGAAGTATTTGTTAAATTTCTAATAATTTTTTAATCTCTTGATTTTTAATTGAGGGTTCTTGCATTGTCCTCCATTACAAATACCCAGAAGTGTTTAAATATTTGAAGTCTTAATAATTCTCTAATGTGATCATCCAGAACAAAGAACATGAAAAAGTTGACAACTCAGTAAATTATGAAATCTGAATCCAAGGCCCTATGAAAGAGTAATGAAAAACTGAAGCATGGTAAAATTATAGAATAAAATCCTAAACTAAGGAGTTTAACCAAGGTATCGGAAACCAGTACAGGCATCTGCTAAATGCCTGTATATCAATTCCTTTCCTGACCTTTCTGCTTCCATAGCTTTGTGTGGATACTAGTGCTTGCTATTAACCTGGGACTTCTTTTGGCACATCTGTATCCCTCTCTCACACTCAAAATATTTTGTCGTTGGAAAGCCATTGCATAACAGTAACTATTTGTAACTAATCAAGGCTTGAGTCAGAACAGACCAACTATTTCTGTCAGTAGGTCCGTGCTCTCCACCTTATCTCTTTGGAAGTACAGGGGAGAGAAATGGTCTTCCCACTTACTGCAACATTAACCTCTAACACAGCAATACACAAACATAAATTACTATTGTTAAAACAGCATTTTTATAATAAAACTTCAGAAAGATTGAAGGTCTTTTGCCTCTCATACTGACTAGCCGAGAAATACAAGAGACTAAAGAAGAGCAATTAGGTACTCAAAAAGCTTCATAATTTGAGAATAAGCAGATCATCTCTCACAATGAGCTTCCAACAAATTGCACCATCTTCCCCAGGGAACAGTTCTTGGAAGATGCATTCCATAGCCCTGATCACTAGCAGTTGCTACAAACACAAAATGCTCTACACTAGCTGCAGTAGTCAACCTCTGGCAGATGTCAACTTCAGTAAGGACATTCTGCACACTGTAAACTCTCCTCAATTTCAACTGAGGAATACATCTGATCCTATACCAATATGCAATATTTTTATCCGTATTTATCAGAAATGTGGTATGTTCTATAGCTTGGAACTGGAATTGTTGTATTTTTAATCACAACAACAAGGAGCTAAGTAAATAAAACTAAATCAACTGTAGTAGATATTACTTTTACATACATTTTTCTTTTGTAAAAAATGCAGTCCTGAAATCTCAGTAGTACGTACTTCCTCCTATTTTCATTTTTTCCTAAAAGATCTCTGACTATAAAGATACACAGAAAGTTCAAAGTTTCACTACTGACATTTAAAACCAGTCAATCTGACCAATATCAATTTATTTTCTAGAAGTATCCTCTCTTTAAAGGAGACAATGAGGAAAACACACACATCTTAGTTTTGTGTTGACACTCAACAAGCAGAAAAACAAAAGCACTCTTTAGAAGCTGTGAACATCAATTCCTACATGCAGAGAGGACTGGAGGGACTTTGAAAGGAAACGCCTATGGCATGTGTCACCATGGCAATCTGGAAAATTATTAACATGGCAATATATGCTACTCTTACTAAAAAATACCAACAGCTAAGCAGGGGTTAAAATACATTCCTGTCAACTTCTAATTGCAATTGGATCTCTTTGGGCTTGTCTTTAAGTTCAACCTGCAATTATCTTTTCTGACCTATGCTTTCTCAGCGTGTTACATAGAAGGGTATGTAGCCAAGACTCCTTTAGCAAAGCCAAAGATTCCCTGGATCCTAAACAGAGAAGACACATTGTCAGTAAACTCTTACTAGTACAAAACCTCTCAGCAGGCACAGCTGTGCTCCATGCACATGGAAACATGCCACAGAGAAAGAGAACGGGCATACCAGAGAACAAGCAACGCATGAGCCCGAACAGCAAAAGTCACTGCAGTTACCAGATAGCCAGAGCTGCCCTGATGTTCCCACCCTTAGAATGTCTATGTTTCATCTCCAAGATGACAAACCCACTCCAACTCAAGTTCAGCTGGATGTTCAGATGTACTGGGCCACAATTAAGGAACCAGCATTCTGCCAGAATGTGGCCAGTGTTATGCATTTCAGAAACAGAATAGGGGAGGAACAAGAGACAGGAGAGCAGATAACCAGACTGAACAGGAGCTTCAGATGATGACTTAACTAATTTGATCAACAGTAAATCCATCAGCATGGGAACCTCAGGACACTGCTGGGATCTCTCTCACACTAGGCAAGCATTCAAAAAAATTAACAGTTCAAATGGTCAAGAAGTCCTGGGTACCAGAACAGCCTATGAGGAATGTTTAAAGCTGCACTGAGAAAAGGCATATTGCCACAGCACACCTGTTCATCAGCCCAGGCTTCTTTCACAGAGGTACAGGAACTTAGTTCCAGCTGTAGACATCACACCTCAATTAAATAAACAGAACCTGCTTACTCCAGATTTTTCTTATCTACCACACTTAAATGTCCAATAGTGAGAACAACACAAAGTAAGAGAAACAACACTTTGTGAACACATTTAACAACCTGGCACAGTATCATGAATCTTGTATCAACAATATACTTGGAGCAATAAGAAAGGCTGATATATGTATAGGTCCCTTCCCCCAAAAACACCCTGCTCCTCCCTCCCATTTTCTGCCCACACAGTAACAAAACCATACCTGGATCTTTTCGCCCTGGTTTTTCAAAGCGTCTGTCTCCCCTAGAAAGGCAGAATAGAAGTTTCAAATAAGGTTTTGGAACTACTCCAAAAACTCACTTTAGGTATAGGTTTTGTTGGTTTTCTTTACTTGGTGGGGAACGTTCTAAAAATCGGAGCTTGACGGACAGTACCTTTAGAGGTCCAAGTGACAACTGAAATTTTCAGGAACACCAATACACACACGGCCCCTGGAAACTGGGTATGTTTTCAAATGTGCCCCTAAGTACTGTGAACAATGTCAAGACTAAAACTGAAGCAAATCCTTTAACACCAGCACTTCCATTGCAACTGTCATAATTTATGTTCTCTTAAAGTAGTTCCTTCTTCTCAGGAAATCATCAGAAAAATTCTTTGCAAAAAATGCTCTTTTACTTGCTCCTGAGCCTCAAGAAACATTACTGTGTTTGACTCTTCTCTCTTAGAAATTAAGACACTTCACTCACAGATATAACTAATTACCTTTCCTAAAGTATTTTTATGAAGTCAAAAGGCACAAATGGAAGCTGAACAGATGTGTGTAAAGAACTTTAAGGGCTAGAGTTCTGTTACCTTTCCTCCCAACTCTGTGATCTGTGCATTTCCCTGCCCCCTCCTCGCCCAAATCCACCCTCCACTTCATCAAAACTTCTTTGGTAGAAACCGCTTTCTCCTCGGCCTCTGCCTGAAAAGACAAAAAACACAAGTGTTTGTATAAATAATAAAAGAAGTTGAAAGAATCAGGTAGGTTTTCCCTTTCCTGGTGTCGCTGTGAACTAATCTTGCAGTCTTAAGCCCCAGTGAAATTATCTGGGACAAAAGGAAAAAAGAAACAAAGACTGAAGAAAAGAGTCCTATGCAAAAATTTTTATCAAGAAGTGCAAGACCAGACAGAACACGCAAATTATTCCAAAATAAATATGATGCAGAAAAAGAGATACTTACCCAAGAGAAATTACCAAATGCATTGTTCACACAACATCCACACTGCACATGTGTCCTTCACACACAAAAATCAGATTACTTTTAAGAGCAAACTCCAGTACAATGGCACTGCACTGCAGATATACTCCTAATTATTGGTGTCAAGGGTCATAAAGGAGAAGGAAGCTTCACCGCTATTAAGTTCTAGCGACTGCCAGCAAAAATCTCCCCCAGGATCAGTGGGAAGAAAAGAAGGATCACAGGATGGCTATAGGCAGGTCAGAATGAAGAACCACATTAGCTATAGCTTAAAAATTATCCTACTGACCTTTTCAGTAAATGATTCTCTACAGGTAGCTACCAAGTACCAAGCCTCAAGCCAAAAAGTTACAGATATATCTTCAAGCAAAGCATCTCAAAGCACATCTTCAGGGCTTGAGAAGGCATGGGGTGTTTGGGTAAAAAAAAAAACAGGAAAAAAAAAAAAACAAAAAAAACACCACAAAGCAAAACAAAAATAAGCCCCACACAACAGAAAAACAATACCCACACACATCCCCAGCCTTTAAAAACAACTTCCAGCACTGGTTAGATTAATGGCTGAGGTGAAGTTTCCAGATCTACAAAAGATAAACACTTCTTCACACAGTGCTCCAGCAGAAGAAATGGCAGGTTTTTAATCAGCTAATTCACCATTTCAAGGATCTCATAGGGAAGAAGTTGAACAAGTGGAACATCTATCAGCTAGCTGTCAGGATAATGCCTTGCCTGCATACACGTGCAGTCTCTGTAGTCAAGTTCTAGAACCTAAAAAGCACCTGGGACCACAAATTCTTGGCTGTGTAAGTAGCTCAAACATCAATCTTTTCGTATTTCTCTATTCCTGGCTTCAAGATAAAAAACGCCTCAAAGCACAAGGTGCAAACCTGGCCAGGGATCTGGAGGAGTAAGACAGAATGACCAAATGAAACAGGAAACAAACACCTTCAGAATGGATTGCAGTTCTTGTAATCTTCTGAAGAAAGTAATAAAAAGCCTCTACATTTAAAATCCAAGGACACCTGGATGCATCAAGGAATCATACAAGTGTCTTATGACTCGAAAAATTTGAAATCATCAAGACAGTTGCAGCAGCTTCTCTACTATTCTACACCAAATCTCTTAGAACAGGTGGCAGGGGGAAAGGGCAGAAAGTTGCTTTTCATGCAGAGAAAAAGAAAAGTGATCTGCAGATAAGCCAGTCAGGGTCTTCAAATACACAAGTGCTTTTGTATCAGGCAGAACAGGTTGCAGGGTGTATAAGGAACAATTTTAACATCCTCTTTGGAAAAAACTATCCTGTTCTATCACCAGCACAGCTGATCAGTGGTAGACCTCCCAGAATCACAGGGATGCAGCCCTCCTTACCAGAGTTTTGAGGATGCTTAAGTTCAGATGAAGACTGGACAAACTCAAAAAAGATGAATGAAACTCATTAATGGAGGCCACATCTGGTTCAGAAAATATGCTGAGCTGCAAACATCTGGCAGCTGAGCCTCTTCACCTTTGTGTTTTTCTCACAAGCCCTTGCCATATTATGCGTAGCTGTTCTTACTTGAACTCAGGGAGAGCCAGAGGAGCTGACAGAGCATTCAAGGTAAGAGAGGAGAAATTAGCATCAGATCTATGAGAGTTATTAGAAACACAGACACCTTTGCTACGGCAAGTCTGATACTACAAGGTTGACCACAGTCACAAGTGTAAAACAAGTTGCAAAGGCAAGAAACAGGAAAATGCGATACAACATCAAAAACAGCATGATGTTTATCCAGTTAAAGCATTATGAGTCCCCTAAAATCCTGGAAAAGGACTCAAAATTGTTATTCTTCACAAATAAAAGCCAGAAAAGTTTCAGCAGCTCACGCAATAGCAATCTTTGCCTAATTTCTTCACTACAGGAAAGCTCCCTTCCTCTCACAAGAGATAATAAAGCAAAAGCAGTTCACAGAGTCAAAACAGAACAAAGGCACTGACTCATCTCCTGTCTCTGAGGTAGCAGAGGTGGAAAGTTGCATACACTTTCCCAACAGAAACAAAGCAGGCTTGTACAGTGAGCGGCAGCAGCACTGCAGCGCTCCCCCTGCAGGGTGAGTACACACTGCTTGCTAGGAGCAGACACGCCATCAGAGCAGAACGCTGGCGATACAGGACATTTCACCAGCAAATAAAGCAAGTGACCTGTACGAGAGCAAGAGTCAGCTGCTTTACCAGCGGCGTAACTTATGGTCACTTAAAAGTATGTGAAATCACAGCCTGAGAAACCTGCCCCCACTCACCACCCCCATATCAGGGTTCATCAGTATTTCAGTTGTGCTCAGCCACCAAAACGGTCTGATTTAAAAGATAACTTTGCAAAATGTGCAAACAATTCATCTTAGGCATTCAGGTTAAGGCTGCCTGTGGGGTCACAGTACTCAACTGCCAGCTGTAGTGATACCACATAGTACTGGACAGGACTACTGAAGCCACCTCTGCCCTGGCTGTATCGTCACCCCATCCATGTGTGGGAACAACACAGGCCCATCCAACAGCGCCCAGCAGAACCACATGTGCAGCCCCAGCAGACACCAAGCAGACCACAATGTGGGAAGCATCAAACAGATCCTACCAAGCTACAGAAGAGAAGCAGCCAGTCAAGGGAAACTGTGGTGTGCAAAGTCAGTCATTCAGCAAGCACTACGTGGATGGGTCTGACCTGAAAGTGCACACTAGGACACAGCTAATGCTGGTCACAGAATGCATGAGAAATGCCTGCAGAGAGGATAAAACTGCACGTGTAAGCACAACACTTGACATTCTGCTTTTGCACTCCTTGGCTTATTTTAAACAGAATGCCATTTCTGAAAAAAAAAAAAAAAAGCCTGACACACAAGCAGCAGACTAAGTGCAAATGTTGCACAAAGTACTGAATTCAAAGTCAATAAATGCCAATAAGCCCTTCCATTTAAGAACTGAGTGGAGCAACTGTGCCATTTGTATTTCAGTAATTTCTCAAAAACCCCAGGATAAGGACATCAATCCACGAGACATTGCAATCATAACAGCCAAGTCTCTAACCTGAAAAATAGATGAGTTTGAATTTAATAAGGCACAAGCAGGAGGGTAAGAAGCAGCACAAACTGTCATTCTAATTGTCATTACAAAAAAAAACCCAAACCAAACTCTACAGAACACAAGAAGCAAATTCTTGAAATTACAGCATAACTGGAGTTTAGGATCTACAATCACAGCCATAATACTGCTTCAGAAAAACAGAATAACTGTAGTTCAACTACTGCTGTTTAGATATGAGAACATTACACTTTCATACCATTGACACACTTTCCAACAGCAGCAAAAACAGATTACAAAGGGCCAAGAGGGTGGGTAGGGAAAAAGCTCTAATGGGAAGCAAAGGACCCTTCATAACAGTCTTAACCAAAAGGGAGAACAGCTACAAAACAAAGTGTCTGTAAGCTTACAGCTCATTCCAGGGACTATTTAAATCTCTCCTCATCTGAGGGTCTTATTCATGAATGTTGACATTCCAGTCCTGCCAGCACAAAGCACAGGGCTTAACTGCACACCACAGGGAGCTCCCAGGAAAACAAGTCAATTAGAAAAGAGTCACGTGCAAGTACTTGGTTTCTTTAGACACTATAACTTCTCTAAAAAAAAAAAAAAAAAAAAAAAAAAAAAAACAAAAAAAACCCCACCAAACCCCAAAGCAAAAATCAAAGCAAATTCCACATAGTAACCACATTCTCATCATTGCAACATAAGCGCTGTCAGTTAGAGTTCAGGTGACTACCCACAAAATATTTACTGAGTTTTATCTTGCAGTTTTAAATACTGGTAAGTTAATCCCATTTAGAGTTCTACCCGTTACACTCTTTTACCAGCATTTCTTCCCCTTGGCCATCCACCACAGATTGCTTCTCGTGTCCTCAAATGCTGGAACACAATTCTGTGATTTGTGCCTCAGTGAGGGAACTTCATTAACAAACCTAATCACACATGCAAACTCCTCTCTAAAGTTGCTGTGGTGCAAGTCCCTTCAGGAAAGCAATCTCATTTTGGTAAAGCTGAAGCCTGCACTGGCTCGGCAGCAGCTTTGTTGCATACAACTGTGTAAAGTTCATGGAAAACACCAGAAAACCTTTTGAACCCAGGCAATTTTGCAGTGCAATAAAAATGTTTTCCAACTGTCAAGTGAGGCAGCTCATTCAGTGAACGAACTCCAAAGAAATTTCAAGTCCTTTTCACTGTAACTTAAAAAAAAAAAATTGCATTTAAAGCCCTGCTACTTACAAGCAACATTTTTGGAAATCAAAAGATCATGTCAACAGTCCTATACTGAATTTTCATAAATAACTATAGGAAAAAAAGTCCTTGGCTACAACAGCATCATGTGTATAATTATGAAAATGGTACCATTTTGTCCTGGGAGAAGCCTTAAGTTCTTTGCTGAGATATAGAAACTTTGGGAAGATTCATGCCTAGAGCCCAATACTAATTGCTCATGGGAAGAAGAGGGGAAGAGTAGAAGAAACAAGCAGCAACCAGGATCAGCAAAAGAAAAGCTCAGAAAGCTGAAGAAATTTACTGCAGAAGCATGTCCTTTACAGCTTAGCAGAAGAATGTCAGAGGAGCCTAACAAGCAAACCATGTAACAATTCCAACACATTAAAAGATCAAATTAGGATAAAACAAAAAAGAAAGTGAAAAAGATTAATTTTGCAACAAAGTTCTTGCTAGTATCTCTTAACAAATCTTAAAAATGAACTATGGCAAACCAGGAATACATGCAGCAGCTTTCAAACAGTCTTAACACTGTATACATTTTAAGTTCTGTCCACTAAAATGTAAGGAATCAAACTTTACCGCCAAACAAAACAGTCGTGCATAGAAGTAGATTCAATAACAGAACTACTGGATTAGAAGCCATATGCTGCCACATTTAGCCTTACAATCTCACTGAAACTAGTGGGGGCAATTAAAAAACAAACCACTGTTCACAGCATAAGGATGACATTGTTAATGGTGCTGTAAGAAAACAAAGAAAGTTGAAAAAAGAAAGCAAAATAATGGGCTTGCCAAATTAGAAATTGACAAAGTATCTTGATATTGAAACCAGGGAGCACACTAGTGGGTGTATGATCTCCAATCACCGAATTTTAAGCAGCAATAATTTAATTTGCAGAATTAAGTCTTGATGCATCTTAAAAAAAACAGCCAATACATGTATTCCTAGCAAAAGTGAAACATAGGTGGTAGAAATACACACATGAAAATAAAATAAAAAGCAACTCCCAGATGAGTACACACATCTACACATATGCACACTTTTTAAATGAAACCCTGAGTGTTTGTGCAAATATAAGGGGAAGCAACCGGAAAATCTAGTGATAGTCTCTTAAAAGTTTAAATTCATATCTTAGCTGGGAAGCAACCACAAGAACACAGACAAAAATCTACAAATATCTGAGAGATGAAATCTAAAAAGAAAGCAGGATTAAGGAACGAGAACAGAAATAAGAGAACATATTAATTCAAAGCAAAATTCTGGTCAAGCATCTAATTACATATGAAATGCTTTCTGAAGATCTTACTGAAAATATCACCCGTTAAGGACATGTAAATTAAGTTTAGAAGGGCTCTAAGAGAAACCTCACCTATGCACCCACAAAGACAGAGGTTACAAGATTAATTACTCAGAATTTCCAAGTTACTAGCTTCTTACTATTCTAAATGCAACCCATCATATTTATATATAAAGCCCCCCAAAAAAGAGTCCACAGAAGTGTGCACACTGAAAGGGAAACACTAAGATAAATTCTGGGTTTAACAATTTGGTTTGAATTTAGCAATATGGCTTCAGGACATTTTATCAAATCGTTCGCAAATGTCTGAGGTGATCCTGGATGAGACATCAACTACAGTGATGCACTAAAAGTGGAAAGACTCAAATGTCTCCCAAGTTCAATTACATTTTTCCATTAACCTTCTCCTGTTCACGTTCTGGATGTTAAGAAACAAGGATGGCTTTTCAGAACACCGAACACAACCTTGATGTTTTAAATACATTCGTAGATTTTCCTACCCTCTCCCTATAAATTGGTTTTATGCTTTTAATAAAGTTATTTTTAACAATTCTGAACCAAAGAATTTCATATTCCACATCAAAACTACCTCTCCCTTTTGGCTTTCCCACCCACCAACCTGGCAAAGGCATATAACAGTTGTGCACTAAGGTGTGCAGAATCATCACTAAACACAATATCCATTCTCCAGCACCACCTTGTTGGAAAGGTTTCAAAGCTTTAAGCAAAAAGAAATTGGGCGTGAGAACACATGGCTCTAGCCAAGCTCTACTTAATATCTCTGACCAGCTTTAACCTGGATCACCTGGATACATTGCAGCACATCCCACCGGCAGCTCACCTCGACCTCTAGAGGAACTTCGACCTCGAGGAGCCCCTACCACCGTTCCTCCTCCTCGTCCCGTCAACCGCAGGACAGCAGCACTGTTTACAGACATGGAGAAATTTCTCTGCCAAGAAGAAAGAGTCACAGTCAGATTTGACTGGAAAAACCTTCACAAAGAAACCACAAACAAATACACAAAAAAACCAATAAACACCAAACAAAACAAAAAGAAAAAACAGAAATGTTTACCATTATCTTAAATTTGGCTTTGTTTTCCTTGTGTTCATTACATAGTCTCTACAATTAACACTAGAAAGGAAAAGCGTTCCATGCACATGTGAGCAGCTGAAGCAGTCTCTAAAAGGATCTTGGTCAATATTAGCGTTTCCAAGTTACTTAGCTGAGATTTCTGTGCTCTGAAGTAAGCATTTGAACACCTACTCCTTTATCAGGTGATGCCAGCACAGAAGCCGTCAGAACATCAGCAGTGTTAAACACACATTCTGCTGCAAAAAGAGACTGGCACCTGCCTATATCTGACACCAGTAATTAATACCAATTCTAAACTTACTTCTTAAGCAAAGCAAAGCAAAACTTACTTCCTCAAGCAAAGGAACATGCAAAGACCAAGAGAACCTGAATAAAATTGTGTTTACCAATCTCCTTTGCAGAAATAAGCCTTTTTATGCTCTAAATATAACATGAGAGTAACAAATTTTAGGAACAACCAAGTGTACTTAAGGCTTCTGAAATTTAAGTGACACTCAATTTCCTAAGACAATAAACACCAGTAAAATTCAACTTTAGCTTAATATGAAACAATTGCTAAATAAAAAGCTATTTCAATAAAGAATGGATAAATATAACCAACTCTGGCCCTATCCTCTGAGCACAAATACTTGGAAAACTGGGCCAAAGAATTCAGAAGCATGTTCAGAAACATTAACAAGGAAACCTGAATTGACACACACTTTCTGAATGCAAGTTTTGAATAATCAGAACGCAAAGGACTCCAAACAGCTGTTGTATCAGGCTTCTTGAAAGGAACTTAAAGCCGGCAAGGTGCTTACATCAACTCATCGGAATTACTATGACTTTGAAGGTCTTCAGAACAATGAGACAAGCAATCATATACCATTTAAAATCTAAACCACTAACATCAAAGCCAACGGGCATTCAAAGGAATTTTAATACATTACAGAAACATTTCAGAAACTGCTTGATATGTGCTCCCTATAAAGGTAGATCTTCATTCAAGAGAGAATTGGTAACTAATTAGACTTGAAGGGAAAGAAAAAATGCAGTCATGCACAGCAAAATAGCAAGGTCAGCCTCCAGTAAATCTGTTTTCTGAGCTAGCTCGTAAAGTTTAAAGCAACCATTTCAACAGCAAGTCAAAAGGAACCACCTCCATCTGCCCCTGAGTAAACTACCACCTTTCCTGGTGTTGATACTTCTGCTTTTTGTGAAGCGCTGAAATATTTCACTACAAAAACATATTTAAGCTATTTATCAGAATCATTGTCTTGCATAGGAGATTCCTCATTTTTTTTATGGCTTATTCTTTCAGTAAGAACAAAATAATCTTACTTTCTTTTCCAATTCATTTTTAATTTGCCTTGTCTGCCTGAACTCTGAGCAACTTCTTCCTCCCCTCTGTAGAGCCTGCTGCAGTGAAGGCATAGTGGTAACAACCCACATGGTAAGATCACAGTAAGCAATAAAAAAGGAAGGCCAAAAAAGCAAAAATTGCCCTACTACTGATCAACGTATTCCTTCAAAACCAATGCTGACAAAGCACACCAAAGAACAAAGCTGCCGCAAAACAGCTTCAGCAGCAAATGAAGATGTCTTAGGAAATGGATGTCAGGAACATAACCAAGGAGGACAGAAAAGGATCTCCATTACATTCAGCAAGAGTTTGAGCCTCCCTTACTATGCAAGCAGGTTAAGATTAAGACAACCAAATTCCTTCCTAATGCAAATAGGAAAAAGAGGAGCAGTAGGAAAGGCAAAGGAACACTTGCTGCACGTTGCCAGTGCTCTGTGGTGGAAAGCCCTGTTGAAGCCATCCGCAGAAACCTTCTTTGCTGCAACAGACACTAC
Source organism: Dryoscopus gambensis (assembly GCA_013389985.1). Lineage (NCBI taxonomy): Eukaryota > Metazoa > Chordata > Aves > Passeriformes > Malaconotidae > Dryoscopus > Dryoscopus gambensis. Next base: position 143,467 of record WEIT01033210.1, read on the forward strand.
CCTGGAAACAAATCTTAGGCAAATCTATGATTATAAATGTATTACATTACATCATGCTAGGTGAACCAGTTGAATCTTAGGTTAGCTCAGCAACTTTCTCATCAGGAAAGTAACATTCTACATAAAAAGAACCAGCAATTCCATCCAAAGCATGTCCATGGCCTGTTGCAGGGAACACTGTACCCTTAAGTATCTAAATAAATTCTACAAGACTAAACACATTTTTGTTTAAATTTAGATAGCTGACATGATTTGTTATCCGTCCCTAGATAATACATATTTAAATCGGCTTGATACAATTTCTCCCCAGACACAGTACACATATAACTGCAATGCCATCAGGTGCATAACACAGCAGGAATTGTTCTGAATCTAAGTCCAAAGTAATCCTGACAGGCTCAGCTGCAACTGAACACTATGCCAAAGTACCAGTGTTCTGATCAACCTCTCCTCTAAGGACTCCCAAATCCCTGCCCCTCAGGTTCTGAGATGATAATTCTATCCTAAGTATTCGTGGAGGGGGTAAAAAGGGTCTTTTAAACTCTCTTTTGTCAATCTTAATTGTAAGAACTTTCCTGCACCACAGCTTGCAGCAAATCCACTAATACTCACCTCAAGATCACTTCTGAACATGATTCTTAATGATAAATAATGTTATGTCATGGGGAACAAACACCTGAATTTCTAACTTAAAAAATGCCACTCCCTTGGTACCTTGATTTCCTGTCATGAAGATGGGAAAAAAAGGACATGAAAAACCAGATTGTTCATATCCTCTGGGTCCCCAGAAAGCATTAAAGGAAAAGCTTTCTTAAAAAGGGAATATGGACCTCTTCTTGCAGATTATGATTTTTGTGGAGATTTTAGAGAATTGTTAAGCTGTTTAAAGGCTCTTGTATGATTCCAGGTGAAAAGGAGCAGGAAGAAGCAGTGACATGGTACAGACCAACTGCTCAGGAGTTTTCAAGACTGGTGAAACAGTGGGCACTGCAGCAGAGGACCACATCTATCCCTGAAGCTCAGCAGCACTTACCATCCCATCTGTACTCAGCACACTTTGAATACCATAGCCTTCAACTCACATTATTCCCCGCAGAGAGTATACTGACAATCACCTAAAGTCAGGATCTGCTCAAACTGTAAAAGGCCTGTAGTCCTCCCTGAAAGACTCCACTACGCATCAGCAAAACAGTATGTCCAAAAGCATTTACACAAAGGTTCAAAATTTAGGTGTGCTACCATATGTCTGGCAGACCATTTCTGGGGCTTGCTGCCTGAATCCCTTCTCTTCCTACTCAAGAATAGGAGCTAAAATAAGACTTCCCATAAAAGCATAGTCTCAATCTCAGTTGCCTTTTAAGACTAGGTATGACATGAAGTGCTTACAGTATATCCACGTGAACTCAAATATAACTTCTGATTAAAAACTAAACCATCAACATCTTGTGTGAAATGACAGTATCCTACAGAGACACAAGAAATATGGACCAACTCCGAAAAAGAAGGCAGCCCAGAAGAGGTGAAGAGGATATGCCAGAACACCTAGGCACAAAATGAAATGAAAAATTCAAGAACACAACCGCCTGGGACAGGCAAAGGAAGGAGGATGCTCTGATATCTTAAGAAACTAATAGTAACACTACCCACCCCTGCAAAAATCAAATTACTCAAGCCAGTAAAAATACTCAGCTTCCTAAAAAAAAAAAAAAATAAAAAAACAAAAACAAAAAAACCACACCACAGTATCATGAAGTAAGAAAAGTGCTAAGAAATGTGACAAATTGGAGAGCAACTGCAAAATCTAAAGTTCTGGCAGCCAGAAAGAGGGAATCAGTTCAGAGTCAAAAGTCAGAGGCATTTATCCAGAGAAGGCGGGCAGTTTTCTCCATTAGGAATCAAATTTAAAGCAAGAGCTTTCAAATTACCCAGATCAGTCATCCTTGAAATGGAATCCTTATGGACTACCTGTTCTCACTCTTATCTTGTCCACCTCTATATGGTTATATACCTATAGACACCAAAGGAGGAGATAAACAAGCAACTGCTTATATACAGAGCAGTTAACAGTACTGCATCTTCTTAATAAATGTTAACAGTCAAAAAACTTCAGCACTTCTCTGAACACAAAACTGAGGCTACAGAACTTAGCCACTTCTGTGACTCTATGGGTACCAAAGAGAAAGTGGCAAAAAACTGTAGAAAACGTCACTGATCTGAAAATGGTGCATAGGTAATACTTCCCAGATGATGGTCCTGGATTTAACAACCTGTCTGCCTTGAACAGAACATCATATGAAGAAACATTTTTTCAAATTTAAGACAATAATTGAGCATGGATAGAATTTAAACTTTATGCTGACACAGTATGCTTTCATAATTTTTTTCTCTGTGTCCTGGGTTACACTGAAAAGGTATAACCAAAAGTATGGATTTATTACCATCTTCATAAACTGTTAAAATAGGTGGGGCAGTGTTCTTTATCTTCTCCATGACTCAGCCCTGATAGCTCCCTCTGGGGGCTATCTCTGCTGATGGGCCATCAAGGTCTCCCAGCACGACTCACGGGATTACATCATCCTATTGTGAGATGGTCCGCCCAGGGGGTGGAACCAAGCATTCCCACCTGGATATAATCTGAGGTTTGGAACACCGGGAGAGCACTACCACTGGATTGCCAGAGGACACCAGCTCAATATGCACCACTGGACCGCCAGAGAAGGACCAGACCCTTGTACAGGATCACTGCTTCAACAGCATCCCATCTATCGCTCCAACAGGACTGCAGCCACCCTTTAATCAGACAGCTACCAACACCCTGACCAACAGGGTGTCAGGTCGTAGTCTCACTCTGTCAGTTTAAGTCAGAATTTCTGTACTCTTGCCTTTATTTTACTTTTCCTATTAAACTGTAGATCTGACTTGGAATCTCCTGCTGGTTTGCTTTCAAACTAGTACACTCTGAAACCTACTAATTTCAAATTTTATTGTTTTTCTTAATGGCAGCATACTCTTTATTATGTCTTTACACTAATAACAATCTAAAGATTTTTTTAAAAAGATACAAACCTGTTCTTCTTCTGTAAAAGGTACAAGTGCCAGTGGTGGCAGGGGCTCCTCTTGTAAAATAGGCAGAAACTCCTTATCCAGAAGGTCTGAAGGTATCTGTATGAAAGATAAAGAGCATTCTACTACATCCAAGTATTTCCACTTCAGTGATGATGCCACACACACTGATTCACAAAAAATTTTTATTCTGCCAACCCTGTCTCCATCCACCCAGTACTTCCAGTAACTTTTATTGGGGGTGGGTATAACTCCACTGGAAATTTACAACCCTTATAAAAAAAATTCTTATAAACAAGGCATCCAAAGCATTACCCACCCACAAGGCCACAGACATCACAACTCAAACTTACACACTACTGCAGTTTAAATCCGAATCAAGTGACATTTCTTCTGGTAAATTAGAAACTATTGCTCTTAATTTCAATGCATTATTATAGCCAGATTTTTAATTAACAAAACTACCATGTACAGCACAGAGACTGTATTTGATTTAAAGTAAGCAACTCCAATTTACAACCAACCAGGAGACGGGGAAAAAAAAATCCAAACCCAAACCAACCAACCAAAAAAACCACACAAAAAAAGCCACATATAACAAAACTATATGTATAGATTATGAAGAGAACACTAATAATTTAAATCAAAATAAATTTTAACAGTAATTCTGAATCAGAAGCTCCATCAATAGATGTGACCTTGAGAATCTGGACAAGAAGCTCCAATTACATACAGCCAAGTGAGCTCTAATTATGCCAAGGGACAACTGCTTCAAAAATATTTAGTTCATAACACTAAAGACACTTTTTCATTTCGATATATGCTAGCAGAAGTCTTCCTGCTTTCAGTCAGTCTCTTTTAACCAGAGATGCAACAGCTTAAAAACATTGCTGACATCTACTAGCTGACTAGAACCACTCTCAAGAGACCTCTCAGTCTTCATAACTAGAATCACTCAACACCGTGGAAACATGTGGGTATCAAAAGAAAGACATACTCTAACAATAATGCCCTTCTGGCAAACACATGGGAAGAAAATATTCTTTTGGATCATTCATAACGATCGGAGAACTTCCTGTAACACAGGATATTCGAGGGTTGTTCTGAATCGGCCCCAACAGCAGAGGTCTCAGCATCACCTGACATAACAAACACAAACTGTAAAAAACAATGACTCGCTGACCTATTCAAGCATAACATCAAGATTTAAATTGCAGTTTCCTGAACTAGAACAGGACAATTCTGCATGTTAAAGCATGGCTTTAAGCTAAACCACACTTAACAGACTTAGAAAGATCTTTAACATTCAATGCCCTTAAATTCATGTTTAAGCAATGCAGGGCTCCCAGCATTGAATGAGAATGTCAGCACGGCCAAGACAGGATAGGAATATGAAGCTGCATGTGCACATCTCCATTCCAAGCTCAAGACATCATTTCTTGCCGTCCTGCCCTCCCTGAACGGTAAGGCTCTCAGGAGGATTCAGACTTCCAAGTCTGCTGCAACAATAAACCAACCACTGTCACCATCTAGAGAAAAACCCAATGTTGACAAACTGTAAAATGTATTAATCATTTGCCTGAAAGATCTCTGAAATTTTATATCATCTTTTACATCACTGAGAACCTTTGTGTCAAGTGAAACCAGAAGGAAGTTCTTGACTTTCTATACTGCTCTTATGCATTACATGTCATTGTTCCTGTGTCCTGATTCCCAGGACGTGAGCTACCTGAGGACTGCACTCATTGGGCTAGTTACCTGCTAAAGTGAATTGACTTAAAATGGGATAAATAGAGACCTCTTGCTTTTTTCAGATGATCTATTCATATGATTTACTGCCTGACTTTGTAGCTGAATCAAATAACTATTATGCACTACAGTAAATAAAATCCTACTGAAGCAAGCAAATCTGCACAGCTGCAAGGAGACTTTAACCCGCAGTCATCTGCGGCAGTGGGACTGAATATGGCAATCAGGTTTTTTTTGTTCTCTGGGGTACAGGAAGTTACCCCTAAAATGGAAAAAGCCAAAAAACCAAAAACAAATGAACAAACAAACATACAAACAAACAAAACCCCAAAAACATGCTGAATGTGGTAAAAGTGCAATCAAACAAGTGCACACATGAAACCCCCCACAATCAGCCCTCTTCAGTCTGGGATTGCAAGGGATATGTGATTTCTTTGTCCATAATCACAAAATACAAACAACTACTCCTAAACACAAGACTGTCATTAGGAATACACACATCAGGCCATCTTCCTCTTCCTGCTCACCTTATTATCCTTTAAAAAAAGTGCCAACATTTCTTCTCTCCCGTAACGATAGTCTGCTAGTTTGTACTTCGGCAAAGCCGGAGACAGAGGAGGGGATGTCACACTCCCACCACTAGACAAAGCTCGCAGCCTAAAAGAAAGCAGAAAAGCAATGGAAACTGAACTGAGAATATCTTCACCTGCGCTACCATCCCTCTGCACATTTACAGATTTGACACAAACAAAATAAATACAATACTGAAAGTAAAGACGTTAACAGTTTAGCTTCAAAACTCTAAATCTCAGTGCTTCAACAGGAAGAGCGGAAGAGCCTCCCTTGTTTTACCCATAACCAGGAAAGCAAGAAAAGAAAAATTCCCATGAGCATATCAAGAAATTCAACTTGCCCCAGGAAAACTCTTATGTTGACTATACAGGAAGCCAGCTACACCCCCCTAGAGCCTTGCCTAAGCTATTTACACAGGCTGCACACAAATCAGTGGGACATCTTAATGACAACAGCTTCTTTTTGGTAAGAAAAATTCTTACCATGCTAGGAGAGTGCAGCAAATGCTAAGCTAAGGAAAGAGTTTATTCAGATGTTTCACAGCACAGCACAGCTGAATTACAGCACAGTAAATTTTATAACAAAGTTTCTTCTTGTGTCTCTGGAATCCTTCCTTACCACAAATCCCATTTCCACAAGTTAAAATAAATGGCTTTTTTTTAGAGTGTATATACCATTTAACTTAGGCTATCAATAAAAGAAAAAAAATAAAATTAAGAAAATGATGTACAAGATATAGTGACACTCTGAGATACTGCAAGCGACAATCTAATTTATGGTAACAGATAAATATGCTATTTCATTTGATCCCATCCCACACGAGTAAATTACTTAACTTCTTGAAGGTAGCATCTTACCGTTGTACATTATTCCCACTCTGCAGGCGAGTTAGTCTCATTCTACACAGCCACTTCCTCAGCTGCTCAAATATTCCGTATTTTTGAGTTTGAGGAACATTTTACAAAAGAATATGTATGTCAAGAAACAAAACTGCCCATTTTCTTACATTCCCTTTGATGGGCAACTTAGACAAGTAAAACAATAAAAGCTCTTCTCAGCAATCAAAAAAATCCTTGGAAGGTAAGGGGCTCTAAAATAGTGATTCAGAGGCTACCTTTCACCTAATTATTGGAGTATGCTTTGATTTGTTTTATTGTTCCTTAAACAGAAAGGAAAAAATCATTTGCAAGTCAAATGTTTATCTTATTTTTTTAGTTTGTTGCCACCCTGTGGCAGTTCCTCTACATACCACTTCCAAACAAATCATGCCTGAGGAAGAATTATTTAAAGGATTAGATGGCTCAGTGCAATGTTCAACACCAATCCAGATCAAATGTGACCCAGAGTTTCACTGTTAAGTGATACAGGAGCTTATGTGACAGACATGACTATAAGGCAACTGAATAGAAAAATTATATATCTTATGTCCCATTATTCCTGTAAAAATCTACTAATTCACTGAAGTATAATATATGCTTCCATACATAATCTAATCTGGTTTTTAAACTAACCGGAGACTCACTATGACAGTCCCCTCGCTATGACACAGCAATGAAGTTATTGTTAAAATACATGCTTTTTTCAGAATTGTCTTCCCCCTTCTCTTTTTTTAATATAGCTATGGCTTCCATCCATCAAGAATCTACTCATGTCTGTCTCTCACACTGATGCACTCCAGCACAAGATATCTGCCTGGTGGGTATATTTATAGATAGTGATAAATTCATTCTTTAACCTTCTTTCATTCTAACAAAATAGACTGAGCTCTCATTGTTTCACAGGCTGCAAATCATGTCTTACTTCTTCACTGAATCCTTTCCAATTTCTGTACATTGTGTATAGAAATGTGTCAGCAAAAGTGAATGTGTTATTCCAGTAACAGTCCTATCACATGCAATGCAGCAACTGTATTTCCTATAACCACTCTACATTCCCATTCACACGCTTGGGGATCAATCACTCCTCAGAAACCATACCACCCAGAATTCTTGACTGTAACTGAAATCACCAATACTTTAACAAGAAATTGGAACAAATACTGAATAATCACACCTGTGCAATTGCTCTTTAGCAAAAGTCACGACCATGCATGTCAGACAAGCTGTAAAACTAACAGCTGACGAAATTGTATGACAGCATGGATTCCCTTGAACACAATACCTCTCTTTTCCTGACACTTTTCAATACAAACATGAAGGACACTGACACGAGACTCACTTTTACCATATTCCATACAGGGCTTGGGTTTTTTAAAAGTGGGGAAAGAAAAAGCTTGCTTAGCTATAGATTTAAGTATAGTGAGGAGAGTTTAAGAACTTCCTTATAACACGCATCACATAGGAAGACTGAATAAGCATATCTTCAATTATTCTGTGCATACCTCTGAGATCATAAACATTATTCCTCCCTCAAATGCTTGGCAACAAGGGAAATATTATGCATTAACATAATACAAAACCCAACTTAATTCATACACAATGCCAATTCACAAAGTGAAGACTAATTTTATAATATTGCTTTCAATCATAGGCCAGGGACTGAGGTGAAGTAAGACAAAATAACAGAGATATTATATCCCATTCAGTCCCATAATCAACTCTGCTCCAAAGGAAAAAATTCCTATTAGACAAGTTCTGGAATCTGACAAAACAGACAAAACTTACCATTCAGGCCCAAAGTTAAGTGTCTGAGTTTCTGCTGCCATTTTTTCCTGTTCTATTCCTCTTTTTTAAGAAGTGTGAACCTGAAAAATAAAAATATTTATTATGAAAACAGCTGGATTGATACAGGCCTTCATAGATTAACTCAAAATACAAAAGCACACCTGGTCACGCAAAGAAGTGAAAAAACTGACTACATGGAAATTTTTTTTAAGGATTCCATTTCAGCTCTCTAACACAGATTTATTTACTAGTATAGGAGCAACTGCATCAGGATTTCTTCCCTAAATCCCTCTTTTAACAGCTCAAACAGGACACTGGATCAGGATGTCTGAGGAAACAATTTGTACAAACACTGAGAACTTGATGCATAATCCTCTCCTCAAAGAACAGTAATGCTTAATTAGAATTGCCACTTCCTGACAATTACAAGAGGATAAAAACCCCACTAGAACTACAGCAAGACAGATTTGCCAGCTGAGTGGCAGAGTATTCAAGAATTTTCCACTGCTCAGTCTTGAAAAATAAGCCTTCTAAAGATTGAGTACATCCAATGCTACAACATCCTCCAAAATTCTGCAGGCCAATGACAATATTTCTTTCAGTCTTGGTTTTATTAAGCAAAAAAAAATGCATAACTTAAGACTTCAGCTACTTTCATTGCTATTAGCCAAGGTAGGTCCTGCAGACACTAGCAAAGCTCAGGTCAAGTTCCTACATATCTGGAGTGCGTGGATAAGAGCAGATGAAGCCACACAGGAAGGAAGGAACAAGACTAAGGTAAGGCTATGAACCTTTCCCTAACAGAACCAAGTCCAGCCCAGGCAGTT
>WEIT01033210.1:152379-163378 GCA_013389985.1 Dryoscopus gambensis
GAAAAAAATACACCTCTTCTTTCCTTCCAGCCACAGCCAAATCCAAATCTGCAGAGGAAGATAGTTTGGTTTTTTGAAAATCAAACACACTGTAGGTAAAGCCCAAGAAAAAAAAATCTGAAGCATCATCTGCAGACACTGGTTGACTAGACTTCAAGAACTCATAACAGCAGGGAGGGAACTTTGCTGTATCAGAACCACATCCCTTAATAGATCCAGGGACTAAATAAGGAACTTCATGAGTTTGTCCATACTTTGCAAGAAAAGGTGATGAAAAAGAAAAATAAAATCTGGGGAGATAGAGGCGGAAAGGGCAAATTAGTTACTCGGGTAAACAAGACAAAACCAAAAAAAAGGAAACATTTTTTCTTATATGCCACAGAAGTAACGATATTAAAGAAAATAAATCAAGAGCCTCAAAGCTAGAAAATGACAAAACATACTAAAACCAAATATGCTAAAACTGCTTGAGCAGATTTTACCCAAATATTTTGGGCGTAAGATTACAAATGCTTACAAAACTCCCTGCAGCCTAAATCCACCAACTAACGTTTGGCCTATGCATTTTAATGACACGCCATATCCTCTTTGTCCCATACACAAAGTAATTTATATACAAATCTTAATGGTTTTATTTTCACGATAATTCTAGACAATGAAATGGAATTATCCCTACTACCTGCACCAAAAGCTAATACAAAAATACACAGATATTCTCACAGGCCTAGTCTGAGATGATTTTGGTCTGATCTGAGTTGCCTTTTTGAAGCAGCTGACAGCTCATTAGGACATTCAAGGTATATCCATTCACCATCCTGAAAACCAAAATAAAAGGTAAGTTACCCAAAGACAACATGCAGCAGCCACACGTAAAAATATTGTGGGGCAATTCAAGTAAACCACCACGCACGCTTGGGCAGAGACAAGCCTCTAACACAATTCCTAGTAGCCTTAATTGGATGGCTGTCTCTCCACTTCCTGCAATGCCTGTAATCCTTCTGCTGGGGTGGGGTGGAGAGTTTTCAGATCAACTCATGTGCATCACCAGGGAACCTGGGATCTTTAATTCCTAACATCAAAGCTGGTCTAGTATCAGTAATACCAAAAAGGCTGGCACTGAGGGTTAAACTGCAATGAAAACACAGCTGAAAAGCATCAGATACAAAGACAAAGCACTAAAAACCAGTTAGGATCAAGCTGTTCATTGGTTCTGGACCCACTAGGCCCCACTCCTCAGCCTCCGCATTACCTTCACAAAAAACTGAGGATGCTGTGTCATGTTTCTCTACTAGACTCCTCAGCAGTTTAGTACCTACAAGAATGTTAGTCTCATCCCAGTGAGCTGCCACATGGCTTTCCCTATCCCTCATTTTGGCCACAGCACTTTGTTTTGTGAATTCTTCCTCTTCCGTATTGCATTCAGGTAAGTTACTCCATCCCTAGAAGCTCTGATTGTATGAATTTTGAACCGGAAACAAGACAACTGTAAGTGAATGAAACTGTATTGAATACATTCCCCCCCAAAACCCAAAATAGAATAAAACAGATATGCAGATTATCTAATTAGGTGTGACAGGCGAACTGAATAGACAACATTACCCAGAAATAAAACACACATGAAAAATAAATTACAGGCAAGGCTGAGAGAAAAATGTTGGACAATAGTCACCCTGGAAATGGGCAATGATTTGGGAGGAGGAGGGCAGAGGACAGGGAAAAGGCTCAGAAAAGCTAAGACAGCAAGTGCACCAGAGGAAAACACTAAGCCACGTCAGAGCAGATGAAACAGAGGGAGTGGAAACCCTGTGCTGCTTCCACTGGTTCTCAAAGCAGCAGCCAGAAGGAGAGAGCATGCAAGCAGATCTGAAAGGAACCTCTGGCAGTGACTGCACACCACACCTGGCTCGTGTGCAGGAGAAGCTGTACTAACCGGAAAGGCAAGTTGGAGTGGACTAGGCAGCACTTGCATCACAGGAGGCAAAAGTCAGGGTGGAGCAAGAGAAAGCATGAGGAATTAGGAGACAGGAATGAATGATCAGGTGACAAATTTAACCATCCTGGCTAAGCAAAAGGCATGAACTTATCACATCTTTATTATCTAGATCACTTTCTTGGGTCTTAAAATTCAATATTAGTAACTGAAATGTTGATTTTGGTCTTTATTAAAATGCTGCTTCCTCATTAATCAGTGATGGCAAATTACAAAAATAATATATACCTAACAATTCCTCCTTGATAAAATTTGATGAGGGAAAAGCCCCTTTCTGAACAGCTAGTTTTGTGAGTCGAGGTTTTCTCCAAATCAATGGCTATTGATTGAGGAATCTCCACAGCCGCAGATTTTATACGGGCAGAGGGCACAGAGGGGCAGCCCCAAGCTGAAGCAAGAAACTGAGGCAATATTTTGATAATGGCCAGTTAACACTACTGCTTGGCCAAGGCTACCTGGTGCTTCCCACCACTCCTCCAAACAGGAACGTTTTCTCCAAAGTTTTCTTCAAATAAGGTCAATACTTGATTAAGGTGCCAGTGCAACCCTACAAACAGTTGGGGTTTTCCTGCATATTTTGGGGAAAATGGAATTGGTTCATAAACTGGAATTGGGACCCCATTTCCTGGGATGATACCACAGCCACCAACCTGCCATCAGCATGCAGGGATGAAAAGAGAACAAATCACATCAACCCCACCAACAACCTGTAGGCTGGCAAGCAGGGGAAAAAAACCCTATTTTGTCAGCTGCTTAGTACTTTTTGTCTGAACAGACACAAATTGTAATCCAATAATACAAAGCCTTTAAGTGGCCTTCGCTCACAATTAACAGGTAATATTATAGATGCAGAAGCTGCCATCAGCAACGCTCATTTCACTGGTTCACTTCAGGAATAATGGTTATTTTACCAAACTTGCAGTTTCCTAAATTATTTTTCAAGCTCACTATTTAGTACCTTACAGATGTATTAAAGCTCTCAAGCATCTGCTACAGACACAAGCCAGAACTTGACTCTTCAGGCTAGATTTATGTGTTAAAATGCATAAAATGTTTCAATTGAAGGTCTACAATTACTGTGGCACATTTCGCCCATAAGCTCTGGTATTTTATTTAAAACATACAGCTAACCAATATATATCAGAACAAAAAACTTTTCAGAGATTTGAAAGATCAAAACTACCATGTTTTCCAGACTTTACTCAACCTCACATAACTGCCGTTTAAGGTTCATTTGTGGTGGGCACATTTAAGGTTCATTGTGCTGATGGGCACAGCATTAAGATTTTCAGGCAATGTTAAATTCCTACATTTCCATTACAGAATACTCTCAGCTTGCAGCCCATGGCAATCTGTCTCACCAAGACATTCTGCTGTTCTGGGTAGAGACTACCAAGACAGAGATTCTTAGTGCTCCAAATTAAGTCTTGGCAATGGCTGCATTCAGGTCTGCCCATCTCATCTTTTCTGCAGAAAAAAACAAAACAAAACAAAAANCCCTATAGCTTTGGGGCTCCTGTGTGCTTAGGTTTTTTAGTAACTTTGGAAACCTAAAAAAGATATACCACTGATCCTTCTTATACACAGCTGTTTTATTTTGAAATGGCGTATTCTTTGATCGGAGATGTTTAGGAAGTATCCTTTCCTTTCAAGGTAGTTCTGTTGCTACTGTAGGTCTGAAACAGGCTTTTAAACCTAGAAATTGGATGAAAATTTGAGAACCAAAGAACACAACAGAAATCCAACGTGAGCAGACTTAAGTGCAAGGAAATGGGTTCTCCTTAAATAAACATGGAGAAGGAATGTAACAGCAGTGCTCCACCATTCAACAGCAACATTACATCAAGATGACAGAACTTCACCTTCCACAAGCAAGAAAGCATTCCACAGGCAGCTACTAGGGCTAGCTAATGTCAGTGCCAGGAATATGTTTTTTAAAAAATTACCAGGCTGACTGAATAATTAATGCTGATTTCCTCTAATTCTTGAAATATTAAAGATGATCCACAACTATATGCAAGCCACCTTTGAAGTACAACGGTAAACAGGATGACTCAGGTGGCTACACTACCTGTCTGTGTGATATTAATCACTGGCTAAAGCAGACAACGCTGATTAAAGGACAATGACATAATTAAGGCCAAGCAACACAGATTTACAGAAGACATTCAATCAAAATATAGTTTTGTAAGAGTAGAAATGCCATTGCTTGAACGAGTAGGTAAATTTTAACTTCTGCAGGACATTTCAATTCAGTAGAATGTTAAAAAGGACAAACTCATTCAGAACCACACAAAAAGTCTCAAATCATCACAATCTGATTTTTCTTCTCTTCTAAAGAATCTACAACAACCCATCTCAGACAGAATTCTCAAAACCAAGTAAAAGAAGCTATCTTCTACAGACTCTGTAACACTGGCCCACAAAACTTCTAAAACCTAAGGATGACAAATGTGGATATGGTAAATAATGGAAATGACACATCATCAATAGTACCATCATGAATTATTCAATGACTCAGTCCAGTACAGCAAGTTGTACTGACTAAGGCAAAGTCAAGAGACTCACAAGCAGAAAACACAGGTGATATATAAGAAATGCAAGACTATTCCGGAAAAACACAGTCCTGAAACCACGCTGAGATTCATTACATTAATCAACTGGAAAGGAATATATGATACAACACTGACTAAAAGAGCTAACAAAAAACACTTAACCCAGGAAAAAAAAAATGCAGAGTAAATATATACCAAATTTTACCACTGAAGGAATACAGTGTCCTTTCTGTTGTAACAGGCAAAAGAGCTGATAAATCAGGTGTTCAAAAATTGATAGAATCTGACAGACATGCCCTGCAGTGAGGAGAAAAAACACCAACAACATACTAAAGCTCTATTTATTGAGCTTTGAGAAAAAAATTAAGTATCTTAGTCTGTAAATAATTACACAGCTAAAAACATCTAAAGACCCAAGTTTATTCAGTGAAGGGACTGAAGCAAGACATTTGGAGATAATCAACAAAGCTAGTTGGTTTAAGGTCAATGCAAAATGATTTTCTAAAAAGTATGTTATAGCTTAAACAGAAAATTAATCAGAAAAAAAATCTATTAGTCACATTATACAAGATGCCAGACAAGTCACAGGAGTCCCTTCTGGCTTACCAAACCTTATTCCTGATAAAGGTGGTGAATTTTCCAACCCTTGCAAAAGTATTTCAATCTCTCGGCAGTTTCTGATCAAAAATTGTCCATGACTACCTCAAACAGAACTTTCAAACTGGCACTCCTCTGCTCACTGCACAGATCCACTTAAAGCTTTATGGAGTACCGCAGCTTGCAACATGTTGCATGCTGGTCAAGAACGACAAAATACAAGTAGCCCTTCAGGGATAGAATGACACAAGAGACTAACGAGACCTACACACCTAATAACCAAACCCAAGAAAAATTTAGAATATTAAGTAACATAACTACAGATGTCCTCCTCCTTTCCTACCTACTGTTGTGAACTTGGTGGTTTGAGGTAGGCTGGAGAGCTATCCACTTCTTGCTTCACCTGCACACAGCCATTTGTGAACACTCTTCCCACTTCCACCACCAGAACACACCGTGACCTCCACCTTTACTACCAGACTCCCAGCCAAAGGCAGACACCAGCGATTAAGCTCCAAGCAGAGTCAGGCAACCACACCCTTGGCCTTGCTACTGGCTGGAGCACAAATGCTTCTCATTCCAAATCCTATCCCAAAATCCAGCCAGCGGTCACTTTCCAGCTAAAAAAAAAAAAAANCATGGAAAACTTGCTGGTAGGTAAATATTTTGTCTGTGCCCTTCCACAAGGCCTTACGGATGAGGATGCCAAGTCTGACTACCTGCTCCCCAGCAAGGCCAGCAGCCAGACTGAATGCAACCCAAACCCCACTGCAGCACCTTGCTCCCACTCATCACACACATTATATAGCCCATACATATTTTCAAAGTGGAAGAACACGGCTTCAGACTACATTCACTGAAAACAGTCACTGAATTAACAGATCTGGGTTGCTGTGAGGGTTCAGGGGTTAGTTTTTAAAATGTCATTTAAATAAGCACCTTCTTTGGGCTTTGGAAATTCTCTCCCTCCCTTCTCCCCCTGTTACTTAAGGTTTCCTGCTCGTGCAGTTCTGAGACATCCTATACCTTCAGGAAACAAACATTCCACAGTGAGTGTTTAATAAAATGTTCTAACAGAGAGAATCAGAATGTGTATCAAACTGCATACTACATATGAACTACAATACTTTTTAATAGCTTACCAATTTTTGCAAAATTTGCTAAAAAAATTTACTTGTTTTGACCTAAGAACCATCTCTGTAAACTGACTTGTGATGTTAGCCTGATCCCAGCCTTAGTACTCTTCAAACTTAGTATAACAGAGAAAATGGCATATGCAGATGATTCAGCATTAACTAAGCCTATCATAAAAGCTTCCACTGGTTTTAATGGTGGCTGAATGGGGCCTCTGATTTATTAATTTATGAAATGTTTTTACATAAAAACCTTGCCATATGCTATTCCATGATCAGTCTCACTCACTTTCTGTCACACACAGTCTAACACTGACATCAGCCCTGCTTTGAGCCGGAGCCCGGAGCAGACAACCACCAAAGGCTCCTCCAACTAAATCGTCCTCGGATTCTAACATCAGTTAGAAAAAAATCAGTTTATAAATCCATTACTTGCCAGCCAACTCCTTGCCACATGACATTCTGACTCTAAGGCTGTAGGCATGTAAATTCAGCTATTCAGCTATCTATCATCACAAAACTTCACCCAAAGTCATCTCCAGAGTGTCCAGAGCATATCTCTTCCTTGCTTCTTCCAGTCTGAACAGACACACTACCACACAGGGATCCCATCTGCTTTCACCCAAACTGATCCACCCATGGACATCTACAGCCTCTGAGTCTCCCAGTCACATAAGCCAGTATCTTTACCATAAAATACTACTAACAGAATGCAATTTACATTTATTGTCAGGGAGAGAAGGAACATTAAAAAAATCGTTTCATTGTAACCAGAACTCGAAACAAGTATTTATCTACCAAATAAAAAGGACAAAATTTCAAGTAACAAAACACTTCACAAAATGCAATGCATCATGCTTACTTTCACTGGAATAGTAACTATTTAACAGTACAAAAATATTTTTAACTGTTTTTTGTAACTATATATAAGCTTGTTTATCTGTTTATAATAACAAACTACATATACAAGCAGACCTATTAAAACCATCAGGTAATTGTTCTTTATTTCACTAGATTTTTTTAAGCATATGGCCAAAGAGACAGGATGATGATAATGTACAGTTTTAATAACTAGCTGAGACAATCAAAAACTACTAAGTGATCCAAAAGGCAGTCAACAAGGCAGTATTTTAAAACGATTCTCTAAATATCCATCAAAATTTTTCATTGACCTACACACTCTACAACCTCTCCACAGCTCATGGGATTCCTTCTGCTTTTCTCTATAATCCTGAAGTCTACATATGCAGCTTCTATATATTGCAAGCTTTAAGGATTACAGGAGAGGCACACTCCTGAAAAAACACACTTTGATTTCATGCTTGCAAAAAACCTCAGATGCATCAAAACAATTTTATGCATCCTTTCCCTAAAAAAAACCAAAAATATATATAAATAAATAAATAAATAAATAAACTTAGTGGCAGGCTACTCTCCCATGCAGACATGAAGCCATCTCTACAGTGTCTAAATTCAAGTAATGTTTAATCACCTTTAGAGGAAATGAAATGAAAGCCCTCCCTCTGCAAAAAAAGAGAAGTGGACACGTTTTGTAATCAACACAGAGTGGCAATCTCAGCTCCTAGCAAAGCAATGCAAAGACCTCATCCTGCTACAATCCCCAGCTGCCATCTGAGCTAAACATGAAAAAATAATGGTATTAAACATCCCCATGATGAACTGGTTATATATATCCACACACATATTACCACCAACCACAAGGGGGCCAATGTTGTACAGACCTTGTCACTTAAAGCACTTAATTCTTAGTTCCATCCATAACTTTGGCACACCTTGAGCAAACTTTTTAAGTTTTCTCACTTCTGGTGATTTTCAAGCCAGATCCTTTGCGCAACAACAACAACAACAACAAAACGTTCCAGACTTGAGAGCAAGAGATAAAAGGAGAGGCCAAGCTGGGCAGAAAACTGACTTTGTTCCCATAAAAGCAAACCCCATCCCCCAGCAGCATTTCACACACCTTGGATTTCAAATGTCACTCTATAAATTAAAATAAATTGATGAGAAAATCACACAAAGAAAGAGCCTCTTTCAAAGCAAATGCTTCCTCAGTAAACAAAAGGAATAGGTTTCTCCTCACCAAGGCATCCAATGGATGACATCTCTAGCAAGCCCTTGTAAGGGAGAAGGCTCCCTTGCTCTGCCCCATAGCTTTACCTGTTATCATGAATTAAATATAGCTTATCTCCACTAATCTTTGAGCAGAAGCACTGAAGAGGAAAAAAAGTAAGAAAAACAGAAAAATTAAGAAAAAATGCTTGGAAATGTTTTTGTTGTTTTTTTTTTTTTTTTTTTTTTTTTCCCCTAAATCAGACTATGAGAGAACTTAATACCACACTTTAAAACATTCTAAGGAAGAATTTCAAAGACCTCAATGAAAGAATAAGAAACATATATGTGACAGTTACTTGAACTTACAAGACCAGACAAAAGTAGGCAAAATCAAATTTTGCATTCTTAGTAATTAAAATAAATAGATAAATAAATGAAGAGAGAGGGCAAAGGGGAAGGCACAGATCATAGTGCCTAGCTCATCTTCATCAGTTACTGTGAACCAGTGTTTTCCCTTCTAGGTTTAAATGGAAAGATCTTTCAGCAGAGAGATGTACCAGCAAAGCCTTCAGCTATTTAGTTGTCCCAACAAGGTGTTCCATGGGACTCTGACATCTAGGGTTGACTTTTTTTTTTAATGAAGTATCTATAGATCTTAAAAAACTGCCAATTTTTTTCTTACATTCAGGTATGCAGAACTTCAGTTGGTGACAGAACTTTATTCAGACAACTGGCCTTTGCAGAGAGATACAGTGGTGCTTAGTCTCAGGTTCTAAAAAAACCCAAAACCTTCTGCGCACTCCTTTTTTACACACAGTTTTTTCCTCAACCCAGGAGTAAAACAGTAAGGAAAAAATTAATTACAAAGCCCTCAACTGTCTATTTACAACCTTTTCTTCACTTACATAAACAGAGAGATCATAGTTTTAGTTTACTGTATGTTTTAGAAAGGCAAGCAAAAATGCTAATAGGAGCACCTGAGGATATTTTACAATCCTCAAGATTGACACCTGTAACAAAAAGAGGATCTGCAAGACTCCAAGGTTTTACTGTGGTATCAAATAAGCACCCTGTGAAAGAAATCATTCCTGCTCCAAGACCACATTACATTTTAGTTCTATGCTCTTGCTTTAAAAGACAGGCTCAAGAAACCATTCAGAAAAAGGCCCCAAAAGAAATACAGTGTTCAGGTGTCCCCAGGCACGTTCCTGTACTCCGAGGCTGGGAGAGCCTGAGAAGCTCTTAAAGTCATTCAAGCCCAGTATTTATACACAATATTGTCAGATACTGAAATAGATTATCAAAGTCTCAATGTAAGAGGTGACATCCAACTTCCAGGGTTAAAATTCTGCCTTCTCTTTAATCCAGCTGATTATTAGACAGAAACTTTATTTTTTTAAAGTCACACATTCATTGAGAAATTAACACCAGCATGTAACCACTGACAACAATTGACTCGTACAACTACATGAACCTGGGGAGCAAAGCAGGTGCAGAAGGGGCCATGGACAGTCCAACATTTCTGCTGGCACCCCCAGGATCAATTAGGTCACACATTTTCACACCGGCATCAGTTAACGGCTCAGAGGATACCTACTCAAGCACACGCCAAGAAAACCAACATCTCATAGCAATAATGCTCTTATTATCTATTGCAGTCACCACCCCAAACCAGAACTTAAAAATACCAAAACAAAGCTTTTGTTGGTAACAACTGCAACCGATTTTGCTTACAAAGGTTTCCAATTATCACACTGTGCATCAACCAAATGCTCCGTTCACAAAACAGCAAATTAATTTGTGTTTATTAAATAGTTTCTTAAGAACAAAAGCAACCAGCAGAGTTATGAGAAAAGAAAAAAAAAATTCACACGTACTTTCCAGGAACTTGCCCAAGTCAGCTCCTGAAGCAAGAAAATAGAACGAGCAGCAAGAAGTTAGAAAAACATAATCAGAATTCAAAAGTCCTTTCCCCACCCACCCAAGCAAACAGATGTTCAAGAATTACAGTAAAAGCAGCACACCACGAATGTTGAACTGAATGTTACAGGGGAAAACGGTTTTTTATTCCAGAAGCACTACTTGGTAACATCTCCTTTTGGCCTACACCTTGTCCCACTTCAAAGTGCAATCACAGATAACTGAAAGAGCCGTAAGTACTCTGTTGACACTGAAACTACTTGTCTTGGATCAATACCAAACGTACACAATTCTGATCGATGCTCTCTTCAGCCTGCCAAGGCCTCTCCAGTCAAACACTGCCGGTCACCGCTGCTCCGAACACCCTGCTGCCTGCGCGGAAGAAGGCTCGGAGCTCCCTCCTTCCTCGGCCAGTGTAACCTGACAGGGCTGGGCGCGCTCGAAGCGGGGCTCACCGTGGCGCTCCCGCTGGGCTGGGAGGGGACGAGCGAGTTCACAAGGGTCAGTGCGAGGGGAGACGGCCCCAGAGGGCGTGAGGAACCGCGGGCGCCCCGCCGCCGCCTGACTGCCACCAAGGACCTGCACGGAGAGCTCAAGGCACGCTCGCCGCAGCTCCAACGACCCCTGCAGAGGCCCATGGGGAGCGCAGGGGGGCCCTCCAGGCGTGCACCCCCCCCACCCCCCGGGACGGCCTCGCCTCCCGGTTAGGCCGCGGGGCGCCTCGGTGCTGC
>WEIT01033210.1:163484-184249 GCA_013389985.1 Dryoscopus gambensis
AGGGGGCGGGCCTCCAGCGCCCCCTGCCGGAGGCGCAAGCCCGCCGCAGCCACCAGCCCCCCCCGCCCCGTTCCCCTTACAGCCCTGAGGGGAGATGGAGGTGCGGGGAAATGGCAGGGCCGGTGGGTTTCCGCGCCTCCCGCCCAGCCCGAACCCCCCGGTAATCAAATCACTGCGCCAGTTCCCCCTGCGCTCGGCACTGGTAAGGCCACACCTTGAGTCCTGCGTCCAGTTTTGGGCCTCTCAGTTCAGGAAGGACATTGAGGGACTGGAGCATATCCAGAGAAGGGAACAGAGCTGGGGAAGGGTCACCAGTCTGACAGGAGCAGCTGAGGGAGCTAGGGGGGCTCGGCCCGACGAAAAGGAGGCTCCGGGGGGTCCTTCTTGCTCTCCACAACTCCCTGTGATGGGAGGGTGCAGCCGTGGGGGGGGTCGGGCTCTGTTCCCAGGGAACAGGGACAGGACAGGAGGACATGGCCTTAAGCTGCAGCAGGCAAGGTTTAGGTTGGACATCAGGAAGAAATTCTTCACAGAAGCGGTGCTAAGACATTGGAAGGGGCTGTTTCAGGAGGTGTTCAAGGAACGCCTGGATGTGGCACTCAGTGCCCTGGTCGGGTTGACAAGGTGGGGATCAGTCACAGGTTGGACTCGATGACCTCAGAGGTCTTTTTTCAACCGGAATGATTCCATGGTGCCCCCCTACCGCCGCTGTCTCACACACGCACAGGCGGCCTCAGCAGTGCAGTGTGGCTCCCAGCCTTATCTGTTCCCTCTGTGTGGTTTCATGAGGCAATTCAGCTTTATCGGTGGCCACAAGAAATTGTGTGAGAAGTCACCGTGTGTGAGCACTCACATTGCCCAGGCACCGAGGGCTGGACCTGCTCTGCCCGGGCACTGGAGGAGTCCTGAGGACACGCTGCCGGAGGAGTCACCCTGGGAGGCGGCAGCGGGTGCTGCTGCTACTGAGAGAGAAAGGGCATTAGATGATACATATTTTGACTCTTCCTGATGGAAAAATCAGGAGCTCAAGGCAAACTTTCTTCAGCTAAAAATACCAGTTTATTTTTAGTCCCCAGACCCATATTAGTACATGATGCAGAATAGCCCCATGTGGTTCCTTCAGCCTAAAAAGACTATTCTTGGCTGTTACGCACTGCTGAAGGTATAACCGTTTTCAGCTGAAACAGTTTCACTCCAATCATGATGTCAGCTACAACCCATGTAGCTTTCTCCCTCCTCTTCTAGGTGAATAAATACTTGTCATTGTGTGCTGAATGACAGCCAAAAATGATGCAACAGTGAACACCAGTGATTCTTATGAGCTAATGGGTTGAAAGCCTGTAATTCTTGAGGCTTATTTTTAGCTGAGAGCTACATAGGACTACCTCACCCAAAAACCTTAGAATGTAATTTCTCCATTAGGAGCTGGTATGGAAAAGCAAAGCTCCCTAGAAAAGGGCTGGCCTCTGATAAGCTGCATTCAGTCACCCTGGTTGTTGTCACACAGCTTGAGCCAATACTAATAATGATAAAGAGAGGGAGGGAGACAGAGCTGCATTTCAAGCTGTCAGCGAGAACTTCCAATTCCATTGCAGAAGCAGCTGTGCCTTGTTATTCTACTTATCAATTGTGAGTTTGAGCACTCAAAAATATTTTTACATGCTCTAAGACAACCTTTATCTGAGATGGGAGATGTTTAGCACTTGTGGAAATTTTTTATCCCAGTTAGTACAAACATTGTATTACTGAGACAAAAAAAAAAAAAAAAGAAAAAACAAATTCAAGAAGCATGTGAAACGTGCCTCATCTGCACAACTTGACATTTCTGTAAAATACCTCAAGGAAGCTCAGATGACAATCTTTTGGTAATAGCAGATGTGTCTTAAATCTTCCACAACGCTCATTTCAAGCAGAACAGGGAGAATCTCATGAAAATTCAAGACTGTACCTGTGCAGTAAAATTCCTGCATGGCTCAATGACATAACATCAGCTGATATCGTGTAGCTGCGAAATCACCCCAGCAGCCGGTCTGGGTACCAAGGGCATGATGTACTTCAGAGCCCTGGATTACTGTGCCAATTCATCCACACTATTAAAAATCCAAGTGCAGGGAAGCAGCATCCCCAACAAATTGTAAACCTTCCTTACTAACCCCTTGTTTTCACCCATTCCGGCTTGGAGGCAAGAGCCTGCCTCCCTCAGTACAGTAGTAGAGCTATGAACACAGAGCACAGCTTTGCCATGATACATAATGATCATAACGCAGCCCCGAAAGTTGTGTCACAGTCATGTTTCCCCTTACCACTCCTACATTTTGTTACTTGGAAAAGTGGTTCCCCCATTTGTTGAAATAACCAGGGATTTTGTCTGGGAAGAGTCAATGTCTTCTCAGCAGCCTCTGTTTTCCATGTCCTCATTTGTCAAATGCCTGAAAATAATGAAAACAGCAGCAAAGCAGGCAAACATCCAACTGCAGTTTTTACAGTCAGTCAGTTCAATGCATCTGTCACCTCAGGTGGCTTATGCTGAAAGACAGAATACCACAAACAAGCTGCTACTTCTGCAACACTCGGTTACTTTTAGATGTCTTTCTTGGATTTATTTGGACACTCCCATAAAGTTAAAATGTTATTTTGCCACCTTAATCCTCACAGATAAACCCCAAACCTCGAGCCAGGAAGAGCGTGATCACACCATTTCTCTTTCTCTCCACTGTGACCGCCCTGAGCTCTTTAGGTGAGACTTCCTGCTGCCATAGGCTGTCCCCTGCAGCCAATGGCAATGGCAGTGACAGGAGCATCCTTGAGAAATCCACTGCAATCTGAGCATCCAGACAGGCTGAACCCGCCCTCCGTGCTGGCTGAAGTGCTAGTGACTCCTCTATTGTACTTTGCCTACTCTGGGAAATGTTAAACAAAATACCTTCAGGGATCAAGGACTACCTAGAGTTCCCATTCTAGATGAATGACTTGAGGCAAGTCTTTGTCCCTTCTGAGAAAGACCACTAAGTGCAACAGGCTTTTCATCAAACTCCTCTACTTGCCATCACAGAGTTGAGTTACTTGGGGCATGTCAGAAATACCAGACAGGGATTATGTACCAGCAGGCATCACTAAAGAGAGCTGGGATTGCCAGGACCTTTGAGAGCCACTTGTGGGAACATCAGGCATAAAAGGACACAGCATCAAGGATTGTAATAGATAAATTACAGGTAAATACAACTAAGTATTGTCACATGGTTTTAGGTGGGAGATACAGCTAGACAACTTCTCTTTAGTACTTCTGCATAACCTAATGACACTGTTATCCAATCCAATAATTGCCAGCAAAACAGAACAATTCAGAAAGCAATTAATTTCCCAGTGTCCATTTTTGCAAAAATAATTTCAGAACACACATTGCTGCAACTTCAAAATAAATGTACATCCAAAAGCACTTACTGTTCACTGCTCTGAGTGCAGGTCCCAGCTAACAGCACCTGTTTGAATTGAACAAAACCACAGACAATGATAATTTCCTTACTAAAACTTGTCAGATGGAGTTGACTCAATTCTATTAAAATTAAACCACTGGAAAGCCTTTTTCCACTCTCTTCTCCTGCAGCCCTGGGCTCCTTATCCAGCTGCATATGCAAAGCAGCACAAGTCAGCAGTGCTTGCCTATGCTGTAAAGAAAAAAAAAACAACCAAGAGCTGCAGTGTTGCAATTTTCCTGGCAGAATAGAGACTAAGGAAACTTCACCCTGATTTTGCCTTACCTCTGAGACCTGAGGACTCATAGGCACAGTGAATGTATCAGCACAGAGCAGAGCTGCACTGGATGATATATTTATGGCTTCTATTTCACCACTGGACCTGAAACAAGGCATGGTTAAACCTCTTCCTGAACCCCCACCCCAGTGGGGCCATGCCAGCAAAGCTTAGCAGATCTGCAATAGTAGAAACAAAATGCTTGGACACATTTTCAGATATCCATGAATTTTTCTTTTTTCTCCCTTTATAAAGGCAGAAGCTGGAAATGCAAAGGGAATTCTAGCTGAAGCAACCTGCCCAGCTCCCAGCTGGGGTACTACGGGGGCTGAGACAGAAGCTATTTTGAGATAAGGAAAGGCTGACAACCTTCAGATGTCAACATTTAGCAGTGGGCAGTATTTCAAGTATTTACACAGCCATATCCCTTTCTGAGGAATTGCAAACATTAGGGCTTTTTACACCAGAACTGCTGTGCAGAAGAGGAAGTGTTATCAAGAAGGGTTTGAACACTTCCCCCACTCATCCAAGTCAGGATGCCGAGCTTTGGCATTACTACCGTAATTTGTGAAAAATGCTATATTCAAGGACCTGAAATAAACCACAGACAAGACTGGAGATAACGATGCTTTATTTTACATTTCAGCAACAGGAGAAATAATTGAAGACGAAATTATCTGCTTTGTTGTAAAGTATAAAAACATTTAATTATAAATATTTAGCTAAAAAAGCGTGATTTATAAAATATAATCTGTGAAGATATATACACAGTTTAATTGTTTAGCAATTCTTTCACCTGACATTAAAGAGTAGAGGTTTTTCTATTTATTATTCCACACTCACAGTTTAGTGCTCACAGTTTAAGAAGCAAAACAGACAAGTGAAAAGATGACTGGTGAGTTTCGTTCTGGAAAAAAAAAAATTAAATTTTGCCACAAATTGGGGCAAGAGCAGAGGCAGAATTTGAGCAAATCCATGACTTGAGAGAGGTCTCAGAGGGAACACAGTTCCCTTGCCATCACCAACAATGTTTATATCCAGACAAGCAGTGGGCATCTCAACATTTGTGGGCAAGTTTCCTGTGTTTCCAAGAGAAAATCGCTAATGGTATAGTGCAAGCCCTCGAGTTAAATGTGCTTACCTCCCTGCTTCTCTGAGCAGGGGTTGCTCAGTGTGCTGTGCTGGTGTCCTCTGTTGTGCCTCTAATGAAATCAAACAATGTCACCTTCATGATTCAGGCTATGAGCAAATTTCCAAATAGAAAACCCCAGTGTGCCATCCAATTGCACTGTCCAGCTGACAATACCCCCTAAAAACAGATACAGCTGCCTAAGGCTGGAAAATAACAGTGAAGCTGTACAGTACACCAAATGTGATGGAATGTAAAAGAAGATAAATGGTCAGGCAACTCAGTTTTCAATTTCTCGTTTAAGAGAGCCAGCTTCCTCCCTTTGAAATCTTGGGAAATCTCGCCTCTTATTGAAGGGTTTGTAACTATGGCACTTCAGAGAAGAAAAACTGGAAGACTCCTCAACATGCTGGGTGGCAGAAAATGCTACAGGAAATGATAGTGAATTTGATCCATGTACCTAGTAATTATCTTTCTCTCTTCACAGTGTTTTCACGGTGCCTGTGGCATGGGACTTTGAGGAATAAGAAAAGAGTGACAACACCCAACAGCAGTACAAACATACAGAAGTCAAGCTGTACTTTGTACACCCTGATTTAGACAAGACCTCACTACTTGCCTATAAGCAAGGAATGAATTAATACAGGATTAAGAGAAAAAGGATGTATAGGAAAGAATGAAGTAGGCAAACATGACACTTGTCAGTGCTCACCCATGATTTGCTACCTGCTGTTTCTGCCTTGGGGTGATGTGCTCGTAACAGTTCAGAGCAAACAGCCCGTACACAGCTCCTACTATTCACATCATTATGAACGCATAGTAACTGCAAGAGTTGTGCCCTTAGGAACTCAGGAGGATCTTCAGGAAAGGAAGGCTAGCGAAGCTGTGATGAGTTTTAGGCAGGATCCAAGCAGTTCTGTCCAGGCAGAGCCCTGATCTGGGTAATGTACCAAGTCGTGTGCAATTTCAGAGTGCATATTGGCTGGTCGGTTACTGGGTAAATGCAGACTTTAACTCCCTGAAAGCTGCTCGGCGGTGCTTCCTTTCCTCCTCTTCCCGCTTTCGCTCATCCTGCTCAGCTTTTATCTCTGCTTCAAACTTACTGGCTGAGGAGAGGGCTTGAGCCTTTATGAGACAGAGGGAAAATAAACAACCGTTAAGCCTTGCATCAGAGGGAGAGCCAAAGCCTGAGCTACTCCCAGATGAGCAACACAGAACTGTTTGCTGCACCTCCCAGTGCTCACTGGGATCCTCTGTCAGGACAGCTCAAGTATTAATTACATGGCAGTGCTTGGATTTTTACACCCAATATCTGTTACCTTCCTTAACTTTAACATCAACAAAAGAAAGGTCACTTACTAATAAGTCACTAACACGTGACCAAAACAATGCCACCAGTACTGGCTCACATACACTATTTCTGTAAGCAGGCAGCAGGGTATAGGTTGTGAGTATGCAGTGGGAGAAATTACTGCAGAAAACACTCTGAATCACAGCCAGTCTGAGAACATCATACTACACCATAGATAATCTGCAGATCAAAGAGACATTGTTTACTTGCTGGCTATTTTTCCAGCTTTCATCTCAGTACATCTGCTGTGCAATAGCTGTCTTAGGCTCTTGGGAAAAAACTTCTTATATAAACAAGCAGGATTATTTTCTCTCCAAGAGAGCTTTCAGAAAGGGTGCTTTGTCAGCTTCGGATGGTGTACAGCTCTTTCTGCCAAGCCCAGGACCCTGCAGAATAATTTTAATTCCAAGGTTACAGAGAGCTGCTCGAGAAAGAGATGTCTGAAATTCTATACTCCAAAACATTCTGTTCACCACTAAACTCTGAGTGTTCTGGTTGAGGGAGGTTTTGCAAAATGGGAAAACTCTGACCCTAATACATTAGTTTTCTCAGGACACTTTTGTCTTTAAAAGAGGTCAGCCAGCTAGTCCCAGCCACAGGGACACAGGTTAGGCAGTCAGCTCTACCAGGGTAAGACCCAGAAGACAGACTGAATTACACTGCTCTGGTGTGTTAAATGAGTCATAGAAAGGCTCTAGCTAGAGTGCAACAAAATTTGAAAGGAAACTAAGCTACAGCTGGGTAGCTGAGCTTCAGCTACAGCTGAGTTTTTTCATATTCCTCTGTGCCACACCATACCTTAGCTTCAAAGAAGTTCTTGGCTCCTTTGACTCCCTCAATGGATACATCTATCTCCGAGAGCTTCGCAAGAGTCAGTAAGCCGCTGTCCTCCTCAAGCTCCCCAGCTGCAGCTTTATGGAAAATCAGCAGGAACTAGCAAGACAGAAGACATTCAGGTTTTTCACTGAGGCTCAAACAAAGAGTAACAGCACAATCACCTGGAAAGGGATGGAATTCCCATTTCAGGGCAAAGGAAACCAGGTCTAGATAAACCAAGTGGTACCAAGGAACTTGTGCTCCAGTACACAGTCCTGTTACAGACTAAAAGCAGTAGGAATGTCATAGGAAAATAAGGTTTCCTGGGAATCAGAGCCCTGGTAAAGCACAGTTCCTACCAAGCTTGAGTTGCTATGTGGCCAGAGGAAGGAGGCCACTGCTGCACCTGCCCAGTACAACCACAGGGCAAGCTCAGATATAGCTCTTTATGTCCCCATACCCTACTGGTGTATTCACAAGCCCCCCACCAGCTTCCCCAGTGTTCTAGGGACTCAGATCACATCCCATGACAATAAGAGCAGGGCAAACACAGCTCTGGTTCACCTCAAGCTCCCTAAACCAAGGCATCAGTGCAGTCCTTTTAGAGAGAACAGCAGCCCAAGTGTGTGCATGCCCTTGTGACAGAGTGGCTTGAACAAGTGTCCACAGAGCAAGGTGGTGTGAAGCATCTGTCCTGCACTGGAGCATGGCCATTTAACACATCCAGAGTCACTACAGCAGAGTGTGGATTGGGAAGTGAATTGCAAAGGGAAACAAACAAAAAAAGAGTGATGCATTTTATTCCACAAAAGCATACTTTTTCGTTTTGTTTTAACAGAAGGAACAAAACCTGCCTGCTTAAAAATAAAGACCTCTGCACCACCAGCCACGTGCCAACGGAACTCCAGGTTAAAATGTGAAAGCTCTAGGTGTACTTGCAGAGGTCCTGTAACTCCCTGCTATTCTTGGTGACCCCAGGATGTCTCAGTGCTTGGAACAGCATGGAGAGAACAGACACAAGGACAAGCCACCCAGGTACAAAAGGAGCACAAGCAACAAAGCTGCACCAGTGCAGCACTTCAGGCCAGGCCAGAGGGCTGCAGATACCAGGTAGAGTTGTGCTGAAATCCCTCTGCACAGGAACATCAAATATCTCTAGTACTGTGCTCCTCAGACTGCCAGGCTGGGTAGTCTGCTGCCCGGAGGAGGGCAGCAGAGTCCCAGCATCCACACTGAGCCAGTCCTGCTTCAAGTTGCTCACAGAACCTGATGGGAATGCAAGAGTTTGGGAAGGCCTCCCATGAGGAAGGGTGTGGAGATGACAGCAGCACTGGCCGCCCTCTCGAACAGGCAGTGTCATCGGGCACTGCTTCATACAACAGCCTCTTAACCCATGAGTGCTCAGCACAGGGCAAGCAGAAAGCAGACTGGGCCTGGCAAGGGAACTTTTCCCTGTCCAAACACATTGTAGTGGGTTGACTCTGGCTGGATGCCAGGCTACCAAAGCCACTCTATCACTCCCCTTCTCATCTGGATAGGGGAGAGAAAACACAACAAAAGTTCATGAGTTAAGGACCCGGGGAGATTATTCACCAAAATACTGTCTTGGCAAAAAAGGCTCCACTTGCGGATATTAATTGAATTTATCACTAACAAAATTAGAGCAGGATAATGAGAAGTAAACTAAATCTTAAAGACACCTTCCCCCCACCCCTCCCTTGTTCCCAGCTCTATCTGCTCTCTCCAGCAGCACCAGGAGATAGGGAATGGGGGTTATGGTCAGTTCTTGACAGGTTGTTCCCACCACTGTGCAGGGAAAAGAGTCCTTCCCCTGCTTCAGCATGGGCTCCTCTCTCCACAGGTCTGCAGGTCTCTGCCAGGAGCCTGCTCCAGCAGAGGCTTCCCATGGGTTCACATTCTCCTTTCAGGCAACCACTTGCTCTGGCATGGGTATCATCCATGGGCTGCAGGTGGATCTCTGCATCCCCATAGACCTCCATGGGCTACAGGGGAACAGCCTGTTTCACCATGGGCTGCAGGGGAACCTCAGCTCCAGTGCCTGGAGCACCTCCTACCCCTCCTTCTCCACTGACCTGGGTGTCTACAAAGCTGTTCCTCTCACATAGTCTCACTCTTCTCTTCTCTGGCCATAGTTACCTCTGCACAATAACTTGTTAACCTTCTTAAATGTGTTATCACAGAGGCATTACGATCATTCCTGAGTGGCTCACCTTAGTCAGTGGCAGGTCTGTCCTGGAGCCAGCTGGCTTTGGCTTACCAGACACGGGGAAAGATTTTAACAGCTTCTCACAGAAGCCACTCCTTGTAGACCCCCCCTACTATGAAAACCTGGCCATGCAAACCCAATACACACATGTAAGAAATAAATGGTTCACTGCTGAACAGGTAAAGCATCCTGCTTGGAAGGAAACCAAATCCTCCCCAAGACATCCTCTCGGTCTGCTCAGATCCGCTGGGCTCTGGCTAGTTCCTCTTCGCCACCACCAGGCACGGTGACACAGAGGGCTGGCAGCTAGGCTGGAATTAGTCATGGTTCCTCCTGCTCCACCCTGCAAGTCCCACTTCCTGCCATTGGAAAAGAGCAGCGGAGGCAGCACAGTCCTGAGGTCTGATGCAGCTGTCACCTGGGGAGGGACTGGGTCATGAGTACAAACGATCATGAATCATCCTGAAACTAAGGGATGCGGCAGCAATCCTTTAGAAGAATACAGGCTGCTGTGGCCACAAAGGGCAGGCTGAGTTATAGGAAACTTGGGACTGAGACACCGGTTGGGGTGAACAGAGCATAATGTCCATCCCAAGGATCCAGCAAGGTGGACTACAGGACATCATGCTGGTTTCCACAGGAGCTCAGCAGCCATCCTTCCTCATGTCAGCACACAGCCTGCAGCCAACCTCACCAGGTATTTACCCTTGAGGTATTGGTCCTTACTAACTAGAGAACACCAGCAATCTGCATTTAGCTCCCATTGCCAGCCCGTCTCACATCCTTGCTGGGCCCAGGACACAGCATATGCAGCTAAGTCTCAGGGAAACGTCAAGCAAAAGTGAATAATGTAGGTAGGTATCTTTCAAAGCTCTGCTCTCAAAGAGGATAACACAACCCACACTTTCCAACTCACTAACACGCTAAATTGTATCTGCTTTCACATCCTTCATGATCCAAGACCTACCCCACAGGGCCAGGCTGGACATCATGCAAGGAAAGGCGTGGGACTGACAGGCAGCAGTAGCCTTACAACAACAGCTTGCCAGAAAAGCAGCACTATGTAAGGATGTGGTTTGCACCCACCCTGGTAGCAAACACATCATGTGGGTCAACATTTCAGCTGGTGAGTGTGTGGGGGGCAGTGGGTGGATTTCTGTGGGTTCTAGATAGCAGCTCCAATCACACATTAGTATTACAGCAATTAACTCTGGTTTCCTGTGGTAATGAAGGAACTAGACAGTCAGAGGTGCGGGGTTTTCCCCCCCAATACACCTAACCATTTTAAGCCTAAATTTCATTGCTTGAGTCACAGCAGGAGTCCTGACCAGTTAATTGTTCGTGCATTGGTGAACGTTCAAAGGTCAGTGATAGAAGGCAGCTTTCCTAACAGGGTCTGTGGTTCGTCAGCAGCCTGCTTGCCAGGCAGCAGCTCATCTGGAATGGGAGGACACTACTCAAAGCAGCAGAAAAAGGTGATTTATTGCAAGTGAAAGAGGTCCCTCTCAATTCTCTGGCCAGGCCACAAGAGGAGTATGTTCAGGCAGGTATGCCAGGACTTGCTATTCTCTGGATAGGCAGACAGGAGCCCTCGAGTGCCCTGGGTGCACCCCACTGAGTTCAGACACCCATTTAAACCAGGTTTCTCCTGGTACTATCTGAGTGACTCAAGTCAGCTTAGTCACCCTCCACATGCTTGCTTGTCACCACCAATGAGAAACAGAATAGGACAGGCCTATGGGATGGTTGAGGCCTCCTAACCCACCAGGGAACCTGCCTCCCTGACTGACCTCTGCCTGAACACAGCAGCTGGACAGGGCACACCTGCAGCACAGCAAGAAACATCCTGCTCCTTTCTACCACAGGAAGCTTTGGGTGTCTGCCAAAGCTGCTGTGTAATTTGTCGCCAGAGCTCTGCCAGTAATGCTCCCTCATTCCAACCCACGGGCCACTCAAGCTTGTGTTTGCTTGACCATTGTTTTACATCTGGCAAGAAGCTTCAACAGCACCAGCTGTCGCATGCCACGTGGCAGGGGCTGGCAGCACAGGCAGCCGTGCAGGGGGCTGTACTCCAAACAGGTGGCAGCAAAAGGGGAGCTACTCTGCCACTTGTGCCATGCCACTGATGCCAGGACATCACAGCATCTTTCAGTGCCTTGAGGATAAAGGCATTTCTCTTCCATGGGAGAAAGCCCCTGTGGCAAGCCTGGAGGCTGTCCCCAGCTCTTCAGCTGGAATGAAGGGTGGCCCAGAAGGCACACAGAGAAGCCCACAAAGTGATTTGGCAATCAGTGACCTGGGGCCATGGGCATGGTGCTCTTCCTGCTCCACTGGATTCTTCACTACCTCTAGTTCACCTCTGACTGGGCACCAGGGAACTCAGGGACAGGTTCTCACTTCCCAGATTTGCATATCCTTCCCCCTCTCTTATAAGCCAAGTCTTTGACCTCTGTCTTTTCCTGCTGCCCTCTTGCAGTGAAATAAATCCAACAAAGCCCTTGGGGCATGAAAGCAGAGGGAGATGGTGTGATGTGCCAGTGCAGAGAGATGATGCAGCAGCTCCGTGACAGTCACCCCTCATGCCCCAACCAGTCATGGGCCTTGGCTGCTCATCCTCCCTCCCAGCACTGCCAGAGCTCTCAAACTTCCATGATGGAGAGCTTGACGTTCTGAGCCCTACCCTGGAAGATGCGCGGTGAGAGCACCATGCCTGCAGAAACAAGGGAGCCCAGCTGCTTGGGGCCCACCGCAGCCGTCCTGCAGGGCGGAAGGAAGCAGGACAGCAGCATAGCCCTCAAAACTGGTGCAGGACATAAGCAGTGCTGCCCCACCTCCTGCTACCTAAGGGGCTGTGGGTCAATTCAGAAAGCCACAGTGTGACATTTGTTTGTGACTGAGCCAGCTATCAAAGTCTGAGAGGAGGAGACAATGCAACAGGAGCTTTTGGTACCTGGGTCCCCCCTTCCTGCTGAGATGATGTAGGTACCCCTGAGTGCATGCAGGTCACTGCTCAAATTTCCTGTCTTCCTCTGCCTGGCAGAGGATCCTGGCCTATCCTCCCAGCTGTCACAATACAGTGGTAACAGATAGACCTGTTTGAGCTGCGTCCCTGCTGAGCCAGTGTGCCGTACCAAACTGCTGCATCCCCATATTTATTCCTTGCTGCAGGGAGGTGACCACCCCTCAAAGCTTGCCATGGTTGGTCACTGCATGATGCAGAGAGGGTCCCAATACAAACTGGAAGAGAGGGGCTTTTGTGCCACATGAGCTGCTCCAAGCAGAGCTCCTGCACTACACCTGAAATGAGGCCTGAGCTGCTGTACCATAGCAGCCAAGCTATGAGACCTGGAAACTGAAGGGACATTAACTCCCTCCAGCTACAACAGGGAGCTCAGTGAGCACTCCCAGCAGCTGCAACAGGGCTCAAATGTGCTCCCAAAGCAAGCAGGAAGGTTGGAGAGCTTTGGCATCAGGTACCATGACTGCCACATGGAGATGGAGGTTAACAATGCTCCACATCCTTGGCATGGGGAAGCTCACCGGCTTCTCCAATGCATCCTATCACTGCAAAAACACAGAGGGGAGAGGGCTACCTACAGGTGGCAGAGTACTGGGCCCAGCTGCCTCATCCTTCCACCCCACAGCCACATCCCTGTTTGTTACTGCAGCCACCCTCACCTCACGGAAGCTGAGCTTCCCGTCAAAGTCTTCATCCACCTCCTTGATCATGTTCTTCAGCCCCAGGTGGGTCTGCGGGGCTCCCAGCTTTTCCATCATCAGCTTCAGCTCCATCAGGTCAATATATCCATCCCGTCCCGAGTCATACCTGCAGGGTGCAAAGGGGAAGGGGTCAACCATCATCAGCCCCAAAGTCATCTCCCCAGAAGAGGAACCGTGCACATGGATAAAGTCACTGTGTGGTTCAAAGCCCAGGGAGTGGGGAAGCTGCATGACATGGCCAGTGCTGAGATATATTAAGCTCAGGGAAGTAGCTGTCAGCTTTCAGAGCTGTCTCACCAGAGAGAGAAGTACTCAGGGGAGCTCAGACCAAACCACCCACACAGGAGGAGCATGGAGAAGCTCAGCTTATCTCAGCGGGATTTCCATTTCACCCACTTGCTGGTCCAGCACAAAGGTTACTTGCATGCAGCTTACACCATGCACCAGCATGGTGAGGCAAAGGCATGCAGAGTCAGCTGCTGCCAGGCTTCCTGCTAGTTCTAAGGAGAAACAAGGAGCAGAGACCAAGCAGAACCTCTTGGCAGAAAGCACTCTTTGTAAGCAAAACTCCCCTCCTCTAGCTGTTAAGATCTTTCCTCTCCAAAATGCTTTTGTACCACAATAAGCACTGTGCTTCAGGGCAGCTGTTTATTCTGTGTCCCCAGGCAGAGCAGAATGACAGTCCCAGGGGAGCACAGCAATCCCAGCCAGGGCTGTGGTGCCAGGGCTGCGGTGCCAGGGCTGCACTCCAGGACCAGGCTGGCAAATGAAACCAGCGCCCACCTCCAGGAGCACCTCCCAGTGGAGCACCAAGGACAGCAAGGACTCTTCAGAGGAGAGCACCTGTACAAGGGGAGGAGTGCTTTAGGGATGGGGAGGCAGCGAGTGATCTGCTGTACACAGCCTGGGACTGTGCACCAATTCTTCCCAATATCTGCTCTGTGTGTGGGCAAAGCATCTGGCCCACCCAGCAACCAGCGCTTCACACCCACCAGGGCTATCACCGGCTTTCAAAGTCCAAAGACTGCAGGGATGGGCACTCTGTTATCAGCCCATTAACAGCCCTCCTTCATCCTGGTCCTGCCAATCGGGGTTCAGCACAGAGCTAGGGCTTCAGCTCTAGAGCTAGGGAGAGGACAGGGCAGGGTCTCCCAAGCTGGGCTCAGCCCTGGTGCACAGCCTGCCACTGCCCCTGACAGAGTTAAATCCTTTCAACCGTTCAGAAGGAAACCTTAGGCACGGTGCTGAAGCTTTCCAGTGGGCAGGAGCCAGTCAAATCCTCCCACCTATCATCCGTCATTGACTGTTAGCTCTCTTCCAAAGAAATGAGGGCTGTAGCCATACCAGACAGAGATCTGCACAGTTGTGGTTACCCTGGAAGAAAGCTCTTTCCAGCTGAGAAACCTCACAGCCACAGAGGAAGCTGTGGCAAAGGAAGGAATGAACAAAGCCACCAGCCCCAAACAGGTGTGGGCAGCACAAGGCAAAGCTGAAGCCAAGATCTCTGTCCCTGCCTTCACGAGCACAGGCACAGCATGCTTTTACCCCAAACTAGGGTGGTCTCCATGACTTTCCAGAGTCCAACCACCCCCATAAGTATTTCTGATACTCTTTGTGGCTCCTAGTTTCCAAGGTCACAGGACCAAGAGACTCCCCATTACAGGGACATAACTGCCAGATTAGGCTGGCACAGAGCCCCTGTTACCAATCTGCCTGCACTCTGTACCCAGCAAATCCACGAGCCCACCGGGCTGGACAGCTTTCTGAAAAACTAGGAAAGAAACCTCCATCAGAGCAGAAACCAGGTCACAGACCTGGGATATCACAGGGAAGAAGTACAGCAGGTTCTTCACAGCAAGGAAGGTGTCAGTTAATTAAGGCACATTCACAGCATTACCCAACCCAGCACTGAGATGCACTTCTAACACATCCCAGAAGCATAGTTAGTGCAATATTTAATTGTCAGTTTGCTTTTCTTTCAAGTTTGGGAGAAAGGGTGCAGAGCTGTTCCTCCAGAGTAAGGTGGTTGGAGATGCAGCACCTTTGATCAGACACAGCAGCAAAACGTGCAGTGGCAGAGAGGCACCTGGGGTTGGGTTTTTTGGAGGCCCAGCAGGCTCATGCTGCCCTTTGACTGGGTGCAGAAGCAAAATAATACCAAGGTCCCCTCCAAGGGCTGCCCATCTGCGGTTGGGACACTGCCCAGCCCCACATGGAAGCTCTGGGCAACAGAGATGAAGGGAGAAGTATGGCACAAGGCCAGCCTGTGTGCCTGCTGCACTCATCTCACCCTCCTGTTATGGATACTACCTGCAGCTAAACACTGGCCCAGGGGCCAGAACACTGTCCTGAAAGGGTTAAATGTGGGGCACAGCTTCAGGGCTCATCCAGGCAGAGAGGCAGGACAAAGCCAGGATTGTGAGAAATGAGGTCTTGCCAACAGCAGGCCTGGCAGAGCGGCACGCTGTACCAGCCACACAATGGGTGTTGAGCACACTGGGCCGGAGTACAGCTGGTGCTGAAAAGCACCCAGAAATCAGGTTACCAGACCCCTGCACTCAGGGACAGCCAGACAGAGGGACACTGAAACCCAATGGCAGCACCCTGCAAACTGCTACATTCCCTCCCTGCCCCCCTCGCCTCCTGAAACAGCCCAACTATTTTAGGACCTGGGTACAGCCACTCAGCTGCTGCGCAGCCAGACTATTTAGGGAAAAGACTTATTTATAGGGCACGAGAGACAGCACAATTCATTCCCCACCATCCCCCCTAGCAGACCATAGGCATTCAACACAGTGGGGCACAATGCAGACTGCACCTTGCTGGTCAGTTGATGCTCCTCAGTCCTACCAAAGACCCCATGGCCTGCCTTTCGAGAGATCATGAAGCTCCCCTGTCTGCTTTCTGGGAGCCCCCTTTCAGGGCTCTGGGCTCAGCCAGCCCTGGATGCCTCTCACACACAGCTGCCTGCAGCTCAGCCCTGCCCTGGTGATGGACAGCCATCACCCTCACAGGCAGAGCTGGAAGAGGGCACCACGGCAAGTTAAACACACTCCGGCATCCAGGGGAGCCATCCCATCCTGTACTCCAGGAGTGACACGGCAAAAGCACACAGCACTCGGGTGCCTGGCCAGCCCTGCCATCACCCACTGTCCTGCTGCGACACCAGAGCTTTGCTTCCTTCAGGCTCAAAGCTCCCTGGGTCATGAGCCAAGCCTCATCCAGGTGATGTGCACACATTACAGAGGGGAATTGTGCCAACAGGCACAGTGGTCCCACGTCACAGGAAGGCCACTCCAGCAGCAGGTTGGTGCTATGGCCATGGCAGGTCCCACCTGCGACAGCTGAGATGCCATAGGCAGGTATGGGCACTGTGGCTGCGGTGATAAAGCTTTGCCACACTGCCACCACAGCAGCATTCCTGGCAGCAGATGAGACACAGCAGCGGCTGCCAAAATCTGCTGCAACAAGGATGCACCCAGATTCCTATGCTGGCTCACTTCCACCCGGACCACAGAGCGTGCCTGGCTGCTGAAGCACTGGGAGAGGAAAGCAGGATGCAAAATCAGGGGGAAGGAGGGAATGCTTGCTGACCAGACTTGCTTAAGAGCATGAAGTTTGTTATGCACAATTACTGCCCAAGTACAAGCATTGCATTGGTGTTACGCAGCTGCTGCGGGGTTAAATTGCAGAAGAAAGAGGGATCAGGAAGGGAGGAGAAAGGAGATGCCAAGGACTGCACCACCTGTAGTGACTCTGAAGTCACCTTCCAGCTGCCTCTAAAATCCCACTTAACAAAAAAAGGACAATTGAATGAGAAATCCTAGATCCTGAAGGATCAAAAAGCAGTTTCTAAACATTTACATTTCTTGAGGGAAGGCAGAATGAAAACCTGCCCTCTCTGTAGGTGTTTGCTGTACCTTAACTTGCTCCACACACTCTGGGCACCTGTACTTTGATCTGCAGCTCCTGTATGCTGCAACGTATGCCGAATTGAGGTTTTGAAATAAAGTAGTTAGAATAATGGTGCTGAAGCAATAACATCCTCTTAAATATTTCAAATCCTTTCTAAGTAGCACTTTATTCCCTCTGAGCATTGTGTTTCACCTTACGTGGAGAAGGCGGTGCTGATCTCTACTCCCTGATATACAGTGATAGGATAAATGGGAATGATTGAAAACTCTACTCCCTGATATCCAGTGATAGGATAAATGGGAATGGTTGAAAACTGTCTCAGAGGCGGATCAGACTGGACCTGAGGAAGCCTTTCTTTCAGCCTGAGAGGGTGGTCAGACCCTGAAGAGGCTTCCTAGAAAGATGGTCAATGCCCCAAGCCTGTCAGTGTTTAAGAGACATTTGGACAATGCCCTTAATAACAAGGCTTAACTTCTGGTCAGCCCTGAAGCACTCAGGCAGTTGAACTAGATGTGATCATTGGTGGTCCATTCCATTCCAATGGAATATTCTATTCTATTGCCAAGAGCTTTGGGAACAATTCCTCCATACCAGGGTGGGGACAGGAACAGGCTCCTCAGCCATGTGCAGCTTCATCCTCCCCAGCCCAGACAGAAGAAGCTCTCCTGCTCTTGAAGGGACATGAGAGTGGGATGAGAGTCTCCTCCACTAAGATGTTCTCCAAGATGCTGGGCAAGGCCTGCAGGCCCAGGCTGGGTGGCTGAGTCCCCATGGGAATAACCTCCCTGCTCACTGGGAGTCTAAAGACAGCTGGTCACACAGACCACACGGCAGCTCTGGAGAGAGCAGGTCTGCTGCAGCATGTCAGACAAGGCCAGGGCACCTGGCAAAGGGGCTCCTAAATGGCTCTAGGAGGGCAAGGGGACATCACAGCATCTCCCACCAGCCAGATGCAAGGCACTTGTGCAATGTGTGGGCAACGCACAAAATTCCCTAGATACAGAAACAATAGCAAGACTGGAATTTCTCCACTCCCTCGCACCCCACAGATGAAGCTGCTGTCTGTTTTCCTCCCCCTTATATCTCCCATAAAAGTCATTCCTGCCAGGCACAGCCTCGCTGCCTGGGTTTCACACTCCCCTCTGCCATTTTCCTGGACAAAGATGGCACCAAGGGGAGCTCTGAGACTCCAGAGGCCCTGAGAGTTTGCTTAGACGACTCAGGAAAGAGGTTATCATGGTTACCACAGTCCTCACACATTGCCAGAATAGGCAGCTAATTAGGTCACATTATATTTAGCCTGAGCTGCAGACTTCCTGGTCTCTCTGCCAAAAAAATACCCACCCTGAGAGGTGCCTGCACCCAGCACTCTAGCAGATACCTGCACCTCATCTCCGGTGGAATGGGGCCAAAAAGGAGAGATGCTGACAAGAGCAGGCTTGGACAAGAGAGAGGAAAAAGTGAGCCCAACTGTGGCAGCCAGAGCAAAGAACTTTTCTGCTTTGGAAGGATGCTCCCAGCATAGCCAGCAGCACACAGCACTGGACAGAGCACCATATTATGGCGAGTCCCACTTTCAGACGAGTTGTTTGCTTCCACCCTGGCAGTCACAGCCACCATCCATACCATGGGATGCCCTGACAGGCATTCAGGGCAGCTGCTATCACCAGGACATCTTTTCAGCTGCAGCACCATGACCCAGCCCATA
The DNA here is from genome assembly GCA_013389985.1 of Dryoscopus gambensis. Classification (NCBI taxonomy): domain Eukaryota; kingdom Metazoa; phylum Chordata; class Aves; order Passeriformes; family Malaconotidae; genus Dryoscopus; species Dryoscopus gambensis. The sequence continues at coordinate 182,101 of WEIT01033210.1, forward strand.
CCATGCACAGGACCACAGGCTCAAATTTAGTCTGAACTACAGATTTACAAGTCCCACTAAACTGGTAAGAAACATTTTTTTTGGACGGGCGGTTCCATAGTGGAAACCTGTGGCATAGGAGCATCCTGTGGCAGTGAGAATATACTAAAGGAAATAATAAACCTTTGAGAGAGGGATGTAAGAAGGACCCTGAGTTGTGGTGGTCAGGGCCAATAAGCCATACAGAGAATTAAAGCCTTAATCATATTAACTCAAGCTCTGACTGACAGGAATTAAGGGGTACATTTCCTCTGCTCATGGAGCATGTGATGTCAGCCAATAGTTGAGACAGGTCACTGGCAGTAGATGGACCAAAGACCAGATCCTCTGCCACTGCAAACCTCAGGTGCCTGGAGCAGTCAACACCAGGACAGGGTTTTCTGGCTGCCTGACCAGGAAACACAGCAGGGGAGCATGCAGCCCACCTTCTTCCGCCTTTGGCATTAGCAGTTCTCACAGGGTATGCAATGCTTTCCAGCTACAGTGACCAGCTGATTAATATTCAACTGCAAAGCCTAGCTTTTCCTGCTTACAAGGCTGATGTTTAATGAGCTCATTGTTGAAAAATTAGGCTGCAATTCAGCTCTTCCGCTTTTTATTTCCCAAAATCACTGCCATTCCTTTTCCCTATTGAGGCAGGGCTGCTGCCCTCTCCAGGCTCTCGCCCACAGCTTTTGGGCATTGCAGCTGCCTGCATTGTTTGTCCTCCAGTCCTCACAGCACCATGTCTCAGCCTTCCATACAGCAGGATCCCCTTTAAGCACAGTCAACAGGAACAGAGGAAAGAGCGGAGCAGCAGTCTCGCCCGGACCACTTCGCTTCCCGCACCAGCTGCCAACACAACGCTGCCCATGCAACAAAGAACTCCAAACTCCAGTAAGCTCACAAAAGCCCATTGCCTGGTCTCCTGTGGCAACAGCCTGGCTGGGACAGGCAACACCCCGCAGTGCTGGGAGCTGGCAGCATTCAAGCAGCTCTTGGTCTCCTCAGAACAATCCAGGGTGCCCAAGGCAGCTTTCAGGTAGCAGAACAATGACCTAACAACTTACAAATCTCACTTCAGTCACCTCCATAAGATGAAGTACATTTTCACACCTTGCTCTGTGGTCCTTCCACCTCCTGCCTAGCAGCAGCTCCCTCCCAGTCTGGCAGCCTGTCGTGGGGCTGAGAGGACACTGGTCCCCAGGAGCCCACGGGTCTGTAGTGCTGGAGGGAAACCAGGTATTAAGGTACTAAGAAACCAGGACTAAGGTACCCAGGCACAACCTAACTGCAAAAGCCAGGACACGGTCTGGAGAAGAGAAAAGGGCAGAATCACGGTCCCGGGGAGGGCCAAACCTTTCTACTTACGGAAGCAGCTCTCCCTGTTACTAGCAGCAGCTTGACTTTAACACAAACCTTCCTGCTGGGAGGGGAACCCCATTCCAGCCCCCAGGAAGGGGGAAGCAAAAGGACGCTGTGCTCAAGCTTTGTTTGGGTGCACGGGAGGGAACACCAAGCCTGGCAGACAGGACTGTGTGCGGAGCTAGGACATTGCCAGATAGAGCCAGCAGGACTGCTGGGGGTGTTCAGGGTCGCAGTTGTTGCGGGCAAATGTCCAGCGCCTCTGCCAGGCCCCGGAACACAGACCCACCTGGTGCCCCAGGGGGTGGGGCAGAAGAGTGCCTGTGCTCTCACAGCCCCCCCCTCCCACGCAGCGCGTCCCGCAAAGCCATAGCTCCTGAGTGCCACCGCAAACGGCCGCCGTCCCAATCGCAGGCAGAGCAGAGGCCGTGAGCTAAACGCAGGGCTGAGCTCCGGGCAAACTCCACGAGCCCCTCCCCCTCCCCCGCAAAGCACAGGGACAATCTGGGGATCAGATGGCGCTGAGAACGCGCCGCGGCTTCCTCCAGCCCGACCGCAAAATCGCGGAGAAATGCGAGCGCGCCGCCGAGAGCGAGCAGCCCCTCTCCAGATGTGCCCCCGGGGGCCAGCGCCGGCAGGGGCTGCGGGGGAAGACAGAGCCCCAGACCCGGAGCCCACGGGCCGGGCAGCGAGCCCCCCTCCCCGCTCCCGCCCCACTCACAGGCGGAACATGCGCTCCATGTCCTTGATCTGCCGGCGGCTGAAC
>WEIT01033211.1:2031-23009 GCA_013389985.1 Dryoscopus gambensis
CTTATGAAGATGGTAACAGAATAAATACTTTTGGATACATCTTACACTGTAACCTAGGACACAGCCCTAATCCTGATCACAGCAGTTTATCTTCCTATTTAATACTCACATTTCCCCTGTGCATGAGTGCTGTAAGGAGTGGGGAAACAAGAAGTGAACTTGGAGTCAGCAACTGGAATCAGACCTCAGATGAAGCAGTCCCTGTGTATGTGGCACCAGCAAATGGAGCGAGTAAGAGCATCTTCATCAATAGTTCTGTGCTCTATGGATCTTAGAATGATTGACAGCTACTGAGTCATCTGGGGTGAGTGAATTTGAGGCAGGAACTGGAATCAGACTTAGGGTAAAGGGACACAGAGTTTCTGTACCAGCACCTGGAGTAAGCAAGAGTTTCAGCACCAACTGCTGGTGAAGGCCCATGAGTCATTGGTCCTCGGTACAAGATGTAGGGGTCTGGGTGAAATGAAGTGAGGGTCTTAGTGTGAGTAGCTGGAGTGGGAACTAGGGTTCATAGGGCCCACATGCCTAAGCACCGGCTGCTGGGGGTGACACTGGAGTTACATTTTCCTCTAACCTGGAGTGTAAGGGCAATGTGCGTATAATTTGCAAAGCAAACTTCAAATTGGCAAGTAAAAGGCCCAAGTATTTGGCAGAGGGCCTGGGCTAACAATGGAGGGAACTGCAAATTTTTGTGTGCTTGCAAGTCTAGAGAGTTTCACTAACAAACTTCAATCATGGTCCTGAAAATAAATTATTTTTTCCTATTTTGAGGACAGTCAAACACTGGAACAGGTAGTCCAGAAAGGCTGTCTGTCCCAAGTCTCTGTCTTAGGACATATTTAAACTCAACTGGATATGGTCCTGTGCACTTCATTGATGTTGACTCTACTTTAGGCAAGGAGGTAGAACTAGACAGTCTCTAAAGGTCACTTCCACCTCAAGATAGAAACAGAATTTTCAAGGTTGGAAAAAACCTCTAAGATCACTGGGTTCAACTGTTAAACTAGCATCACTGTGTTCACCACTAAACCATGTCCCCAAGTGCCACATTGAATCCAGAGATGATGATTCCACCACTTCCCTGGGCAGCATGTTCCAGTGCCTGACCACCCTTTTAGCAAAGATTTTCCTAAGATGCAATCTAAACCTCCTCTGTTGCAACTTCAGACTATTTCCTTCCATCTTGTGACTTGTTACCTGTGAGAAGACACTTACATCCACCAGGCTGTAATCTCCTTTCAGGTAGTTGTAGAAAGTGATAAGGTTCCTGATGTTCTACCTCTGCGCTTATCTCTAGCAAGCCTAGTTTTATCCCTTTCCCCCTTCAAATCTAATTTAAAGCTCTTTCAGTGAGCCCTGCTAAAGCCTGTGTGAAGATCCTTTTTCTGCTTTGGGACAGGTGTGCCCCAGCTGTTGTCAGCAGGCTTGTTTGTAAACCGATCAGTGATGAAAAACCACAAAATCCTGCTGGTAATACCAGTCTCAGGGCAGTTATTCATCTGTGTGATCTTCCTACTCCCACCTTTCCCTGCAACTGCCAGGATAGAGAACACTGCTTTTGCTCCAGATCCCTTGATGAGTTATCCCAAAGCTGTGAGGTCCCTCTTGCTATTCCTCAGATTTCTTCTTGGGACTTCATCGCTGCCCACCTGAAAACCCAGCAATGGATAATAATCAGAGGGCCGTACCAGACTGCAGAATTTTTTTGTTACATCTCTAACCTGGAGCCCAAGGAGGCAGCAGACTTCCCTATGATTTGGGTTGGGTCAGCATATTGATCTCTCTGTTTCTCTCACAAGGGAATCATGGATGACTTTTTTCATAACTGAGGCAGTCATGGTGTGTCAGGTAGACTAATTCACTCTGGACAATTCCCCAGCCTGTGAACCTGTGTCCATGTTGCCGTGTGCCTGACCCTCACTTCCAGAGCCTCACACTTATTGTATGAGGGCACTTGGGAAGGTGAGGTGGGCCGGGAGGGGATTCACCTCTTGCCTTGGGCAGAGACCTGGTTCAATTCCCCTCATCTCTTAGGTCCCCTCCTGGTGCATGGTGACAATTGGGTTGGGTAGCCTTCGCTTCTTGTGATGTGGCTGGCTGGTGAATATAATTTGATGTGCATTTGTAAAGTGCAAAGTATGTAAGTGATTATCAAACATTTAAATTTTATGAACTTCTCTGCTGAAAACGTATCAAGGTTTGGCTCTAATTTTCTAGTGAATGTGTTGGCTGATTTTTGGAAGAACAAGTGTTACAGACTTCTTAAGTGAACCTTATGAGCTGCTTTGCAAGTAAGCGAGCACTGCTAACATCTTATCTGGGACAAGAGCAGTAGGGAATACAGTGATACTGACTTTTCTATAGAAATCAGCTTGATTGCAACATTAGGTGCACTTTGACACCATCTAATGTATGAAAAAGAACCACAAAGCAAACTAAAATGTCTTTATTATTCTTTGTAACATCATTTAGTAGACACTGAGAAATATTTTCCCTAATTTTATAGAAATCATTCTATTTCCAGGAATTGTGCTTGCCCTCAATTATAGATCCAATGTAATGACATCAGTGACTGAACATGTAGTTAGCTCACATGTTCCCACTCAATTTGCTAGAGGATAGTGACTGATCTGTCACTTTTTAAAGACATTGCTACTGCTTGCAGGTTTGTAGGTATCTCTTACTGCAGTAGCAATAATTGTAAGACTTAAACCACTATGCAGGGAAAACTGCCATGCAGCTGCTTGTTGGTGGTTTGAATATTTTATTTTGGAGGGTATAGTTGATGGATATGATTAATTTATGCTCTTTCAATATCCTGTCCCTGCCAGTTCTTGTCTAAACCTCGAGTATTTCACTTTCCATAGCCCAGCTTTTTTAATGTGTGTAAATGCTTGACATGGAATGGATGACAGTTGAATGTACTTAAATTTTCACATTTTATTTCTGTGCTAGCTCTTCTACTTTATTTGGCCTTTTTTACTTCATGTATTTTGTATGAAGGCTCTTAAAGTATCTGCTGTGTTTTTCAAACCCTGTTTGAAAGATTTCTGTTGTAATTTTCCCTGCATCTGAGGCCTTTTCTCTTTTCAACGGTAACAGATGTGGATGATTACAGAGTATAAGTGAGGTTTTTATTTAAAAGAATTTCCAAAAATATCAGAGAGCTCACTTCTGAAATAAATTTTGGAAATCGTAATTCAGGATTGTAATGGATACTTAAGTTTAAATATACATGATAGTAATTTATGGTTTTCAGAACTTTTTATTGAAATAGGACTGTAATTCATCCTAGCAGACTTCTTTAAAATGTTTTACTGATAGAAAAACACAAAAAACTGGCAGGTGTTTGCATGTATATAGTGCAGTATCAGCATAATGGGGTATGGATTAAGAAATGGAAGATACAGCAGGATTTCAAAGGCATTATATCCTCATATTATGTGTATTTTAAAATTATTTGTAGGCCCCATGGCTCTATAAACTAAAAAGTTTCTTTAATTCTGTGGTTTAACATTGGAGAAATAATTGTGGCTGATGCTGATTTGTATATCTATCTATCTATCTATCTATCTATCTATCTATCTATCTATCAAATCTATATATGTATCTCTAGGTCCACAGAATGGAATTTACCATTGAAATGTATCCATTTTCTAGTAAATTGTAAAAGCTATGGCCAGAATTTTTTTTGTCTAGGTAATATATACCACCACATATGTGATGGCCCACTGTTCTGACATTCAATCAATAAGGATATTGAATAAAGGATATCAGAGAAGTTTAATTAATTGTTTGAGGAAGAGCACTGCAGGTAAAAGCTCTTCAGTGTCCTCTACACCCCTTAATATATCTGTATATAGACTGAATGCTCAAATATACATTAATATATCTGTATATTTGCTAGTACAGAGTAACTACAGGTATTGTAGTTCCTTTAGAATTCTTTCTCTGTATAATTTGTGATCCCCCGTGTGTACATGTAAATTTGAACCTGTTTCACAGCTCTTCCATTCTTACCAATCCATGTTTGCCTGGCCGCTCATGAGCTGTATGTTCACAGCCATGTTTATGTCTTGTCTATAGAAGGTTTGGGGAAGAAGCCTCAGATTTAATCTAAACCTCTGCTTTCTCAATTGAAATCTCTTTAAAACCTGTCATTGTTTCCCCAAGGTATAAAATAGTTATAAAGAGGCATTAAACAATTCTAGATCCTGTGGTACCTTGCATTTCGGCTTCAGACCTCCTTTATCTCATAGCTGATGTCATATCATCTGTGAGTCATTGGCAAAAAAATAATATATGGTAACATTCCAGGTCCCACGTCTTTTTTTTTTTTCCCTTCCTCCTAAAATTTGGATAAGTAGCATGTAAATATTTATTGGCTATGCACAGGCTCACTCTGTTCTGAGACCTGGTGCAAAGTCCTGAGTCTTTCAAACTCTCTGTATGTGTTTAAATGCTACTGCCTGCTTATCTGTGGTTCTGCTGCCTACACTTGACAAGAATAAGACTTAAATTCAGGTCACTGTGACATTGTAAAATCTCCTATGAGATTTACTATTTTTTTTTAAAAAAGTGTCTGCAAAGGTTTCTTCTATCTTCATGTAGAAAGCATCTAGCCTACCTATCATATACCGACTGAGTAAATTCTGCTTTGTTTAATCTTTTTGTAGGACCTTTTCCAATTTGTTTTGAGTTCCTAAAATTTAAGGTAGAGAATTGTTTGTCTCATTGTATGACCCTCATTTTCAAAGCTGTACACTAAGTATCCCTTTTGCCAACAATTGATATAGACAACGTGTAAAATCCTGAATGGTACTGGGTTCTTTAAAAAAATCCATAGGATTCTTGCCTTAAAGTCGGCATTTAGTTTCCTAGCAAAACCTGTTAGTCCAAAAGAGAAATCTTACATTCTTAACAAATGTGGTATTGAATACATATCTGAAATATTTATAGTTGATAGTTTAGAGATAACAGGTATAGACAGAATAGATGATTTAAAAAATATGCTAAATACAGTGCACACCCATTCTCATTTTGAAATAGATATGATCTAAATGTTTATTGCTGTTGGTATCTTTACTAATCTGGTAGTAGTCATGTACTAAGATTCCAAAAGGCTGACAGCTTCTATTTGGATTCCTTCTTGCTGTCAGGTGTCAAGTTTTTTAAATTGGTTCATCTGTAATTGAGACAAGACACTGGCTATGCCATTAATATTTATGAACCTCTTTCAAACAGTAAAAATTTCTAAGCTAAACCCTATAGGTTGGGTTTATTAGGCCAAAATATCTTAGATTTGTGAACTTCAGTAACCAGTTAATTTCTAAAATGAAAATAAATTTGTTATAAATTTGTTGTTATGGATGTTCTATATTACATCTTCCTGTTGCTAACTGGTTAGCCTGCTTCACTTGCACGAGATTTAAAAGAAATGGGTAAAACAAACACAATCTATGCATGTACATACACAATAATGTATCTTACATTCATTTCTCCCTCCAAAAGGATGCTCTATTAAAATGAACTATAATAACTTGCTTTCCTAATATATCTAGTATATTTCTTCATTTGCTTATATAACCTTTGCCAGAGGTTATGAATGTGAGAGTTGCAAAGCATGCCAGTACTGACACCACAACTCATAGAATCATAGAATGGTTTGGGTCAGAAGGGAATTTTAAAGATCATCTAGTCCAGCCCTCTGCCATGGGCAGGGACATTTTTCACTGGATCAGGTTGCTCAGAGACCTATTCCAGTGATGGGACATCCACCGTTTTTCTGGACAACATGTTCTGGTGTCTTATCACCCTCATTCTAAAATAGTTCTTTCTTGAATCCAATCTGAATCTATCCTCCTTTAGTTTAAAACTGTTGTCCCTTATCCTGTCCTTACAAGTCTTCATAAAAAGTCTGTCTTTGTCTTTCTTATAAGTCCCTTTAAGTACTGAAATGCTTCATTGAGATCTCCCTGAAGCTTTCTCCTCTCCATGATGAACAACCCCAGCTCTCTCAGCCTTCTTGATGAGAGAATTTTTCCCACTCTCTCAGCCTTTCTTGACAAGAGAGCTGCTCCAAACCTCTGACTGTTTCCACAGCCCTCCTTGGGACCTGCTCTAACATGTCCATTCAGTAAATAATGGTAAGGTACCTATGCAGGGTACACCTTTCTTGGATAATTCCATTTCCTTGATCAGCATGATGTATATCTTGATGCTTTTAGTCAATCTGCCATTCTATTAATTAATGTGTATACTTAATGTCACTTCCTTTCTGCCGTGTTTTAACCCCACCTGGCAGCCAAGCCCCACACCCCTGCTCGCTCAGCCCCCACCAGCAGGACCAGGGAGAGAATCAGAAGGGTAAAAGCTGGAAAACCCATGGGTTGAGATAAAGGCAGTTTAATAGGGAAAGCAAAAGACATGCACACCAGCAAAGCAAAACAAGGAATGAATTCAGTACTCCCCATGGGTGTTCATCATCTCCAGGAGAGCAGGGCCCATCACCTAAATGGTGACTTGGGAAGACCAACACCATCTCTCCAAATGTCCCCCTTCTTCCCTCTCCTGTATATACTGAGCATGATGCCATATGGTCTGCAATGTCCCTTTGGTCAGTTGGGGTCACCTGCCCTGGCCATGTCACCTTCCAACCTCCCATGCACCCCCAGATTCCTCACCAGTGTGGCCTAGGAAAAGCAAAAAAGGCCTTGGCTCTGCGTAAGCCCTGCTCAGCAATAACAAAAACATCTCTATGTTATTAACTCTCTGTTTAGCACAAATCCAAAACATAGCCCTGTACCAGCCACTGTTCAGTAGCCCTGTTGAAACCAGAACATTTTCTTAAAGAAAAACAGGGCTCTGCCTTATGGAAGAGGACATATTTAATTTTCCTGAGGTGCAGCAACCTGGCCTGCAGAGCTAGTTTACCCCAGCTCTTACCCCAGTCTTCTTTTTCTCATGCATTACAGTTGGAAATCAAAGGAGTGATTTTAAAAGAATATTTAGTACTCAGCTTTAATGATAGATGATAGATAAATATTTTGGATATTACACTTGGTCTTGGTATTTGGTGTGGATGTCCCTTTGTGGTCACTATCTCATGCTATCTTATTTCCATGAAGAACTGCCTAAAGGGAGAGGTAGAGAAAGCTGTGATACGAAGGGCAGCAAACCATCCAAATGCTTCAATGGCAAGTATACAGCCTGGAATTTGAATTGAAAAAAAAAAAAAAAGAAACAAAGTGGTCAATATTACACTGCTTGACTTTCTGAAGCAATTTTTTATTCCAAGGTTTTTTTTGTTTTGTTTGTGTTTGTTTGGGATTTTTTGTGAAAAGGACTGACTATGTTTTATTGCTGTATATTTGCTTATTCTGCCTTGCTGATGGCTTGATATAAGATATGGGAGTTATGTTCCAGAGTTATGGTTAGGCTTTGGTCCAACCACTGTTGAAGGAGTAGACTGACAACGGAAACCCCGACTCTATTTTTAAAATCTTCTGAGAACTGTCAGAGGGTGCTGTGTGAATTTCCATCAAAGAACTCTCTCATCATAAGGATCCATTTGCAGTGAACAGGCTGTGGTTACTGGGAGAAATTTGTATGCTTACTGGGGGAAGACAGGCCTTGGTATGTTACTACGAAGAAATAAAGGCTTTTAATTTATAAAAAGATGTTAAAAACAACCAATAGCAAGTACTGAAAGTAAAGATAAATCTCCTGAGAGTCCACCTCCCATGACCACCACTAATTTAAGATCTGCTCTGTATATTGGTTTCCTTCATTTGTTTGTGGGTTTTGTGGTGATTTACAATATGAGCTAAGCACACCTTTGTGTTAGATATTAACACATACTGCTTGCGAGATTTATTTATAGACACTGAAAGCAAAGGAAAGCCTAAGATGATATATTCATGTGACCTCTTCCTGATTCAATTACATGACTGTGATGTCAGTATTTTGGGACCAAAATATTCATGGGGTATGCACTTCTGTGTGGAGGTCCTAATGAATTTTATCATATTGCAGCAGACCTGTATAAGCTTCTCTAATTACAGAAATGAAAAATATAACTTGAATCTTTTATGAACCTTTTTTGGTTCATAAGCTGACTCTGATATTAAACCTTGCTTCAGTCCTTGGATATATACCTTAGTAAATAATGTTTCTAGTATTAATTTATGGAGCAAGTATATTAGTATTTATTGAAAAATTGTATCTTCGCTATTTTAAGTGGATAGTGTGGAGAAAAGAAGTGCTCTCAAGAGATATACAGAAGATTCTTGTCTCATTGGCAGAATGGCAGAATGTAACTGCTGTGAGACAAAATTGGTAGTCCTGTAAACAGGAAACATCTACTTTGCTGGCATGAGTGTGAAAGAAAAAACAATACAAATGGTTAAATGACTGGAAATGTGATTTGGATATTTTTTTAAAAAAAAAGGTAATAATTAAATTTGTCCTGATAATTTATCTTAGCAGTTTACAGTTTTCTTTAATTTCATTCCCATTATTATAATTTGTGATTTATGTATTTTTAGATGAGGAGGACAGGTTTTTTTCTTCTGCTGCCTGGCAATATGACTGAAATGCTTAAGCATGGAAATACTGAATAGAATATGGCAGCATGAGTACCTGTTATACAGCCTTTTAAGTTGAATAGAAGTATAAAGTTACCTATAAGAGCATTTGAATTAGGACACATATGTCCAAACTTAAGTTTGAAAATAATTATTTAAATTCCAGAACTTGTTAAACGTTTGTATAGCTTCAACATGGATCATATGCATTGCGTATTGCCTCTTTGTTCTCTTTGTTTCCACTTTGATACGGAAGCATAGGATTCAAGTTCATATTACTCAAATTAACTTAAAAAGAGGGATTTGAGTTCTTGAAGAACTGGGTGACTTGACATTGTTTTGATCTGAAGAAGAAAAGAGAATAAAAGAATACACAATGAAACTGTCCTGGAAGACACAGTACGCTTTCTTTCCCTATGTACATTCTTAGTTTATGTCCAGAGAGGAGGTTCACATGTTGTCTTCCCTTTCCAAGTTCACAGACCAAGGGTAAGTGTTCTTGCTCCTTCACACAACCACTTCTGTTGTGCAATTTTCCTCATGCACTTGGTAAGGCAAATCTGCTTCTAATAGCTTGTCACTATTCAGTAAATCTCAGGATTCCACAGACATCTGTAGTAATTTTTGGAGACTGCTGATCAAAGTTGAGTCATCAGTAAAGACCTGCCAGGTTGCATTAATAGTAACTACAGGTAAGTGTGTAAGCCTAGTAGGGCGTAGTTACTTTTTGTTTGTTTCTTTGTTTCTGTATGTTTTGGGCTTGGGTCTTTTTGAGGCTTAAAAACATTTTTTGAGATTTTACTTGGTTTCCTGTTTCCTTTTTCTCATAACTAGTTAAAAAAAAAAAGTTGCTTTTTGTCTTGACAAAGAGTAGACAAAATGAATAATCAATGTCATAAACTAGCTTTGTAACTGTAATAAAAATTATTTTTCAAGTGAGAAATCTATTCCGTCTTCCAACAAAAACAAAATCAAAAATATTCAAAACTTCAATTAGTTAAATCTGTACTGCATACTATACACAAATGTCAGTCATTGTGTAACAAGGAAAAAATATTTTGCTTATTAAGAATTGAATTGCCTTAGCAAATAAATAAAGATTAATATAGTGGAGCTTTTGGAAATTTCCCCCAAGGAATTTTTAGTTGAGGGTTATACCTCAGTTATTTGTAAGGAAAAAGTGATATGACCATGAAGCAAGACTTCTGATGTATTTATGTAATTTCCTCTGAATCTGACTTTTGCATGGACATGTGATACACAATTACCAAACCACTGTTCTTAACTGCAGGAAAATTACTCTATTTTTGCGGTACAGGAACCTAAACAAATGGAATTGTTCTAGCTAGATGGCAAATGAATAGATTAAGTTATTTTTCTGGATCATAGCCTCAAACCCAAAACAACTCAAGCAAGATTTAATCAAAGAAGCTTTTAATTTTTATGAACTTAATTAGGAAGTCTAAATAGTTAAGACTGTGTTACCTTGGTAAATAATAAATTTCGCAGCCAGTATTTTTCCACATCCTTCATCTGAAGTAGAAAAGCAGTAGCAGAAATAATAAGCCATACCAGAACTGTTTTCTGTACCACTTTTATGTAATTAATTTTTCACAATGTAAAAGGGAGAAAAAAATACAAATTCGCAACAGTTTGTAACAATATTTGTAACAATAACTGAAGCAATAAATCCCAATAATAGTGTATAAGTTCCTACGTTTGAAAAGTTCTTTTCAAACGTGGAAGTAGTGGAATCCTTCAAAGTGGTGTTCTATGAAGCTTCTCTTTTAGGATTAGTGGAACAATTGACTGTATCTACTAAGAAGTTGGAAACTACGTAAATTATGGACTCTTTTTAAAATGGATCATTTAAATGGATTTCTACAACAGAAATACATAGTTAACTCACTTTATTTTTATACTAGTATTTAGGAAGTCTTGGTATGCTTCATCAGCTTGCTAACTTGAGTCATCTTTCTTCAATTATCTTCTTTAATGCAGCAAACCAAGGAATGGGTGTGACGAGTGTTTCCTGTACATTCATTAGCCTTATACCAGGTGTGAAATTTGAATTCAGAAGAGTGATTTATCACTCTACCAAAAAAACCCCTTGTCAGATCAAGTGAAAAAGCACTTTGACTACTCAATTCTATATTTTTTGCTGTTGTCTGGTGATTTAGACTCTCTTTCCATGAAACACTGTCTAGAAATTCAAAGACCTAACCTACAGCTTTTATTAAAGCTGCTGTATTACCCATGCTGTAGGTGGATATTGACTATATGGTTTTCCATGTTTGTAAAAACTGGCTATGCACTGAGTATTTTTTTGAGAATAAGACTTAAACTATTTATGTTATTATAATGGACATAAATAAAACAATTAAAAACCAATTATTTCCTCTATCTAAGTGAATTTTATCAAGCTTTCTGAAAGAAAAATTCTGTTTTCTCACTTGATTTTTAGCATTTGCTATTCTACAGATCAAAGAGTTCTACATAGTTTGCAGTACTAAATACTGAGGAATCCATTCAGTGCGGGTGTCTTGGTGAGCAGCTGCAGTGAGAGCCGCAGGTTGGGCTCTGGGAGACCCTTTGCAAAGGTCAAAGGGCACAGCAGCTGTGGCCCCCGGGGGACCAGACACATGGAGGCCCAGCAGGAGCCCACGGCCTCCGGAGTCTCCTGTGCTCAGACTGTGACGGTACAAAAGCCCAGGGGTTCCTGTGTTCAGGGTCGCTCATAGGGGGCACCAGCTGGAGCTTTATTTTGTTATTTAGTTATTGCACCATGATTAAATTATTTGAAGGATCTGAACTGCTGAGACTGCAATGGGAATCCTGTGGTCAAGTAGGTGAGGAAACGTGGTGTGAGTGTGGGGGTGTAGCTGCAAAAACAGGTCTCAGTCCCAGCTCAGGTGGTGCATGAGTGATTGTGCCAGAGAGCCCCTGGATGGTTGGACAGGGAAGTTTCATTACTGGAAAAATGACAATAGAATTAGACTTGACTTCTGTTTTCCCAAATTCTGGGGGTCATACTAAACTCATTTGTAATCAAATTTTTTAAAAAAAACCCCCACAGTTACACCTCATTATATAGCCCCTTGGTACAGGTGAAAAGCACTGGACAAAAAGTATATATTTTCCCCTATAAATCTTGAAACATATAATCAGGAATAGAATTGCAAAAGTGCAAATACAAAATATTTGTACCTTGGAGCATTGGAATTCAGTTATCAGCAAATTTTTTAACAAGGAATATATCTATGAACCTCCAGTGTTTTTAAATGTATATTGGGTTTATTTTAATTGTGGTGTTACATTTAATTCCCTTGTTTAAATGAATATTTGTCTTGGTTTATTTTCCCAGCCTGTCTTGTTTTTTCCTCCTCAAAGAAAAGTCACTGTCAAATTAGAGCTGCATTTTGCTGCGAAAACTACCCTACGACTAAAAACCAAGAATAAAAAAAAGATGAGTTTTATTATCAAGATATTCAAAGAGTAGTGTGCACAAAGTTTAAAAGTCAAAACTTTAATTCTATATGCACATTTTTTAATGGAGTATGTAAAGCTGGAATTTTATAGTATGAAGTTAGTGGGATTTCTGTTTGTTATCATTTTGACTGATGGTACATTTGGTAGAGAAGCTAATTGTAAGATAAAGTAATATTTTTGAGAATATTTACTGTAATTTGTCAAATGTCAGTGGATAGTGTATGTGAGTAATCATGAGGAAATAAAGCAGGTTGTGTCTTGTTTCTGGCATGCTCAAGAATTGTGCAGAAAAAAAATTGTATAACTAAAACACAGTCAGAATAGGATAAAGAGAAGACAGTAGAATAATGTATATTTCTTATTCTAAAGCCCCACTTCAGGTGGTTCATTGTTCTTCATGAGGTGAGATGAAAACATACATATGTAGAAAACAGAGGGCAAAGATACATTTTTGAATTGGGATCAACCCAACTGGTGGTGTGTTGTGGATTATAAATCATGTTCTAGCATTCAGTAACCATGAAGGATTATTTGTTATTATTAGGGGATCTTGAAAATCGAGGGTTTTAAGAGACCTCAGAGTATATATATATTTCCTTATCTAAGAAAAGAGGGACTATACCCCTGCAACAGCGTATTCACAGATGTTAACATAAGCTGTTTTTAAATACCTGTGGTGATAACATGTTCTATAACCAACCCAGTTTTAGAGCCTCACTATTCATATCATTAGGAAAGGAAAAGGAAATATTTTTTCCAGTACCCAGCCTGAATCTTGCTGCAGTTAAAGATTTATATTACTTGTTCTGTGTGTTACACATGGGAAATATAATATTCCTTTCCATTTTGGAGAAGACTTTTATACATGTTTTAAAACTGTTACTCATGGCCCTAATTCGTTTGTTGGGTTTATTTATTTATTTATTTCACTAAACATCAGAGTTTCTGAGATTGTAAGTGATCTCTGGAGCAGGTTGCTTATGATATTATTCAGCTTGGTTTTGAGGTGTCAAAAATGGGTGCTGATCAGTTTGTTTGACTGCCTTCACCAAGGAAGGGGAAGAGTTGGAGGATCTGGGAAAGGGGATTAGTAGGTACAGCACTCATGGCAGAAAGTTATTTAGAGTACTGGGGGTGTGATCAAACCACGAACCATCCTAGAAAGACATTCAGAAATTAAGTAACAGTTGAAATTCAGGCTAAATATGAATTTATAAATATGAGGAGAAAAAAATTCAATCCAGCTTCATGCTTACAATAATTGGCTCAGAAATGACAAGTAAGATCCTGATGTTATAGTATTTCAGTTAATAAACCGACTTAATACTCATTAATGGCCAAAAAAGGCAATCAAATATTAGAAATTACTTAGAACAAAATAAAGCACGCAATAGAGAACATCTTTTTGTTATTCCACAAACATGGGATTTTTTTCATACCTTTAATAGTATGTGGAATTGTGATTATCCTGTTTTAAAAAGAAACCATTAGAACTTGAAAATTTTGAGGGAAAGATCAAATGAGGAACAGGATGACAATCAGATGAGGAACCAATTATTTGAGGCTAGGACTTTTTAGACTGGAAAAGACAGGCTGGAAGTGACGTGGACAACAAATTTCACTGAAAGTTGTCATGTAGGAACTTGGTAATATGAAATGCAACTTGGGGACATGAGGCTGAAAACAAACCCAAGAACCTGATTTTCCTGTAGCTGAACCATATTACTGCAGTGCAAAAGAGGCTGCAAATTAGAATTTCACATGAACTCGAGAGCAGGCTGGAGGCTGGACAGGCAAAGGATGGAAGGAAGGCATATCCCTTTCATGCTCAAGTACAAAAACCCCTTGTCTGGATCTGAAAATATCTTGACCCGAAAATAATGGTGAATCTTGAATAATAGAAGAAATCGTAAGCAGCACAAGAAGTGCACTTGTGCTCTGTTGTCAAGATCTTTGCAAAACTAAGTTGCCAAAGTCTAGAAAATGTAAAATTGATTTGTGTGTTCATCCATTGCAACTGCTACCATACCTCCTCCCTCTCTGTTCCCCCCACATCAAATGCTTATAATGGGATCAGATTCAGGAGAGATATTTTTGCTGTAGGAAGTGGAAAATCCAGTTCCATATCCTAGGGCAACACTGCTAAAGCTTGAGCTTGCAAGTAGAAATACTCTTCTATTTCTTAAGTAAGACTATGAAGTTATTTTTAAATGGGCCAAAGATTATGTTTCCTGTAGTTGTTTTAAGAAATGACTGAATTTATTTTGTGACATTAGCCATGCACCAATGCTGTGCATTGTGGACAAAGTTCTGTAGAAACAGAACCTCATGGAGACAGCTTCTCAGTGAGACCATTCCCCTTGGGAAAGGAAGTGGTGGGCACAAACAAATTTACCAAATCCATCTTTGGTTGGGGCATTGTCAGCTTTGCATGTAGTTTCTTATTTTGTGAAGGAAAATGCAGCCACTGTAGACTGCAGTTTCTGGTGAACTTTACTTTTTTTCTGAGATTATTCCAGAAAAACTCTAAAGAAATGCAGTCCTGTAGAAGTATCAGTTTGTAGCTAGTGTTCAAATGCGATCAGGATATTTATTTTCATCCTGTGCTTTGTGATAGAGTAAGAGATGTGAATAGAATGTTGTCTATCAAACAGTGAAGGCAGCTGTGGATTTTTACTTGGTTCATTTTTTTTCACAGCACCGATCTATAATCAGCAAGTATCTCACATAAATTAGGCCTGTATAGAGCATCAACTTGATAGGCCTGCTTGTTTTATCATAAAAACCTAGGGATTCTGAGTTTCTTTGTTTAATAGATATGTATTGGCTTTTTTAAAAGCAATATACGTCTCTTGATGGAAAGGATATATTACCAAATAAAACTTTTCCATCATTTTAATGAAGAATGTACTTTCAAACAATTCTATATCACCATTGCCTTTAAGTTAGTCATTCCTGTGCAAGTACCTACCTGAAGGTTTATTGCAGCTGTGAGTAAATTAATGGCAAAATACGTATGCTTTTTTGAGAAAATTGTTTCTTCTTGTACTATAATAACAAAGCTGATTCATTATCTAGAACTGATTAATTTTCAATGTCATGTCAATTTTATTTTATCAGTTCATTTTCAGCACTGAATATAATAAAGATTAGGTACATGTTGACTCAGGAGGTAATAAACAAAATCTAGGATATCATTTTCCAGCAAAATTTGCATGTATATATTTAGTGTATTCATGGTTTTGTACTTGATAATATAAAATATATTGAAGTGTGTCTATTTTTGGATACAATTTATGTGTACTATATAAATCACTACAACTCTTAATTGGGGAATATTTATGCAGCATAAATGAAGGAGTTTCATTACCTGTTGGAATTTCTTTATTCTCAAATTCTGTGTTGAAAAACTAGTGAACTGTGAAGGAGCAAGGTCATGTCAAAAATACATTAATTTACCTTGATCACCGAATCCCTTTATAGCAAGTCAAGTAATTGAGTAATAAACATCAATTTTGTTTATGTTTTGACTCATTTTGTCACAGGAAGCTCAGTTTAAGTTCAGCATCATTTTATATTGAAACCCAGGGAAGAAGACAGCCTGAACATCAAGACAAAATAGTGTTTGGTAATGAACTACTGGACTGTGGTTCTTTAAAAATTAATTTTTAAAGTTATATAGTATACTGCTTAACTCTGTATTGCTGAAGGCTAGGAATAAAAGTTTTCTGTTTAAAAAAAATATTTAATATATTCACAAAAGGCATACTTTTGTGTAAGGTCAAGTTCTATTTTGGAAACTTGTTCATTCTTAAAAGTAGAACATATTGAATTTGAAACTGTTTTAGAAATACCTTTGTTTCTCAGTGTACATTGACATTACTATATAGTCAAATTTGGAATACAGCTTCAGCTCTAGCCAAAGCAAATATAAATTTTCTTTTGCAGTACACACAGGTATGTGGTTACTTACTTTCAAAAAACCACCAAATCTCCAAAACTGTCCTTTTCCTTTTTGCAAAAGTTATGCGTTTGTGTGAATACACAAATGGACAATGGACAGTATTATGACACATTAGCTACACAACACTAGGTAAATTCTGCAGGATTTCAGACCATCTGAAATATATTTTAGCAATTTCAACATGTTTCTATGTATAAACCTTCTTAGATTTGGGATGGAGTTACTTTGTCTGCGTCCTTTTGCTAAGGGACTGAGACATGAATCCTAACCAGATAAGAGATTTCTGGACAGAAGGGGAGAACTTTCACTTCCTCTTCATTCAGAAAAAAAAAATTTAAAATTGCTATGCATCTGTACTTGTGCATAGATAAAATTATGGTAGTATAGGATGTACCTCATGGTTAACTTTACATAATTCTTGATGATGCCCCTGGTGGAAAGCAGTTATTAGTAACTGATGCTTAGAATGTGTGTACCTTTTGAGGAACAAGAGTAAAAGCAGTTTCTTGTGCAAATGCCCATCTGTAGTGGACCACTGTCTTTGGATATCCTCTCCTGCCTGGGATTCTGTGCACTCTAAGCCTGTTTTATTAAAAACCAGCTAACCAACCAACCAGCCAGCCAGCCAGCCAACCAACCAAAACAAACAAACAAACCAACCAAACAACAACCCTCCCAAAAAGAACCCCAAACAACAACAATAAAAAAACCCAACACAAAATGAAACCAAGACTCCACCCCCCAAAAATGAATGGACTAGAACATAGAAATGTCAGTGCTGCTAGATGGGAAAAATTGCTTTTTAAACACTTACTGAATCAAAACCATTTAAATTTGTTGAATTCATGGTTCACAAACTAGGTACTGAAAACAGGGTACTGCTGAGACATGGGCTGCATTTTCATTATAGCATAGCAACTCCATAAAACTCATTTCTATTAGCATCTTCAGGCCAGAAAAGCAATTATAGACCTCAGCCAGAATGAAGTGAGAGCACTTTATTACTGAATCATCTTAACAGGGAGTAGTTGTCTAATTTGCAGATTGTATAGGTTCTGCTAATTCTTTATGCTCAGTCCTAAATGAATACTTATTAAAACTTTGCTGCAAAACATTCTGAAATACCATATAATACCATATTCTTGCCGCTCTTAAAAAACTATTGAAGTTTTTGATCCTACATAGCAAATACCCAGCTTGTTAAGTGTTGTAGCATAAAGGAAAGGGCACACTGATCATTTAGGGGAATAACATAAAACATTGGCGTTGAATGATGCATACATTTCTTAATACATTCTGTGCTTGTATTTTGAGTTAATGTTTGATAAGGTTTTTGTGATGTCAGCGTCAATACTAAGTGCTTATTTTTCTGAATTCTAGAATATTAAAATACTAATTTCATTATGTTTGAAACTCTTGCCCTTTCATGCATGTGGATTTAAAAAGAAAGTATTTCATTTATCTGATTAATTCTAATTTTAAATAAGTTTTATGTATGTTCATAGAATCATAGAATGGTTTGGGTTGGAAAAGCTGTTTAAGCTCATCCAGTTCCAACTCCCCTGCCATGGGCAGGGACACCTTCCACTACACCACGTTGCTCAGGGCCCCATCCAACCTGGCCTTGAACATTTCCAGGGCTGGGGTATCCACAGTTTCTCTGGGAGACCCGTTCCAGTGTATATCTAATTGAAACCTACATTCTTTCAGTTTGAAGCTGTTACCCCTTGTCCTGTAAAAGATAGGACATGCCCTTGTAAAAAGTCTGAAGGCATAATTTTATTTTTTAGGCAACTACAGTTTACAATAGAGACTAAATATATACCTCTGTGGAATGATGAATACTTCAATACAGTAGGGAGAATAAATGCAATTTGAGTTATATAGAAGTAATTTAATGTAATAAGTGCAAGCGAAGTTGAAAATCTCAATTTTGTTCTAAATCTTGGTATTTATAAATTCATGTTTTAGTATTTTTACTATTTTTAAAAAGTAGTAAGCTCTAAAATATGTATGTTCAAATATTGATACAGGAACCAGATGATGAAATTTAAACATCTTTTTTTTTATCTTACATATGTTCTAATGTTTCCCCACCAAACAGATATGATTCTGATGTAATTTTTTTTAAATTCATGAAGGGAGGCATGTAATAATGAGTGTTTAATTACATTGTTAATATTTTGCAACTTATTGCACTGAAGATTAAAAAGCAGAAAATTATTTTATTAATGAACTTGAAAGCTGAAAATTTCAAAGAGCGTTTTATGGAAGTGGAAGCAGAAGCAACAGGAAGAAAGATAATTTTTTAGCATTAATTAATTCTTTCTAACTCCTACATCTTACAGTTGTTTGCAAAAATGTCTTGAATACCTTTTCTGTACTGTTGAAACCTCTACTGATTGTCATGCAAAGCTAGATAAGAAAACCACTGTCTATAACTGCTGATTAGTCTGAAATGTAATAGTCGCCCATTTCAGTAGTAGTAGTAAGTAGGCAGTGAAGGGTCTCCTAAAAGAAAGCCCTGTAACTTGCACACACCGGTAAAATCACACAAGTGAAAACCACACTTTTGATTTCCCTATTTAAAGGGTATGTCACTTAGTTCCTTTGGTGAAAATGACTTTGTCTCTCCCAGCTTTTATTTCAAGTGCCCAAAGCTGTTGTAGTGTCATAGTATTGCAGTTGCATAAGGGGACTCTAAATAGCAGTGCTGCTTTTAGAACATAATTGTTCAAGTGATCTCAGAGTTCAGTACAGGCGGCTGTTGTGTATCTGCTTTGATAATAATAATTGACACCAGCATAACTTTGTAGCTAGAGGGGACAGTGGCATATCATATCACTCCTGCTTTATCAGCTTCCGCCCCCTTAAAAACTTGTAAGGCAGTGTCTTTTGGTGAACAGTTACAGCCTGTTAAAAATAAGTGCTTCTACATGCTGCTGTCTCAGTGGTGATTTTCTTAGTGGATAAGTTTTGGAAAATAAAATTATTTTTAATTCTATATTATAGCTTTGACACAGTCAAACACTAAAAATTATCTGTTTTGGCTCACTTATATCAGCTTTAGTGTCACATATTAAGAGGTGAAAAAGAGCTTGGCAGTTTATGTGTTTGGCATTATATTATGCAACAATTTGTAAAAGCTCTTTTCCAGAGTGCTCTTACTCTTGGGATATGTCTTTTGAGGATCAAGTTCTTATGGCTTATTTGAACTTTCACTTGAAAAATGCCTCTTGAATCTTTGGTTTTACACAGAGATTTCTATGTTACATGAAAACTTAAAAGTTAAGATTCTACATGTTGAGGAATAGTGTTGATAGTTTAGTGTCCCAATAAATAGCACTGTTGTTTGCAAAATTGCAGTAAAGATTTTTTCCGTAAGCATTAAAAATATTTTGCTGAGTAAAACTGAGTAACGGTGTGCTTACAGTTTGTTTTATATTGCTAAAGAAACAAAATGACACAACTCTTGTAAGAGCCTTGAAGACAGTGTGCAGTCCGCGTCACTTTGATAAAGTCTTGAATATAAATATATATAGAAACTTTTATGTTTATAGGTGTTATACATAACATCGAAAGGATCTCTACATATGTACATTATGTCAATTATGGAAATGCATGTTAATTTTCAACAGATGCTGCAGGATTTCTTAACATTATAGTGTGTATATAGCTTCCAAATAATTACTTTTTTTTTCTTGTACTTTGTATTGTGACAGGATGATGAAGTAGTACTTCAGTGTGTTGCCAGTATTCACAAAGAACAAAGGAAGTTTTGCTTGGCAGCTGAGGGACTTGGGAATCGCCTGTGCTTTTTGGAGCCAACATCAGAAGCTAAAGTAAGAAGCTGATACCCTTAACTGGTGTAACTGATCAGTGAATGTTAACCTACTTATTCACAAGCATTTAATTATGGTTTCTTAAATGTGATGCTAGAGGAACCTTATGTATGCTTTTCTTCCTGACTTCATCTTAGAATTGTTTGCAAAAATCTCCTAGAGATTCCAAAAAAATTTTGAGGCACTCCTGTGAACAGTCAAAAGTGGCTATTTGATTAAGAAAATTCCTGTAACTGAAATACTTCCTATTTTCAAGATAAAGTCTCCAGAATGTTATTAAGATTTAAGTTCACTAAAACCCCCTATTTCTGTTACTGCTGTAGGTTAAAATATGTTGATACACTGGATTGATAATTGTTACCTGTTAGTTACTGATTTTAAGTGTTGCTCCTGACTTCATTATCAATCAGGACGTTAAATGTGCAGGGACAAAAATGATTAAATAAAAGAAAATTTTAAAAGGTCAAAAATGGCAAGTTGAAAACAGAAGCTGGAGAGATGGGAAGAAAAAAACCCTTTGGTAACAAGCAGAGCTTGAGAGGAGAAAGGAGAGAAGAGATGAAACTGTAAACCTCTACTAGAGCAGAATGTTAAGAATAAATCAAATGGAGGAGGACCTCCTCTCTCTCTTTTGTTCTCTCTCCATCTTTTTCTTAAATTGTTTTTATTTCTTCACTTTTCACCACCCTAAAATGCAGCATTAGCAAGAATTTTAATCTCTCTTGTGACTCTGATGTAAAAAAGAAGAAGTGCACATCCACTTTAAAGCTCATCCACAGCCGTGATCTTTATGATGAATCACGGAATAAGGAATTGTTAAGGTTGGAAAGAATCTGTGGAAGTCATCAAGTTCAAACACACTACTTAGAATAGGTTCAGACAGAACAGATTGCTTAGGACACTTGGGTCAGAGTTTGAGTATCTCCAAGGGTGGAGACTCTACAACCTGTCTGGGCAACTTGTTCTACTGTTTGCCATGCTCATGGTAAAAATAGGGGAGTTTTGTCACGTTTAAAAAATATTTGCTGTATTTCACTTTGTGTCAATTACTTCTTGTCCTTTCACTGGGTACTACTGTGTAGTCTCTGGATCTACCTT
>WEIT01033214.1:5879-92557 GCA_013389985.1 Dryoscopus gambensis
CTCCAGGACTCCCACACTGGGAACCTCCCCTGCTCCACTTGGCCGGCACAGATGCAGTCTCTCTCTCTGGGAGCGGGGGGGGAAGAGGGGGTAGAGAACCATCTCCTCGTCTCTCCACCCTTCCATCCTGCAAGCTGACTCAGTCCATTCCCTTCCACCTCTCTCTCCGGGCTCTGGCCTACCTCTCTCCTCAGGCCGAGTGACTTCAGGCCGCATGGCTGCCCCTCCCCCACCCAGGCCCAGGCCCAGGCCTTCAGGCCTTGGGCTGGGTGAGGGAGGAGACGTGCTCCTTTCTGCCGCCGGAACACAAAAGGAAGTTCGTCTGTGAATCTTTCCTTTATCTCCCCATGTTCTCAGAGGTGACACATCTCCTTAGTGGCCACACCAGATGTCAATACTCACTTCTGACCTGTGATTGGTTTGACTATACCTTCCTTAAAAAACACCCTTCCTGTCAAACCAGGACAGTTTCCATCTACACCCAGGTCTCAACTGCCGTTCATGTAAAATTGCCATTTTCAGGTGGTCTCTTGTTCTCCATGGTCTTAAATACTCATAATAATTTAATAGATTCAGTTGACTTGACATAATCCTTGCTGTGTAGTCCATTTTCATACAAGGGCTCCTGATAGTGCTTCCATTGCAGCTGAGCCATTAGCTGCGGGAGAAATTAGATCTAACATGTTTAATCCATTGCAATCATCTGATGTAGGCAATGCTTTCACATCCACAGCCAGCAGCCTGAAATACTCTCTGATTCTTCTGCTAGCTGGAGCTACTGCCAAAGGAATAGAAGTAATGAAAAAATGTGATAAGGTTTTCAATAAACTACATCTTATGTATGGGGAATATAAGGCATGTCAGCAAGCATGGAATTACAGAAAATAAGTCTTATTGAGCAAACTCTTTACCTATTTTTTGCTGCATTTTCAGTTTTAGTCAGTAAAACCTAAGCAAATATAGCAAACTTACTAGAATTTTTGTTGACATACTGCAAGATTTTAAAAATGCTTAGTATCATGAACCAGGTATTAAACATTCAGAAATATTAATGAGAAAACGCCAAAATGTAGAAGTTTAAGAAAAATGAAACTTTTTACATTGAATGGAGGTTTTCTTCTAGTGAAGGTGTGCAAGGCTAAAGATAAAGTTTCATGATGCTCAGCATTTTTATCAGTAAAAATTAGGAAGTAAATATACATTATGCTTAAAATCTCAGTTGGGAAAAAATGATGAGAAGAGCCCAGTCGGGGGGAGGACTATGGAAAGCAAGGATCTGAAAGGGCTAAGACACCATAATGGAAAATCCTAGTACAATGGTATGGGTAAGGGAAGGGAAGCCCTTCAAGTAGAACTGGTTAGAGAGATAATTTCCTGTTGGCATGAAATCTGCCTGAAGGAAAACACTATGGTGCATAAGCATTGCAGGAGGCTTCAGGCATGAGCTGACAGCAGCTGGAAGCTGTTTCCAGACACGCAGATAAAACGTTTATTGGGAAGAGTCAGCATGGATGTTCAAGAGGAAAATCATGCTTAAACACCATGACAGCTGCCTAATGAGACAACTGGCTTATTGATGAAGGGAGAACAGGAAAAGTTGTTTGGTTTGATGCTTGTGTAACAACTTCATCAACGAGCTAATGAAGTGCACTCTAGTTTAGTGAACAGTCAGTGGACTGAAAAACTGAACTGCTGGGTTCAAAGGGTTGTGATCCTTTTCTGGTCAGTAGGAACTTCACTGGACTGCCACGACTTCTCAAATATGGATGATGGCTTATCCACTTCATCTGCCAGTTCCCTCAGTATCCATGGATGTATCTCATCAAGTCCCATGGACCCTTGCAATTTCAGGTTCCTTAGATGGTCTTGAACCCAATTTTCTCTTTTATGTGGCATTGGCCATACGCTGCTATCCTTGCATATGATGTGTGTCTCTGTGGCTACGTATGCCTACCGGTGAACACACTGTGTCTAGTTATAGTAGTCATACTTTAAAGTGTATTTTAGAAGGCAGAAGGAGTGTGAGGGACACTCATGCCCAGAAGGATGTGATGAGCTGTCTGTGACTGCAGGTCTTTGTTATTCTGTGCTCCATCGAAGGACTCCACCTGAAGGAGATATGCTAGATGTCCTCAAAGTAAGAGTAGTATGTGGACCCTAGTCATGCACAGATTTACAGCACACAGAGGGCTTCAGTGCCTGGATGTCTCTGAGCTGTCGGAGGGAGGCACCGCAGCCAACTTCTGTCACCCTTCCTCCTCCCCACAAACCCGAGGAGATGTTTCACAATCAGGAACAGGCTGAGGGAGAGCAAGCTCTGACCTTGCCTGCTGATACAGCATTTTGCAAAAGGAGGTTCAGTGTAGATACTCCATAATTTCCGATTGTCTTACTCCACGGTGTTACCTAGAAGCAAAGCCTGCTTAGTTTATGTGATCAGAGCAGTAAAATGATGTTTACATGCAGTAGCCTTTCCTCCTGCCTGCAATTTTTGTGCAAAGTCTTGGATGATGCCAGAGATTAAAGAAACTAAGGAACCACCCTTCCAGTTAAGAGCTCTAACAGACTCATATTCTTTCTGGTCAGGCAGAGGGGACAGAAATACTCCTTTTCTGATAAGTTATAGCTGTGCCTTTTTGATATGATTTCTGGAGGTGATTCAGCTGAAGTCTATAATCTCATTCCTAGTTTAGCTTTTAAACAAAGATTAAAAGCAGTTTAATATTGGTTTGATTTCCCCCCCTCCTTTTAAGCCAAATGGGTACCTGGTTGTTAAGACAGGCTAAATACAGCCTGGTGAAATGATAATGTGTCAGATGGTAAAAAGACAGTCATTCCTTGCCCTTCCATTTTTCCAGACATGACCTGTTTACGGAGGAGGGAAGAATGTGGTATAAGGACTCTTCTGTTGATTGTATACTGCACTGGAACATGGGAGAGCAGGGAGTCCTTAGGAAGCAAAAGTAGAGTTGTTAATTTTTTAAAATTGATTTTGAATTACACTGAGGTTTGTAACAACTCTGTTACAACACTTATGAGAAATATTTGTACCTGAAATGGTATTTATAAGCACGAGCGGCAGCGTTAATATTTCCATGTTGTTCATGTAAGACTGGTTCCACGTGAATTTTAATGGAACAATATCAACTTCTTAATCACAAGGAACACTTTTAACTACCATATAACTGTGGTATAAAGTAATAGGTGTGAACACTGC
This sequence comes from Dryoscopus gambensis, assembly GCA_013389985.1. Lineage (NCBI taxonomy): Eukaryota > Metazoa > Chordata > Aves > Passeriformes > Malaconotidae > Dryoscopus > Dryoscopus gambensis. The sequence continues at coordinate 9,097 of WEIT01033214.1, forward strand.
ATCCAAATGCTGAAAATGTCAATCTTGAATTTACTCAGTGCATTATACAAGGCTGATGCAATCTCAGTCAGCAAGACGTAGCTGCGTGCCCCTGAGGTCTGATTTCAAGCCCTTGTGGTCCAGAGGAAACAGCCCTACTCTCCTGATGGGAGGGACTTCTCTGAATTACCAACCTTACCAGGGGTTAAACTAGTAGATTGTATGAGCATGGGGGTGAGCTAAGTAGTTCTCACCAATCTACTAGATCAGGGCAGGATATTTGCAATTAGTAGATCACTAGCACGGTGAATCTTTTCACTCCATGTGCACAGCAAGATAAATAGGTCGTTGCTTTCAAATACCCAGTCTTAAAGACGTGTTTCTCTCCCATCATACAGCATCCATGCAGGGTTAATCTAACACAAAAGGGTCAAAGTTTTTTATCTTCTTTGGTAGATTCCCTGGCAACATAGGTTAGGGATGATTTACCTCAACTCTTCTTCTAAAATTAGTAATTTAAATTTTAATGTTTATCCTGTTTTGGTGCTTGAAAGAAATAATATGTGCCAGTCCACAAGAAAAAGAATATTCCCAGAAGGACCAGCTTCTCTCCAAGAGGTTGAGAGGCCAAAAACTACCTGCAGGAGAAATGAACAAAAAGATCTGTAGATTTGGCTGAACTGTTTAACTGCTAAGAGTTCTTTTTAAAGGGCCTTAATTAACTTTTGTCTTATTAAGAATTCTTTTGAAAGTTCTTAAATAACTTTTTGCAGTTATTAAGCCAACACCAGCAAGGGTAAAATGCTATTAGTTTCAGTTAGCCATTTTTAAATTTTCCTATAAAGGAGCATAATTTGGATACACTGCTTCAGAGATTCCTAATTATTTTAAAATAAGCTCCATATCAATTATTGTACAGTGGAGATTAGTGATGTCAAAAAATCTTTCCTTGCTTGAAATATGCTTTGTCTCTTGATGAATAAATTTTACTATATCTTGCACACTTTGGCAAATAATTTATTCACTGGTAAGATGTAAAAGAACATAGAAAAGATCCTGTGCTACTGTACCTGGATCACTATTTTCCTGTTGGGAAAAAAAAAAAAAGGAGTTTGTCCACAGCAATCAGAGAGTCACGAAAAGCATGACTTCATATGGTTCTTAAGAGCACATGGCTTTCAGTTTGAGAAATTTTTCCGTATCTTACTGTACAGGGACAGATGGGATTTTCTGTAGAAACTCAGCCCTTCTCCAGGTTGCCAAACAGAAAGCAGAAATGTTTTTGTGAAGCTTTAAGCATGGCTTTCTTAAGGACTGGAACAGCCCACTGGACAGCTGGGACCTAGGAAAATCTGAGATCTCTGACTTCCTCCAACATTATATGAAATCAATTGCCAGACTGGCAGTTATACCAATCAATTGTCAGACTGGAATGTACCAATCCTGCCTTGATTCTATCATCATTACATACACTGAGCTGGAGTTTGCTGCTGACAGTCTCCACAGGGTGAGTGCAGGGAACGTTCTTACTCCCCATAAATTGTGGGAGCTGTATCTGGTCCTTGTATGCTAATAAATTGCTATCAATAGAACCGTCAAATACTCTATAGTACGCTTCCACAGAGAAAGAAAAAAGTCTGTGTCCTTTCCATTCAGAATGCAGTAAGACTATAAAATCAGGTCCCACACTTAGACCTTTATTTCATAACTGTATAAAGGTTCTTCAGCCTTGTTGATAGAGTCTTAGATTACATTAAACACAAGGATGGAAGACTCTTAGATCTTTTGGGGATGGAGACAAGTCAGAATGACTTCTAGAAGAGAAGCTAACCCAAGAAACTACTCTGCCAGTTTACTCTGCCCGAAGTCTGGAGTGGACCATCATAAGATGTTCAAGCTCACACCCTATTTAAACACAGAAAAGAGAAAAATCAAAAGTCCTGAAAGAGACTCTCAAGGAAATGGAATAGTCATGGGGTAGTAATGTGCAGTCACAGACTGAACTCCGTGGAGACAGACAAAAATAGAAAGACAAGGGAAATCACCAAGACTGCTGACTGAGAGCAGACAAAATTCAGCCTTGGCAAAGCACACATCTTTGGATTGTGCAAACTGAAAAATTCATGCACATTACAAGGCTCTGGGTGAACTGATTAATTGTAGCTCTAAATATGCATATATTTATATGCAAATACATTTGTATGCATGCACACACTGGTATATTTTAACTTCCTATCCATCAGAGTACTTTGCAGTTTTCATGATGTGGTTGCCTTATCCAAAGATGAGCCTTAATTCTGAAAATCGTCTTGTTACTGTTTCTCACTCCTATAAAGTTCTTCACCCTTCTGGTAGGGAGAAGTCTTAGACTTAACTATAATTACTTCTACCCCAAATACCAAATCATGAGGGGAACATGACAGTCATCCAAAGCTGAACATGCATACTTTTCTAATTTTCTGCAGGTTTACTTAATAAATACCACATAAATATTGTGTAATTTTTTTTGTAACTTTCCAATTCCATTAACAGTAAATAAAAAGATTTTTATAAATTTGGCTTTATCCTTCGTAGTATTGCAATGTCCATTAACTTGAAAATAAAATGAACTGCATATTATCTTTCTTCCTTGATATATCTCTCATGAGCACACTGGAGCTACATGAGAAATGATTTTGTCTTCTATCTTCTTCAAAATACATTTAAACTCTCCTCTCCTCTCCTCTCCTCTCCTCTCCTCTCCTCTCTTCTATAATCTCGGCACAAAAAGAACAGTCTATTCTATTCACAAATGTGAAAAAACCCAATAATTTGTACTGTGCAGGGAAATTGCAATATGATTGTGTCAGACATTTGAGAGGACACCTTTTCAAGAAGATGTTGAAGGATCCTTTTCTCCTGACCTAAATAACAGACTTAGGAGAAAAAGTGTTAAGTGGATTGTATAAAAGAAGCACTTCAGAAATTTCCCTTGGAAGACAGATGCTGTAGCCCTAATACAGGATAATTTTGGCAATCTTTTCTCTTTTCCTGTTTTCTGAGGTCACTCACCATCTGCTTGAACTATCTGCCTGTGTGGCTTTTTACAAGTTAGCGCATCTCTCTGTTCAGGAGGAAAAAGTATCTTTGGAAGTTACCAGAGCAACCAGCTCTGAATTACAGAACAATGTCTAGGCAAGAGAGATAGTCTTTATTTATATTCTTTCTATTTTTAGAAAACATTGTGTCTTGTAAACTGTGGATCTATTTTCTCTCATTAATTATGTGAAACTCCCATTAAACCATTTTAACTCCCATTAAAAAAAATAAAGAAAGACAAGTGAGACCTTTGGCACAAAAAAAAGCAGTGTACAAAAAACCAAACATACACTCTGTGGAAGGGGTAGGACTGGAATTTACATTAATTAAACAGGTATCTATGGCTGCCTTGTCAGCTCGCCTTGATCCCCCCTCTTCTGGCTGACATTGTCAGTATATTGCTCTTTTCACCTCCATACTTATTCCCAGCTCATCGCTTTTGCTGTGCGGCCTCCACACCGTTGCATCCCCACCCTTTCCGCCTGTCCCAGGTGTTCTCCAGTCCCTCCACCATCTCAGGATTCTCACTCAAGTTCCAGCTCCTTGTCCATTCCTTTTCTCAGTCAGCTTCCCCGTTTCCAACATGGTAAATCTTCTCCCTAGTCCTATTCCTTCGTTTCTTCCCACAGTGGAAAAACTCACTTTTACTCTTTTCCCATCTCACTTATTCCCTTGGGTTGCCTTTGCGCCAAAGCCTATTTGTATCTGAGCTGACATTTAAAATCCAATGTTACAGGCAATTTTTTGCTTTCATTTCTTCCTAATCTCTCTGTCCATTCATGACCCCAGCACTTCTCCTCTACTTCTCTTTCCATTTCCATTATTTCTACTCTGCCTGTGACAATCTACTCTCTTTCCTCCTTCCAGCCTTTTTTTTTAATTGCTAATGGTCTAAAAAGGGAGACTTTCCTCTAAGTAATATTCTCAGATAACTTCAGCAAGCAGGGAAAGCTGAAGATGTGTAGTCCATCAAAATATGGTGGAAAGGAAAAGAGATAAAGGAAACAAACCAACAAGATTCTGGAAAGATGTTCAGCTTGTATATATATTTTTATACAGCTTTGAATGATATTTCTGTTGGAAGGTAAAATGTGTCATAAAATAGACAAAGTTTATAACTTAAGGATGTGAAAAAGTCTGGCAACAACCAACTATGTCTAAGTCTGGCCAGTATGAATTGTCATCTTTGCCCAAACCAGCAATTTGCTGTCCCGTGGTAGAAAAGTCATAAGCAGTAAGTGGGAAAAGACAGTTTAACCAAGCACTGTTTGCTTTATCTTAAATATATGTGAAGCTTTATATTGTTTGTCACTTTACATGCTGTTTCTTTTTCAGTGCACGAGTGTGAAAAACTGAAGTGTATTATCGGTAGTAAAATAATAGAGTAGCAAGGAGTGATGGTGTGATGGCAACAGCAGGAAAATCCAGCAGCCAGTTATGCTCAGACAGAGCAGAACTAGAGGGCAGGACAAGAACTAGTGCACCAAGGTGTCTTGGGTGCCTTAAGAAGCAGCCTTTCCTCCAAAACCTCCTCCCTTTATTTGGATACCAAATGTGAGTACATCAGTATTTCAGATCACACAGCAGACAAGCCCTGGTAAGATGTTCCTCCTCACAGCGCTGAAGCATTGCCAGGGCTGGTCTGTCCCCTGACTCACTCTGGAGCAGAATGAACAAGACACCGATCCAAACGTCAGGTTTTTTCACTGGCTTCAAGGTGTTTTGAATCTAGTCCTGAGGCAGCATTTGATGAAGTGGCAAAATGAAAAGGCGGGGAACAGATTTCATTGTTCTTTCTTTCTGTATCAACCAGTAGTCACATATGCCAGAGGGATGTGTCTTAGAAGGTGTTTCTCCTTGTCAAACTCACAGAAACTGTGGCCCTGCATAGAGGATATATTAGCAAATGAGCAGGGCTGGGATCACAGAATAATTAGGCTGGAAAGGAGCTCAGGTGGTCTCTGGTCCAATCTCCTGCTGACTGCAGGTTCAGCTTCAGGTTGAACCTGACAGCTCAGGGCTTCACCCATTCAGGGCTTGAAAACCTCCAAGCATGGAGATTATGCAGCCTCCTTAAGCAGTCTCCTCCATTGCTTGACTTACTGTGCATATAAATCTCCTTACTGGAGCACTTTGAGAGGAAAGCTTTTCTATCTGTGCAGTAGGGGCATCAGCCACCAAGTGATGCTACTGTCACCTGAGAGTGTAGAAAACTGGAACGATGACTCTTGGATTGGATATGAGCAGCACCTTTGCCACCTGGCACCAAGCTGAACAGCAGCATTTTTCATGCATCTAAATAATTCCCCAATTTAGACAGCAAGCACATTATAATGTCCGGCTAAAATACAGAAGATAGCATTAAATATTAGAAATGTGTAAACTTGAGTAGAAAATATTCTCAGTTTCAGTGCCTTCCACATTATTTTGCCATATCTCTTGGCTTAATTTTTTAAATGATAGGTGAGTTCTGAACTTCCCCTTTCCACCCCATCTAGGCACAAAAAAAGGTAATGAAGGCAAATATATTGTGCATGTTTTTGAAAACCCTAGTGAAATATCTTGAAAGAGAAGAGCCTAAAATAGCAGAGCAATACACATGAAAATGATATTGAGGGCTGCTCAGAAAACTGGTCTTGACAAGACCACGGGAAAATCTGGATTCAAAGGGACCTGGCTACTGTATGGTCCACCCCCTCTGGTCAGGATTGTCTTTAGATTAAGATAAGGTTGCTCAAGACAACCTTAAAAGGACATTGAAATCCTTGGAGTTTTCTGCACGGTTTCGAAATGCTTCAAGTAGTCATTGATTTCAGTGCTTCTGTGTGACGAGAAAAGGAAAACCCTGGAGTAAATGAGGGGGTTGGATAGGATTTGAGAGATACAGCCTCAGTGTCTACACACTGGGAGAAACTCAGAGTCAAAGGCTGCCTTCTTATCTGCATGAGGCCGTGTACAGACACAGGGTTAGGGCAGGCTAGATAAAGACTATCTTACATCATGAAGGAACCAATTGAAGTTTCTAACAGACCGTGGCTCCTCTGGACATCCATCTCTTCTTTTGAAGGTAGTCAGACTCAGTGTTTAAGGAACAGGAATCACTGATGTTGATGCCTTTTCCTGGGCTTAGAATTAAAAGCCAAACACGATTAGAGGGAAAAAAGGGTTTTACCTTGGTATTTATTTAAGGATCCTTAGATGCATCACATCCAGGCAAGATGCATCCTGAATGCACACCGAAAATGCACACCCGAAAGTGCCCCCCCGGAGGAAAAATGCACACAGACAATGATTTGCGTACACAGTTACAGACTTCGCACATTAGCATATCTATCACGGATTCCCCAATGGGCGGCTCAGTAGGAGCCCCATCCTAAGGAATGTTCCCCTGGATGGGCCTATCTTGGTTTACAGGATGTGTTCTGCAGAGGACCTTGGTGTCTGGGGCTTTCTGACCCGCAGCTGCGAGGCTTCCAAGATGTTTGGTCTCCTGGCTTAACGGAACTTTGGGTCTAAGCTGTTATCAGACTTAGGGAATTACAAGTATGTGGGCTAAAAGCACTAGGGATACATAAAAGCTGCATTAAAAGGGTATATGAAAGGGGTATATAAAAGCAAAAATCATCATGGCATCAATGTGTCTGTGCAAAACACAGTTTCAACTCCTTACTGCGGAAGACGCAGTAAATGAGAACCAGCTTATTTAATCTAAAATTTGCAGGCTGCGTGTGGCACAGCCTGGCTGCCAAAAGGAGAAGAGAGGAACAACCCCAGTGTCAGATTCCTGAGGAAGACAATTTGTCTTCTGTCCTTGCCCAAGAAGCATCTTGCTCTAGAATCCAAACTGAGCATGCTGTGGATCTCTGAATCCCCACGAAAAACCCCACATGTGGTGAATGAGCTTTCCATCACTCTTCAGTCCTGGTTGGAAAGGTCTCTGCAATGAGGGAACAGCCTGGTCCATGCATGCCACAACATGTGGCAGCACATTATGACATAAAATGACAAGGATATTTAGGCAGCAAACTGTGCACAAGAGCTTGTCACAACAGTGTCTGCTATGAACATCAGGTATTATTTTGATAAAGAGACACGACATGGTATAATCTGCCACAACGTGAGGATAGGCTGGAATGCAGGGAACAAATCCTACAGCGTTCAACCCTGATCTCACAGCAGAACTCACTGCCCTGCTGAGCCTGGGTTTGCACCCCAGGGGAATCTGACATTACCCCCTTCTCACTCACAGTAGTTTTCTCTGAGGGAGGATGTGGTCATTCTTTTACATTTGATTTTCTTATTCACAGATATATTTCCTTTAATTTCTTGCTTTTTCCACTTCTAGAGGAATAGTGACTACTTGCTGCCTGCTTATTGTGTTTCACTCTCCAAATTGCATGGAATTTCTGCTTATGATGGGACTAGTGCATGAAAAACAGTGAATTACGTCCAGTCTTATCTCAGTGTAAGTAACTGTTAATGCTAAACTTTATGAAATGTTTAGTGGTCATGTAAGCAATTATAAATGAATTAGTGGTCAGATGACTACTCAGAAAAAAAAATATTATTACACCATGAAAAACTATGTATAGAACTCAGTATGCTCAATTAAGAGAACATTAGAACAACTATATTTGTTTTGTCTGATTTCCTCTTAATATTTTTGCTATAAATTTGAAGTATGCATTTCCAAAATTGTGTTTTCCATCATCATCTTTCTTTCATGTATGTCCATACAGTGGGTTTCCTTTTAATTTCAATATCATGTTTTGACAAGCTGCGTCATGGAAGGCATATTTTATAAGTGCTTTTTGCAAACAAGTGATATGAAACAATGTTCTATAGTTTGGTTGAGTGTTAGAAATGCTTTGTCAAAATACTCCATCAGCCAAATCTAAGGTTTTATTTTAAGGTGACACTGAGATATTTAAGCAAACATGTAGGCTGCTAGTCTAAGAAATGCATGTACTGGTTGGCAAAGCATTACTCATTATCCCTGATATATTCATTGCACTTATTTATTAGCCAGCTCTATTGAATTTCTGAGCAGGATGCCATACTATTTTAAAGGCATATGTGAGTTATAGCAACCCCTAATTTATTAGTCTTTTACGGTCCAAAAGTCCTATCTGGTTTTGATGAAATAAAGCTGTAATCCTGCTGAACTTTGTCATTTTATTGGCTTTCACTGGATGCCTTGTGTCTTCAATGGAATGTTATCATTAACCTTATTAATGAATCAGACCAACCTATAGCTTGGAAAAGTCTTCTTGAATTTGAAGGGACGACTTTCTTATTTCACTTCTGCAAGTAAAAATTACTGTAACACTAAACAGTGTTGTTTGTTGTTTTGCAGGTAAAATTGCTCTGCTGAAAACATTGTCAGTTGATGGGTATTCAGAAGTTTAAAACACTATGTGTGCATGTGTGTTTTGAGGAAAGGTATCTATACCTCACTTTTATCCAAATATCTTGATTTCTTACCACTTTTAATAAGCTACATCAAAAAACAACTTGTAATGAATAACTTAAGAAAATATGGCTCTCACTCAGTCTCCTCTAAAATATCCTTGGGAATTCCAAGGGCCAGAAAAGCAGATTAAAAATTCCTTTACAGATCATATAAGCTATTGCTTATTAAAGCACAGATTAATTACTTCTCTGTTGATAAATTACTTCTGACACATGTAATTAAAGCAGAAGATTCAATCATTAACTTCAATCACTGTGAAAGTACACTTAAAAGGAGAAAATTGTGATGCACAAAGGGTAATAGCCTAATGGTACACTGCTTTTATATCTATACCTATATAGATAAAGATATAAATATCTTTTACAGGAAAATGTTTCTAAAAATGTAATTGTGTATATTTGATTTTTTCATACTTCTAAAACCTTAAATCACGGAAACATGAAAGAAAAATACTTGAGAAAGTTTTTGAAAAAAAGCTTCAGAGGAGTCATTGTTTGACATGGTATGGTACATATATGTAGCACACATCTGTGATGTTCCCTAAGTGCAAACAAGCTGATGTCTGACATTGCTATTTATTGTACCATCATGGAGAGAAAGGCAGTCTCAGACTCAGAGAAAGGTTTGTGACATTAATACCTGCACCGCTGTGTGACTGCCTCGCATCGCAAGGAGAAAAATGCTGCAATTAACTCAGAGACAGGCCGGTGCCACTTAGCCTGGCTAAATGCCTGCTAATGAAAAATCATGCAGTGATTTTCAGTGACATGACTGCCTTGGAGTATCTCATGCACTGACTAATCCTGTTCAAGTGGTTCTACTTTGACGTGGCTGGTAGGAACCAACTCTGTGTCTTTTCCAACCCAGATTTCAACCGTGTTAGTATGTTTCTCTAGTTATCATCTGAATACTGTGCCATTGGCTACCACCAGGCTCAACAGCTATCCCTTGCTTATGAGCAGGGGTCAGGTAGAGCATTACCCTGATTGTCCCCACTGGGATTTGCATCAGGAAAGAAAAGCAGCCTCCTGTGTTGCACAGTTCTGCATTTTCTGACTTGTAGATGTCCATGTTGTTGAAAGACACCCTGAGGAACAGAGCCTGCCCCTGGGAAACTTCTCCAAGTGGTTAATGGAAAAGCTTCATCCACTTCATTCTTTACATGAGATACTCCATAATAGACTCCCAACAGATTGTCCCCAGTGTTTCATTGCCTTCTGTTATGGACTCTCAGGCTTTCAGCAGGGAAAGCAGGACATAAATTTTTCTCCTTTGTTAACATCTCATGCAGAGAAAGGGAGATAAATCTGAAGGATATGTGGTCAGACCTGATAAATGTTTATTCTGTGAGAGTTTTAATGAATTTCAGAGGTGTTTTCCTATTAAATTAGGAATAGCACATATATAAAGTGGACTTAAAAGAAAGATGGGGACAGACCGTTTAGCAGGGCCTGTTGCAACAGGACAAAGGACAATGATTTTAAACTGAAGGAGGGTCAATTTAGATTGATATAACGAGAAGATTTTTTACAGTGAGCGTGGTGGAACCCTGGAACAGTTGCCAAGAGAGTTGTTAAGATGCCCCATCCCTGGAAATAGTCAAGGTCAGGTTGGATAGGGCTCTGGACAACCTGATCTAGTTGAAGATGTGCTCATGGCAGCAAGGCTGGACTAGATGACCTTTAAAGGTCCCTTCTAACCCAAACTATTTTTTAATTCTATGATTCTGTGCTGAAGTGAAAGGTTCTGATTGTCACAATCTGTTGAAGTCTAAACCTATCCCTAAGAGTGTCTGGAGTAAGATGACACTTTTGGAAAGGAAAATCTGGAGTATGGGCAGTAAGGGCAGGAGAATCCATCTGGGAAATCTGTTAAAACATTTTCTATGGGCTGAGAAACAGAAGAAGCTGGAAACAAATTTAATTGTTTGTGCTCAGCTTTCTTGCTGAGAACTGGAACATCAGTGCAGGGAACAACTGGCAGCGAGGGCAGGTCAGCCAGGAACTGGAGTGGGAGTGCCTGGTGGAAGGAGGTCAGACTGGAGGGTCCATGGCAGCTTGCTGGAGTCCTTGCTGCTGCCCAGCAGTCCCAGAGTTACATTCTACTGCAGGAGGGAAAAAAAGCAATTGCTCAATTTATAATCTCTGTTGTCTATGCAATGAATGCATTTTATGACAGATACCCAACTCTGTGACAGATGCCCAACTTTTAAAAGCCAAAATTAAAAATTATGGGTGAAATGAATGTCACCATAAAGGTGAAGTATTTGTCAAAGACCACAGAGAAAACAGGAAATAAAAAGCAGCACATTAATCTAACATAGGCCGTAATATAGAGGGTGACTGGGAAAAGTACAGCTCTGGCTTCATTTATGGAAATGAAGTTGCAGCCACTTACACAAAAATGATTTTAATTCCCACTGTCCTAGATTAAACAACCCCTAGGTCTCATTTACCTAATGTACCCAAAGTTCAGATTCACCGAGCCTTTCTTGACATTTGAAATAGCAATTTGAGGCTTCAATTCTTTCTGTCCTTCTTCATTCACAGTTGCTAAATTCTAATTACATTTTTTTTATGCAAGCAGCAGCCCAGTGACTCTCTTGCCTGAGGGATTTTTCCTTTTTGATTTTTTTTTGGTATTTTTTGTTGTTGTTGTTGGTTTGTTTTTTTTTTAAAGAGGAAGTAAAGAGATCTCAAAAAAGCTTAAAACTTCTGAGTAAAGATATCAGAAGAAGAGTGTGTTGCTTGTACCTACTTCTCAGCCAGTGGTAACATGATCATCAGACATTTTATTCATGTAGGCCTTTTATCTGCACCTGTTTCTACTCAAACAGTTTGGAAATGATGCATATAATTATTTTCTTGAGAGAAATAAAAAATATTCTCAATATTCTATAGATATTCTTACTAACACAGTTTCTTAGGGTAAACAGCAAGCAGGGTGTGTAAGAAAACCATATTACAACAATTAACTTTTGTTTTGGGACTGCCTAGAAAAGTGATTAACCCAAAATACATTTCATTGTTATATTGTTATATTTTTCTGCATTTTGGTAGAGTGCTTTGGAATAAGATACATGGATAGGGGAACCATCAAGGAGAAGAAATTACTTTAAAGAAACTACCTTTATCCTTAATTTTTCTTCATTTGTTAGTGAAGAATAGTGGAATGTTGATGCCGAGCCAGAGAAAAGGTCCTTTTAGCTTTTCTCTGTATGTCAAACAGTGGAGGATGATGGGATCACAGGATAATTCGGGCACAGAGGGACCTCAGGAGGTCCCTGGTTCAACCTCCTGCTTGCAGCAGGTTCAGCTCTGGGATCAGTCCAAGCTGCTCAGAGCTTCTTCTAGTCAGTGCTTGAAAACCTCCAAGGACAAAGACTGCAAAACCTGTGCCTTTGCCTGACTTTCTCCCATCATGGGAAAAGTTGCTCCTTATATTGAGGCTGAGCCTCTCCTTCTTCAGTTACTGCTCCTTGTTCCTTGTCCTCCCACCCTGCACGGCTGTGATGAGTCCACTCGCATATCCTTGTTGACCTCTACATAGGCACTGGTGCCTGGTGTTAAGTTCTCCCCAAATCCACAGCTCCAAGCTCTCCCCCAGCGTCTCCTCAGAGAGATACTGTTTCAGCCACACCTTCACGTCCCAGAAGTAAAAAAAAAAGGAAGACCTGAAAAAAATCCACTATGTGTTTCCCTAGCTTCTGTTGCAGTGTGTCCTTATTTTTCCTTTGATTAGCTTACCTATCCAGTTTCTTACCCACATAGTTACCCACCTAGCTTGACTGTAGTGTCCAGACATGAATACTGGAACACTGTGGGAGATGTTCCCAAAAATCTTGCCGAAGCTCATGCGAATGGTATCCCTGTTCTCTCCTTGTTCATGAACCCAGCCACATTACTATAGAAGAAAATCAAGTTGGTCTGACATGATTTATCCTGGCAAACACATGCTCTTTCAGTCACTTTCCTCTCTTCTCTGTTGTCAGAAGTGTGCCTCAAGGGGATAGAAACTTGTACTCAGGGAAAAATGGAGAGCTGGGGAATGCAGGGAGTCCTAACTACCCTTGTATGCATTCCCAGTTTTCAGCATACTTCAGGATAGAGGCTTACTGAATCAAAACCAGTATCTCTGTATTAGTGAGCATCAAAGTACATTATCTCCCAATAATACATCTAATTCCAACTTAATTAAACAGGTAGCATCTCCAACAATCTACGAATGTGTCACACTTTAATTTCATGCTCTGAGAAGATGTAGATGCCACAGCTTTGGTGTTCAAAGACTTCTGATCATGAGTCTTCTCTTTATATTCAGTGGAGAAAAGTAGGTTCCTAAGTAGGAGGAATAGGCAGGTTTGTTTTGTTCTGTTTTCCTTTGTTTTTCATCAGACACTTATTTTAAAGTGCTTGCTTGGAAAAGTAAATCAAACTCTCAATTTTTTTCAGATAGAGGCCACATAGGATCAAAGACTTGTATAGAATGAAAAAGTTGTTCCTTCCTCTGCCTCGTGACCTTTGTCTGGATTTATCAACATACTCAGAAACCATAATGATTTTACTTTCATTTGGGGTTTTTTTCATTATGATTACTTATAGATACAGTTTGCCCAGGGAGAGGTCAGGGAGTTGGAAGTGCAGTCAGACTGTCTGGCTAAGCATGACAAATGCAGTTACTGAGCAGGTTCCATGAGATCCCCAAACCACACTGTTAGATAATGACTCTCCCTATCCTATCTGGGATGCATCTGCTTTGTTGTAGGATCCCTACTTTCCAAGGATTTTACAAATACTAAATACAACCTGCTGAATTCAGCTCCTGCCATTCAAAATGAGATCCGTAATTTGGTCATAACCACTTGATGACAATTATTAGTGTAATCTGCTCTAGGGTTGATATGTAGAATTTCACTTGAGACCACATCAGCTTTAGCCACATACCCTTAGACTTCAGAGCATAAACCACAGCCAGCCTCTGTGTGTACCTTGCAATAACTCCTTGAATAACCACTAATTTATACACAGCTGTCAACTTCATTTTTCCAGCTGTAGGAAGGTATGTCATACTGAAATCTAAGTAATTTTTAATGTCTTAAGGGGCAGAGAAGTGCTTTAATATATTCATTTATTTTTATACTTGGCTTTGATTTTATCCAGGCCCAGTGCTTTGAAATTTGCATGGGATTTAACAGTATTGCCTCTTCACTGTTAACTCTGGTCACTTCCCTAAATATTTCTGGGAATGGTCAAGCTCCTCTAGCTGTTCAGTATTCATGGCTGAAACTGTATTTTTGATTAAAAATGCTCTTTTTTTCCTCAAAAAGCTGTCTCAGAAGGCAGGAAATGTCAAATATTTGTGCTTTGTGGAAAATTACGATATATTGTTGTCAAAAAAAAGACATTTATATGAACATCAAGTGATAACATCCATTCAGGCAGTGGTGTATGTCTGGAACATGATTGTATTTCATACATATAAAGGATAGTTGAAGCACTGCTTCATTTGTTATAAAAAGAATCTTTCTTTGTATAGAAAGAGGGTATGCGCGCATGAAGAAGGGTTTTTAAAATATATTTAAATAGAAAATATCCTGCTGCTGTTTTATTAGAAAAATCAGCAGCTAGTCTTGAAACGTCTTATCTGAAATATTTGGACAGGTTGCACTTGCAAACACAAAGTTTTAATTTGTAATTTTAGAGTGCAGCCAGCAATAATAGGATTTAAGGAAAATATTGCAGTTCATATAGACATTACATATAAATTTTTAAGGTGGCAGCTAGAAACTCCAGTTACTATGTCATATGCAGTTGGTTTATTTGATATAAGAATACAAAAGATAATATACTTCAAGAAAACTGAATGTAATGTAAACCAACTATACCTACTCAAGAAATATTAATTAATCTGTTGGCTGATGTGCCGAATAAGTGGCATCTTAAGGAGATCAGTGCCTGTAACTCAGTAAACTTCAAAATATTTTTACTTAAGTGCTACATTTTCTTGCGAATTTTAAAATATGATTAATTTACAGGTGATTGCAAAAATGTTTGTGACAGGGATATTATGTTTGAATAGAACTTGCTAAAAATTCCAATATGATAATGCCATTGCTGTAGAAAATTTAAACTCTTTTAACTGCAGAGTAGTGAAAGAAGATTACATTATAATTCACCTTGGGTAGTAAACTGAATAAAGATTCTATCCTGCTTTGAGTGAAGGGAATAATAAAATTGCAGTTGACTTCCTTGGGGATAGGATGGGGTCCTGTCAGGCTTAGGATGATAAATCAAAATAATATATCAGCAGCAGATGGTTGCAACAGATGATTGAATAAGCACTATGTTTAATTTTTATGAAATAACTTTTTTTTAAATGTACAACTTGTCAAGAAATTAAATCTGACTCAGATGAATTCTAAAATGTGCTATATTTTCATCACAGTATGTAGGGGGCAATTTTACTTGCCAAAATAATGTTTATAGCAATAATATTATAAAACAGTAACCTAATGTATATACTCATTCAAATTCAGAAAAAAAATGTTGTGCGTCATGTAAGAAGATCGCAGCAGAAATAAGGAGAGAAAGAACAAAGAGAGAGTAGGAAGAGTTTTAAAATATTAGCCACTCTCCCGCCAGACCTTTTTACTCACACTACAAAGGCATTTAGACATCTATTTCCTGTGAAACTGGGGGAGTCTGGCTTCTAGAAATGGTGAAGCACCTACATACCTCTGTGGATATGTCTCCTGCACACAGCTAGTAGGGTGTTCTATATAAAACATAGCACTGGAACAGTGTGGTTGTTTTGACTCATCCTGTCAACACACATTATGGATGGCAACAATTGCAGGCACCCGTATGGCTACTGCATGTACAGCTGGGATTTCCCAGCCACAGAGATGTGTGAAGCACTCTGAACACACAGTGAGGGAGCTGGATCTGTCCTCTATGCATGTGAACTGCTCATTAAGGGGACAAATAATCTGTACATCTACAGCTTCCTATCAGCCACCCAACAGCTACAGCTGGGTGTTCCCCAGCTGTTCTGGATGGGCTGCAGGTCCTCAGCCCCTTGGGGATGTCAAGAGCCTCCCCTTCCTTCTGAACAAGCCTAATAATTGTATTAATACACACCTGTAGTTTGCCATAGTCATGGAATCATAGAAGGGATTGTGTTGGAAGGGACCTTAATTATCACTCTAGCTCCAACCCTTCCCTCTGTGGGCAGGGAGGGCCACCTTCCACCAGACCAGGTTACTCAAAGCCCCACGCAACCTGGCACTTCCAGGGATGGGCCATCCACACCTTCTCTGGCCAGCCTCCTCCAGTGCCTCACCATCTTCACAGGAATGAATTTCTTCCTAATGACTTCTTCCGTACTGCCTACTTAGGCTGGCATAGAAGCTGTGTTTATACTCTGTGAATAAAATAACAAGGCATTGCCTGTCCTCACACGGCTGACACCGCACACCCAGCTGGGGAGGCCTCACTGAGTGTATCTCAGGGATTTTGAAAACAAATATGCACTGCGGGCATCCCACTCCTGCCCACCCACAGATTTCCGGAATATCAATATTCCATCATTTGTTTGGTGGGGGAAATCAGTTTGCTCAAGCCAAACTCATGCCATGGAGAGTTGCTCATGCCAAACCCATGCTAAATATTTAACAGCACACATGGCCATGCAATGTGCTTGAGACCAAGGCCAGACTGTCTTCAGTTTACTCATAAAGACATAGCAAAGTTGCTATAAATCTGTTGAAATATGTTAGGAAAGGAAGTAGCTTTAGTCATGGACACAAGTTAATCTAGAAAAGTCACATTATCTAGAAAATTTTTTTTTCCAAGGTATTAAATTCATTTAACACCAGGACTCCAAGAACACCTTATAAATTAGAACAAAAAAGAACAGATATATAATATCTTCCCTAGATAAGGCAAGCCAGATACCAAAAGTTTATTATTGGAGCAGATTTATGGACATAAATGTGGTGTCTGAGAATTGCATACTCAGTGCACTCATGGCTGAAAGAAGACATTAACCAAATTAAGTGCAAGAATGAGCTGTGCCTTCTAAGAGGCAGTACAATAAATTATTGGGACAATGCATCAGCTGCTGTGGGATGGTTTCTGTTACTGGAACACTTGAAAGCAATACAGGACAGCTTTCTAAAAGCAAGGTCTCAACCAAGGACTCCAAGGTAAATATAAGAGTTACTGGATAAAATTCTCAGTCATGTAAAGGCTCAGAGCTTTAATGGTGGATACAAGGCCACTCCAACAAGGAGGGGCAGGTCCATCTGGGTGCATAATTCAGGATCAATTCCTTCTCAGTAGAATGTCCCAGGTGAACAGATGACCAGTGATGAAATTGCTGCCCATGGGTAGGTTACTTATTTCAGGTTCTTGGTGGACAGCAGCCATTTTTCTATGATTTATGAACATTTTGATTTTAAGAAATGCTCTTCCAGCTGAAGTATCTGATGTATGAAATCCTGGAAAATATATTGCAAATTTTTCAAAATGCAGCAGGTATGAGAATTAAAGACACCATCGCTTTCCCTGCCTCCAAGCACTAAGCAGTTGTCATGCCTTAGTTTGGTAGCAGCTGGATTGAAACAGTCACTGATCTGGGGATTGCTGTTCAACCAGATGTTTGCAATGTCCTTTGGGACCTTGAGGGAGAAAAATGGAGTATGATCAACAACTATTATAAATAGTAATGGACCCAAAGAGACTCACAGACTCTGCACAGTATGTTCAGCATTCACAGAAATCTGTCTCTGCATTTGCTATGAGAACAGCAGAAGTCCAAGAGTGGTCCATCTCCTTTAGAGCTCTCTTAAGAGTCTAGGTGGCCTGAAAAGTTATGGGAATCCTTCTAGTCACTTCACAGAAATCTGGATAGGGTCCAGATAGGGTAGAAGAGGAATCTATCAGTTTTTCCTATTTAGCATCATCCTCTGAAAATTATTTGCCAGGAAAGGATAAACCATTAAAGCAATTTTCCATATCAATTTCAAGTAAACAGGGCTACACAGAAACATGGTTAAACATGGTTACACAGAAACTATGCAATTAAAACATGCAGCATTACAAGACAGAATGGAAAGTTAAAAAAAGCAATTAAAGGAAATATTCCTGTGACATATATGAAGACCAATTTTGTTTAAAAGGGCTGTGCACTTTGGATGGAAGAGCAAAAGCTTGAACTCCATCTTCACTACCAGCTAGTCACAGAATAAAGTCTTTAATGTTGACTGATATTCCCTTGGGTGCTGTTATGACTTCAAATATTCCCTTGATAAATTAATTTCTCCAAGATGTTCCCAGGGCTTTTGAACATTCTGCTTATGGCTGCACTGATAGCAAAGTCACATTCCTCAGCTCTCAAAATCCAAGAAATACGTTGTGTTGCTTTGTGAGATTTGTCTGGTGTGCACTGGAGAGCCAAGAAAGAGGACATGACATGACTTTTGGCAGATAGCCTTCTGATTCTGAGAACATCTTTCCATTTGTGTGTTGGAGAAGTCCACAGCTACGTTCAGGAAATGTGTCTTGCACAACCCACACGACAAGCGTGACCACTTACTTTGACCACACATGGGAAAGGGGTATCTGAAGGACAGCATACTGTGACCAGTGGTACTGGGTATTTAACTGGATATTAGCTGCATGAAACTCACCTCAGTAAAGTACAGATACCTTATTCTAACAGGACAGTCTACAAACACAGCCCCTAGCCTGATTAGGTGCCTAAGACATCACTGCTGCCTGTTTCCTCTAAAATTCTTCTATGCAGAGTCTTGCTCCTCTGCCTGATCAGAGATTTTGTTGAGTTGGGTTGATCTGTGATCTCATATGTGGATGGTAGGGGAATATTTCTGTCCTCCACAAAGGGAAATCTCCAACCACTCTCACCTGTTGCTTCTTCCTAGTTACTTCCTAGTGCAAATGCTTGGTTCAAGTTTGATCAAATCAGAAGCCCCTCATGATGGAGTTTGTTCCCTCTGTCACTTCCCAGGGCACTGAACCTGTCCTTGCCAGTCTGGAGCAGGAGCCTTCCTCTGTTTCCAAGTCTCATGTCTCCAACCTCCTCCATCTCTGTCACTCACCCCTTAACCATTACACCTTCTGGCAGTACCTCCTTTGGTGTGGTGCAGGTTCGGTCTCTTGGTTCTGCAGGGTCTCTGTACAGATCCTGTTATTCCTCCTGGATGCGGTTAAACCTGCTCACCTCCTCTGGCAGCTGCTTCAGGTGGCAAGCCAGCTCCTCAAACAGAGCGTGTTTCTAGCAGGTAGGACAACATTACTCCCAGTTTCAGAAGCACCAGACACTCCTTATGGCCCAAGTTTTGGCTGGCCATATCCTCCCTCTGAAGATCTCTGATTCTCCAGAGACAGTTTATCCAGTTTATGAACTGGACCATGCCCTTGGCATGTTCATTGTTGTTCAGCAGCCTCTTGCTCCCCTAAGTTGTTTTTGGGATACTTCTACACCCCTTTTTGTACACAATGCTGGATCTGTTAATTTGACAACCATGTTCCTGAAGACGTGAGTCCTCGAGAAGTTCAGCAAAGGGAAATGACAAGAACTGCACCTGAGGAGGAATAACATCAGGCATCAGGTGGGCTGAAGCACTTACATGTCTGAAGCTTATGTCAGTTGAAGGAATATTTCCTATTTAAAAGAAAATTACAAGCAAACTGGGGGGAAAAGCACAAAAAAACCCACCAAAACCCCCAACCAATTCTGAATAAAGGCAGTTGAAAAACTATTAATCATAGTAGACTGGATGGTCTGAAAAAAACCCCAAATGTCACATCAACATTGTTGATGATATTAAACCCTAAAAAGATGTTCTCATGATAGTTACTGTGCCACAGATAACAAAGTGAGTCAGAAATTTGAAATACATCCAAAAATGAAGAGGGGAGGCAGGAGAGTGTCCAAATAAAAAATTAAGATAAGGGTTAGTTTTCTCCCATGAGCTCATTAAATTGGATCTTTTGGTTGCAGTTGTCTGACAGCAACTAGACAACTGGGAAAGGGACATTTCAGTACACTTGTCCTCAGTATTGGCCTTAGCTTGTTAGATTCCTGGAGAAAGTGAGACCAGGTCCCAGTTTTATATTGTATTTCATCCCCCAGTTTAACCTCTCCAAAAATATTTTCCATTTCAGTGTTATGATTAATGGATGGGTTGGGGTTTTTTTTGTTGTTGTTTTTGGGGTTTTTTTTAGGTTTGTTACAAAAGGTAGCAAACACTGCTGAATGTGAAGTTATCTCCGGGAGAACCCTCTGCAAGCCTTCTCTGAAACCATCAACCCCAATACAATGGCTTTGTTTCTAACCCACAGCGTAGGATTGAGTAGGCAAACAAATAGCTTTTTCCCTCTCTCAGCTTTAAATAGACACCTAGGACTTTGCAAAGCAGTGACTCTAAAAGGTGACAATCAAATCTAAATGTCTCCCTCTATTATTCTTACCAAAGCTGTGTTTCATCCTAAGGGGGGTCTAGAGTAACAAAAAAAATTTATGCAAAATTTGCTCATATTGCAAGAGCAAAAAGGGCGATTATAAATATAGTTACAGAGCACTGTGGAATTTGGCCTTTGGTTCCTATTACTGATCTTTCACATGTAATGGAAATTGTCATTATATTCCCATCACAAGTAGAGTTTTTATCTGAACAAAAATTATAGCAGTTTTGAATGGTTTTGTTTAATGGCTAATGTTAAGTATTCAGGCCCTTTTCTCTTTGTATCTATCTATTAATTGCATCATTAATTGGCCTATAGATTCTTGCATTTCCTCTCTTTCAACTTTTGCAAGAAAATGGTTATTCTCTTTGACCTTAAATCCTCTAGCATTTCATCAGTACCCCTCTTCTCTGCCAAGTGATCATCTCCAATCACAGCTCTGACTGCAGATTTTCAAAGGTCACAATAAAAAGTAGCATTCAGGGGTAGAAAGACTGGCTGGCCAGCTCACCAAAACAAGGGGATAATACCTTCCCAGACAACATACAAATGTCATGAGGCAACCTATTAAATTAATCATATTTAACATTCTATGAACCATAACTTTTACGATGATGTTCTAATCTCACCGTAATGGTGAAAAAGCATAGTTCTTGCCCAGAAGTACTTGGAATATGGTCCATTCCTTCTTCAAAGCTGGCTTTTATTTTAAATAAAGATAGTAATGCTAAATGATTTCAGAAGCCTGAATTCTCCACTCCTGTTATTTTAGTCATATATACCTGGTGACTTCCAAGACTACCATCAAAATTTTATGAGATTCCGTGTTCAGGAAAACAGTGATGAATTATAAACACCAATTTGGCTAATTTGACTTCACAGGCAGGAACTTCTCTGGTGCTAGTACTTGTGTCAAATCTAGACAGCTCGAGATTTCATGGGCACCTCGAAATGGAGGAGAAAACCAATTTAGTTGGACACATCTTGTATGCTCAAGTTTCCCAGAAGTAAAATTATGTTTGAATATCAGCAGAATGTCATACATTTCCTGATCTTGTCATAAGAAGAATCTTTCAAGGTGAAATTCTTGGGCCTCTGTTCACAGCCAGCAACAGCAGAGCCACAAATCAGTCATGCTGGGCATGAAAGCTCACTTAGCTCTCAGTGCCTGCAGTGTTGGACATGTCAGCACGTGTGACAACACGACAAGCTTTTTGCACACTTTGTAGTGAGGAAGTTACACTTCAAGAACATGGGCTGTTTCCTGCCCTCTTTCAGATATCTACTCAAAGAGGCAATAAATTGAGCTTGCTCTTTCCCTGACCATGATCACTGGTACTCTGGCAAGTTGTTGCAGTGCATATAGCAGCAACTGCAGCATCCACACCTGTTCCAATGCCTATAGCAGCAACTGCAGCATCCACACCAACGAACTCCTATTGTTCTGTTATTGGTTCAAGATTCACCCCCCCTCCCCCCCTGTTTTATGTATGCCCTTATGTTTATGCATATCCCGTATGGAACATGTATGATCTCTGGAAATTTCTGTTAAGTTTGGTTCTTCATTTGTTCATTCATATAGAACCCGCCCCTGAGTTTGTCCCATTGGATGTTCCCCCCATCACTTCACAATTTACAGAACTCAACTCAAAGGCTGTAATCCTTTTACCCTGCTCCTTCTGGCACTCACACAAAAACGGGCTGGAATCGCCGGCCAGGGTCTTTGTCTGCCTGGTTGCATTAAAGGTAAGTTGCAGAAGGACCCCTCTCTCTCTTCCTTGCCTTTGTCGGCGCTATTTTCACATCGGTTTGCAGCCTGCTCCCTGCGAGAGAGCCAGCGCCGGTTCTGTTACTTTTGTAACAAATTCTGCCAATTATGGCTGTAACAAGGGTCCGTTCTGGGACACCTCTGACAGCCAGGCACGGTGCGGACTCCGGGTAATTGCAGCCTGCGTCAGTAAGTGACACTGGCCACTGGGTAACATGTATTGGCAGCCCTAGGAGAAGAAAGCGGGATATGTTCTCCAAAAGAGGCAACTCCAGTGAGATCTTGGGTCCAGCTGTTGTTAAAATTATTTTTGCAAAACAGCAGAGGTGTGGCAGCTAAGGCACTAAAACACAGATAAGAACTCAGGAAGTTAAGAGCAATTTCTTCTACTTAAAAGGCAAAACATGAAAAATGCAACTTTTATTTTTAGATAATCTTCAAAGGACAGAACTCCAATGCATTTCCATCAACTGTTAAAAATGATTGACAAATCTGCAAAAAAGAATCTTAAGACTATTCAGTGTAAATATCTGCATGTACAGGGAGATAGGTGAGGTTTCTAATGCTTCTTCTAAAAAATATTTTATTATATTTTCATCTATTATTTAGAAATACTTAAGGCCTTTAGAGAAAAGCAAACCTTGCAGCTGTCCTGACACATTTAATAAAGTCATCCGTTGCCTTATTGTCATATTTCAGGCTTCCTCTCCCTACCCATTTCCTACCAGTCACTACTCCCTTTTTTTTCCATAAATTTAAAAAAGAATTTCAGGTACTGCAGTGGTAATTAAGCCATATGCATGACAGCGGGTCAGTGCTCACGCCCACATACTACCCCTATTCACTTTACTGGTGCAGCTGCAACACAGATCCTGGAGAGAAACAAGCAATACAAGAGAGACAAGAGAAAGTTCATAATATGCCTATGTACTTGCTCAGCCATCCTCCTGTAGGTACCTGTGTTTTCCTAGGGCAGCCTTTTCTAAGGGAGCCAACTTAGAGATGCTGAAGTGGAAGCAGATGAAAAGCAGTCTCACTTTCCAGCTGTCCAACTCGAACACAGCTGTCGATACTAGGCAAGCAAACACAGTGGGAGCTATAATACAGATCTTTAACTGCCAGTAGTCCTAAATTAGGGACCCAAGATGTAAAAGGCGTTCTGGAAAATAATTTTCAGTGAGCTTTGATTCTAGAATTTTAATTAATCCAGATTGCAAGTAAAATTTTAGATAAGCGTGCTGTCATTGTATGCTGGCAGACACAAAGTGCCAGTAAGTGCATAGTAGATAATGCCAAATAACAGAAGAGCAATCAATACACAAATGCAAAATACAGAGAATGTGATGAGGATTTCTTACAATAGGCTGAAAGCAGGAACAATATGAAAAATCCAAGAACAGATGTTGTTTTCACTGACTATGACATGTAGAGTAGCCTGGGCAAATGTGATTCTAATGTCTGCCTGATAGAAGTGCCATTTATTAACATTGTGTTGAAAGAAGGTACTTTCTCTACAAAACCTTCCATGGGCTGTTCAATGTATAGATGGATTCATCAACATTTATTAAATAAATTGCCTAATTATGACAAGAAGTGGTTGCTGACCCTTAAAAAGCCACGTATTTCATTAGTTTGCCTTTCAGGTAAGCAGCTCAGAGGGCAGCAGACGTCGTGTAGTTGCAGATAATGGAAAGAGACTGGAGTAACTAGGCAGAGACATGGCTAAATAGCTTTTAAACGAGATGAGAAGAGTGGGCGGAACGGGGTGTAATAGAGGTCATCTCAGAGAGAGAGGGAGGTGCAGGAATGAGCAGATCTTGCAGGTCTAGATAAGAGTTGGAAAGATGTTTCTCCCTCACTGGTTGACTGGAATTAACTTGGAGAGTGTTGGTGTTGCATACTTTAAAAACACCATCAATAAGTATTCTCTCATTTTCCTCTCTCTTCCTGCTTTTCTACCCTACTTGAAGCTATGTGCTTTTCACCTTCAGAAATAAACAAAATCCATCCTTATTGTTCAATAATGCCGCCCTTCATGGGCACAAGAACCAGTAGACCCTTTCACCATCCAAGCAAGTTGGTCAACATGGGTGTCATTAGTTTTGCTTTGCCCTGTACATAGCAAGTCCAGTGATAAACTTTTGAAAAGTTAAAAGTCTGGGTCAGAAGGAGAAGACTCCACATTTTGTCTCCTTGGCTTTTTGAGAGTATCTTGTCAAGATGCAGAACCTCCTCTTCCGAGTCTTTCAGTGGCATTCCTCTCCCACTTCTGGGAACCTCCCCATGGAGAGTCCTGTCACCTACTGTAAGTTATGGAGAGAGTCATAGATTAATTACTTGCAAATATTTGAATCCTGGTAGAGTATGGGCTTGAGCAACCTATGGCAGGTGACCATGCTTGAGGAGAGGGTTGGGCTAGACGATCTCTAGCGGTCTCTTCCCACCTCAGCTCCTCTGATTTTGAAAACCTCAAAAAACTTGTATGGTCAGATGGCTGTATTTTAGGTGACCAAAGTCAGGGGATAGGAGTCCAAGCCTTTGAAGTTATGCTAGTTCTGAAAAATATTCCTTTTAAAGAAAAGTCCTAAATAAACTATTAACTGAGCTGGTCACTCATCATCACCAGGACCTGAGCTGTGCTTCAGATCATTGAGGTATCAGGAAAAACAGGCAAGGAAAACAGTTTCAAATAGTTGTTTTCTTTCTAATGTCTTGGAGGGGTTGTTTTTTTTTTTGGGGGGGGGGCGATTGGGATTTTTTCCATATTTTCTTAGACTTTTAAAAGAATGGATCCCACTGGGATCCCACTGCCTGTCTGGAAAGAAAACCAATCTGACATGCATGAAGATAACCAGAAACACCTGGTCACATCTGTCCTGAAGGCAGTGTTGTAGGCAGCTGTAGTCAATGACACCAAATGCAGTTATGTCCTCAAATTGTCAGAGCTCTGCTCAAAAATAGGTGACATAGTGCCTATTTCACAAAGAAGGGCATGAAATATGCATTATTTTTGGCTATAACTATTTGATGCTAAAAAATAAAAGTTGTTTCTGTGGTTTGATATGTATTTTCAGAGGCTTAAAAGTGATTAGTGAGGCTGAAAAGATTCTGGCTGGAGTATCAATGACATTGTGCAGTGGGGCATGGAGGGCTGCAGTGCAGAGCCTGGACTCAGGTGGTCACACAGCACCACTGTGCAACACAATGCCATGAAAATATAGGATATTGAGGGCTTCCAGCAGTGGGCAGGGGCTGCCGAGGGGCTGCACTGGCTGCATCACTTAGTTCTAATGTGGAAACATAAAACCACTGAGATCCTTCTTGCCAGGAAATGCTGAACAGAAGTCTGTAAGGTTGAGCAACAAATCATACTCCAACCTTCTACAAAAAAGAAAGACAATGTGACTGGGAAGGGAAAGAAAAATGTATAAGAACTGTTGTAATGATTAGATATCTTACTGACATTACTGTTTCGTGAAGAGAAGAGGGAGCTTAGGGAAAATTACTGCTGAAGTTTGGGTTTATCAACAGCAACACAATTTAGTGAGTAGTTCTTATAACACCAAACTGGGAGCAGCTACTGTTGCAGTGGAACTGTCATTAAATCTCATGAAATTTTTAGCTGTAATTTGACTTAAAAGCAGAATTGGACACAGAGACTGTCTTAATCCTCTTTTTTCATTCAAAATTAGATGTCATTTGGATTTTGCACCAAATCTTAGAGGATTCTCTGGTGCAGTGCTTGCTGCATTCTAGTTTTTAAATGTTCACAGTTTGGCAGTACTTCTCAAAACTCTAGTGCTCGATATAAGGGTAAGAAATTGATGTGGAACATATTTTAATTGTTTATTTTAAGCTTAATCTTAGTTTTTCTAACCTTGCGCTGCAGACCCCAGGAATGACCGCTATGGCTTTCTTTTTTTAGATCACAAAATGTGTAAGAACTGATATTTGGTCCAGAAGATGCACTTATTCATGCTTGTCTTGGAACATTTAGACAATAACCACAAACGAATACTCCCATATTTAGTCCATGCTTAGGACCTCAAAAGAAAAGATAGCATCTGAATGCCTCAAAACACAGGCAACTGTGGCAGCATGGCAGATGACACTCTTCCTGTTGGAGTGCTCGATGATATGCAAACCTAGCCCCACGCTGTATGTATTACACGGTACTGGAGGATGGCAAATGCTAGAAGAAAAATGTCACTGTGTCACTTTCAGCGTAACTGCTAGGGAGCAAGGCTGATTTCCTTGAAGTGTGGAGTCAGAGCTCTTTGATGAATGGATTGAAGAGTTCATTTTTATCTACAGTACAGAGAATCTGCATGTTTACTCTTCATTTTTTGTGTGCCTTTTTTCCTCCAAAGGAATAACAACAACAACAAAAATCCCTTTCCTGCCTGTGGAATTTGAAAAGATAAGAAGACTTTGCTAGCTTAAATAGCCCTACAAGTTTCTCATTTCTCAAAGCACTATCCTCTGGGGGTAAAAGAAAGCTGATTCCAGAAAAGTAACTAAGTATTTAATAGTACCTAAGTACTTCTCCTTTCTGTTTCAAAGCCAGCATTTTTATAAAACCACGTAATGGACCCTGTGCAAGGATGAAATAATCCCATAAAACTATTTCCAAAAGCAGTGTAATTTTTGATACAGCATTCATAGCTTCCACACAAAGAGGATGCAACAGAAATGTTCAGAGACTGAATAAAAATGCTAGGGATAAACTGAAACTCACTGATGTAGTCTTCCAGTTTGATAAGACCAAAGAGTATATAAATAATCGAACATTGTATTCACCTTCTGGCTACATTAGTTTTAAACTTGCAGCTGTTACCTTTAAAGGCTAAAACTTATTTTTTACCAGTGAAAAGAAAGCTGGAACTGTCACATAGCATGAGTATACCAGCACCTGCTACTTGTGTGAAAACACAATCAGTTTTGAAACCAAAATAAACCCAAAAAACTTCACAGATCACTTTATAGCTGGCTTTCAGATAAGAACTCAGGACTGAAGGTGTTGTCATCTTCTTGGACAGGGTTTGTGAGGCCTGACACAAATACAGTCCATGTACTCAGGTGGCTGCCAGCTTTGAAAAATCATACCATTTTTGGTGTCCTGTCAGACCTTATCTGCAAAGCTTCCAAAAGGTCCGAAATTTAGTAAATTTACTAAATTAGCAGTTCTTCTGTCTCATCAAGAACCTTTGGTTACTTCTCCCCAGCTATGAATGCTTGGAATGCTGAATCAAGGCTTCTCAGAGGGCCGGCACAGCTCTGCTTCCACCCCTCCTGATATGCAGAGCATAAGGGGAGGGAAGAGTCAATAACCAACACTTTCCACAGGAGATGAAGAGGTAGCAGAATCAGCCAAGAGCTTTAGGAAAACTGTACTGTGCATATTCTCCTCTTACCTGAAGATTGTCACATTAGGCTGCTCAGAATTGCAGAGAAAGAGCGAACACAAAATATGCTGCAGCAGTTAGCCTAGACAGGGTTTTCCATTAATGAAATCTTCCAGGGGCCATTTAAAGTGAACTTGAATTAGCCAAATCATGAGACTGGGCCTTTTTTCCCTGTAAAAGCATAACAAAACTGACCACAGGGAAGAAGGAGATAACTGTCCTGTGTTTTTCTGACCCTGGGTGCTGTGTTTCTTCCTTAGACACAGTACACCCAACAAACTGCAGAGAATATTTTCATCTGGGCAGACAATAGTAGAGTAACTCCATGGCTGAGCAGATAACTAGAAAAGGCATCAGAAGAGATCAGATCAGTTTTATACTTACAGAATACTTTCTGAGAACAAAAAAACAAACAAACAAACAAACAAAAAAAGAAGAAAGACAATGTATAAAACATCCTTAGGTTTAAGTTGTTTGAGTTTTTTGGAGGAGGTGGTATTTTGTTTTGTTTTTTTTTTCTTCCCCACTTATTTTGTTTGCTAAATGTAACTAGATCCTGAATTTTCTAAGCTTCCCACTACAGCTGTCCTGAATAGAAACTCATTATCATTAAATAAGGAAAGTAAAAATAATGTATTNGTTTTCATGGCGTTTTGGGAAGTATTTAAAGAATTCCAAAGAAATTAGTGCGCCTCTTTACTTCCCCCATGCAATAGAGAATAATAGGTTATAAATAGGGATAAAACTACTTACTATGTGCTGGTGAGAGACAGCAAACATTTCCTGATCCTTTGTGGAAAATCAAGGAAATATACCTTTAACTGAACTGAGTTTCTTGTAAGAAAAACTTCAAGAAAGAAAAAACTTCCTTCGAAGGGTTGCATGGAGCAAGATCCTTTAATAGGACCATGGTTGCATCTAGAAAGCAGCATTTCAGCTGTGAGTTATTAGACAAGTTGTTTACAGACATTGTCGGCCAGCATCTGAGATTTTTACTTGCCACTGCAGATTTATTTGACACAAAAACTGTAAATGGTATCTATAGCTGCATGTAGAAGATCTGTTACTGGGCCTTTCATTGCCTGGGAAGGAAATATCTTCCACCTGAAGACGGTAAGACATGGTGACAACCATACCCATGAGTCTGTGACAGGTTTCTTTTCAATTGGCTTCCCTGGGACTTGTCCATCTCTGTTCATTCCCAGCATCTGTACGCTGCTTTTAGCATGCAGCAGATGCCTGCTGTCTTGAGTATCTAAAGAGAATCCATTAAATAAACACTCTGCTACAGCCATGAAAAGAGTTTTTTCTGATGCCTCAGAAAGTGTGTTCGGAAGCCATTGCTAGCAATGCATGTCAAGAAAAAGCATGACTGAGTATCTAGAGTGGAAAAAGCATCCCAAGAGAGAGAGTAAACTCGATTTTAGAAATGCAAGGTTCGGTGTGAGATGAGCTCTAGGGACGTTCCCTTTTCTTTTCCTCAAAACTGCTCACTCTAGTCCTTCTGTAGAAGATTAATTCCATGAACAAAACCCACACATCTCCCTTTTCTCACTCTCCTCCCTATTACCTGGCACTTAGTTTTCTGAAGTGCAGTAGGGGATGCAGAATACTAGTTGAAATATCTTGCCCTGGCTGATGTGGAAAGACAACACAGAACACATCTGGAAAACATTCAGAAAGAGCTGGATTCACCCAGAACTGCTGTTTGGACCCTGCCATCAGGTTGACAAAAAGGCCAAAGAATGATCCAGGTTGTCAGGGCACTTGTTGAGGCAGCCAGGAGAGGAGTGACAACAGGGCTCTGTGCCTGAGCCTGTGAGCCAGCCCAGGCTGAGAACAGCAGCTGACCAGGGCTTCAGTCTTGTTAGAACCCCACTGAGGGGGAGTGGTCTCGTGGGGAATGACTGTCTTGCGTTTGCTCTTTGGGACTCATGGTTATTTAGGAGTTAGCCAGTGGCTTCTGACAGGATTGTCTAAGGAGGATTGGTGTAACCACATAAAAACATTTCTGTCTAATTGGCAGCTTAATGATATTTTGGCGTGAGTCTGGAGCAATGTGGCTCATTGTGTGGGAGTCCAGACAGATATAATTCATGTTTTGTTCTGCCTGTGAAAGAAGCCTTAAGAATCTGAGGAATTAATTCCCCTTTGAGCTGAAGGATAATTGGATAACAGAGCCTGCCATTAAGATAATCACTGCAGATCTGCTGCCCGTGGCATTTCTGGACAATACCTTACAAACCCTTCCTGCTGGCAGCTCCTGAGAGCATTGGTCTTCAGCTCCCAATCCTTCCCATCCTCTGCACAGGGTGACAAAGAACTCAGGGGCCAACAGTGCTCAGCCTTCACAGTGGATGATTGTTGTGGAGTCCTTCAAAGCCAAGGAAATGCTTTAGTTTAGCTCATAGTTTGGAAGGTTAACAATGGGCTGAAAGACCTCATTTACAGTTTTCAAAAATAACAGCCATTGAATCTTAGAATGTGAGTTTTGGTTTAATACTCAAGGAATATGATCTTTGATTGGTGTAGCTGCTAGAAGTTGGCAAGTTCACATGTGACTGGAGAAGAAGAAAAGTGAAATCAGGCAAAATCACTGATCTGGAGCCAGAAGATGGGCCTCTTACTGAACCAAAGTGGCTGAGAAGAGAACTTTGAAAAGATGTTTGGTGCCAAAAGAGCTCCACCACTGTCCTCTCCAGCAGCATCCATTGGCAATATGCTGATCCCTTGCCCTGTTTCCTGCTTACCCTCCCTGACGGATGGGAAGGATGGGGAATGCAGGCCTTTAAATCAGTTCAGTTTTCAAACTTACTCTTTACCTCTTTCTCTTCAACTGTTCCATCTGTCTTAGAGTGATAAACTTATTCATAAATAAAACTTACCAGCCCAGAAATGATTGATTATCTGGGATCAATCAAAATTACATTTAACCTGAAATTGCATTTGATGTTTTCAAGTAATGTGTATGCATGACAGGTTAAATACAGCAAAAATACCAGAAAAACACAGTGCAAAACAAAATGTATTTGTCAACATGCAATATCAGTAAACCAGCGGATCAATAAACATTTTTTAGATTATGAAGAGGCATCAACCTTCCTCATGTGTTGCAAAGTTCTATTTACCATCGAACATTTTCTACTTTTTTTTTTAAACATACTAAAAAAGCAGAGTTCTGTCTACTAGCATGTGTCCTGAGAGTCTCACAGCCCAGATTTTAGGAAAAAGCACACAGAACTGATTTGCCACACTGGTTGGAGTGGAAGTGACTTGCGTGATGCTTTCTGTGACATTGCATGACTTAGTGTAAAAATTTAAAAACATCAGGAGAGATGTTCATATTTTTCTGCCCTATGAGATCAAGTAGTCTGGAATAGCAGTTCCTCTTCAGGGATGCTAGTTCAAGGCCTGCAACTCTTCACATTATTTCTTTGCACATAGAGTTTTTCAGCCTTTCAGCTACTGGAAATGAAATTTTGAAGTAAGCTTCTGCCTTTCATTGAAGCTTATCTGAAATCAACAGAAATACTTTTTTTAAAAAAAATTAGATTGGGGTCCAGGAGTAATATGGTGCTGGCCTCTTCTAAAACAACACAGATGAGTTTGGCTTTGAAATTCTCTCAACTTGTGCTTCAAAGGCAGTGTGCCTTGTTTAGCTAAGTGCTTCACTTCGTGCTGCCAGCATCAACTCTCATTTGGCTATACTCTGCAGTTTTCAAAGCCAGCAATAAGCATCTACTCAGCTGATGATACTTAGAGCTGGTTTCTAAACTCTTCAGACATTTAGTATAAATGGGGTATATGCAGCAGAGAGCTTATCAATATCTCTAGGAG
Organism: Dryoscopus gambensis; assembly: GCA_013389985.1. Classification (NCBI taxonomy): domain Eukaryota; kingdom Metazoa; phylum Chordata; class Aves; order Passeriformes; family Malaconotidae; genus Dryoscopus; species Dryoscopus gambensis. The sequence goes on from WEIT01033214.1 coordinate 40,126, forward strand.
CAGTGGTGTAAGGTAAGAAAACTGGTTCTGGATTTGTGGTGTTCGGGAGACTTAAATGGACATTGCCTAATTAAAGAAATGGGCACTGGGGAAAGGGAGGAAGAAGTGGGATATAATAACAAGAAGAGACAAACTGATAACTGGATTTTGGTTTAGAAACTTAAGAGTTGGCAGGAGGATATTAAAGGTGGATGGATAAAGGCATCAGGAAACTGTGCTGCTGGAAGGAGGAACTGGTCAGACAGAAGATCTGTGATAATTAGAATGATGGGACCAAAAGCCAGAAATAGCTGGGGAAGGAAAGGTGAGGTCATTTAGAGACTCAAAGAGACTCCAAAGACTGAGAGAGGAGACTAATGGAGACTGGCAAGGATGAAGCTAGAGGATAAGGCAAGTACTTGGAGATGAGTTAAAAACTAAGGGATTTTGTTCTCAGCTGTTGCCTGCTGCTTCCTTGTCTTCTGGGACAGGTCTAGGAAAAGTTTATGACTGCTAGGTCTCCACAGACTGATCTGTCCAGTGCCCAGCGTAGCCTCTGCTGTGTGTGACAATGTTCCCATGTCCTCCAGCACCTCAGCAAACACACAAGAGGAAGTAATTGCAGGATGGTTCCTATCCCCACACCTTTCCTTTGATTATAAGATTGTCCAGAGAGAATCTGGCTAATATGGGATTTCTACATAGGCAGGAATAGGCTATTTAATGCAGTTATTCTTTCAGCCTAAGAGGAGGGGAAACTGCTGGAAAGGTGGCATACTAACATCTCCCTGAACAGCACAACAAAGAAGTTACATTCAGGCCTTCTGGATATCTCTCTAACCTTGCAACAGAACAAGTATTTCCCAGTTGTTTCCCATTTATTTCATCCATGCTAAACATTTCAGGACAACAGCCGAGTTACAGAAGACACATAGTTTGGGGGCTTAGAAGTTTACTTTTCAATTCACCCATGATATGTTTTCCCTTTCTGTATTACTCAGGTGTGTCCAAGAGCTGGTTCTTTCTCTCACGGATGCTTTTTCTCCTTCATAATGCATGAAGAATTCCTGTTGTCCCTGCACTGTGTCTGCAGAAGACAGATTTCCTCTCTTCTATAGTAAAATGCTAAATCCACTAGAGGGGGCATCTATCCTACCCGATCTTGGCCATGCTGAAAGTCCTTCGAGTTTCCTTTGACTTTTCAGACTCTTCCTTTTCTCCCCCTCCACTACCCACCCTACTCCACAGCTCGGTAAGGTCCTAATGTGGCCCTTTCATTGAAATCTTACCCTAAATAAATGTTTCCATGTGAACGTATTTACAAAATCCAATACCTATATGGGGTTTATCATAATTGTTTTTAAGCTCTGTGGGAAAGGCGATCTTTCATCCAGATGATTCCCTACCCCTTTAACAAGACTAACATTGTACAGGAAAGATATGAGCTTCCTGCAAGGTTCATGTTATCATGTATTGACTCTAATGGTCTTTCAGTATCAAGTTAAAAAACAACAAACCCAACTAAATTATGTATGACCTGATCAAGTAGAGAACTGAGTTACAGAGCAGAGACATGGATAAGCATGTACCACAGTAAAGGGCGTATCTTAAGGACTAAAGATATTCACACATAAGTGTCCTTTTAAACTTTGAGGGGATGGCACCTGGCCACAAGACTGCAGCAATAGCCTTGAACTGTCCTTTTGTCACAGGCTGCAGCAACTTTCTATCTCCTATAGCTGTGCAGAATATTAGAGGCGAAGCTTCGTATGTGGCTTCCCACATCAGTGCTTGAGGCTGCTGCATCTTATTGAGATGGAACTGTGGTGCATGACTATTCAAAGCTTGCACCATTCTTCAGCTTAGAAAGCACCGTGTCAACGTAAAATGATGTTACTGTTTCCCACCTCAATATAAGGTGTTCACAAAATGAAAGAGGTTGAAAGAAATACCAAAGAGCAACAGTATTCATCTCTCTCCACATCCATCACATTAATTTAGAAACTCAGGAAGGCAATAAAAGAGAATTGAAAATAGAACTTGCTTATAGAGGCCTTGCAGTATCCATGGTCTGAGGTTTACCATGTCCTGCAAGGCCAGAGAAGGATTGATCTACACAGTGTAGTTCTAATGATTATCTGTCAAATCTGATTTCCATAATGGAGGTACTGGGACTAATGTTTTCCTGACAGATTATTCCACGCTTTCATAGATCATATTCTCCTGTTGTTCAGACTAATTTTTCGTCTTCTCAGTTCTGCTTCTCCATTGTGTCTCAAGTGAAATTTCACCATAATTCAAGAAAATTTTTGTTCCAGCATTTTTGGATGAAAATATTATGGAAATTTATCTTTAGTACATTTCTCCCCTATAAACCTAACTTTGGAAAAAAATGAATTCTGTTCAGCGCATATCCTAACTTTGGTCCTTCCACCAAGAGTAACAGATGTCCAAAGCTTCTAGGAAAAGCACTTTAGTATACATCAGCAAGCAGAACCCATCTGGAGCTCTCCAGTGCTAGACTTCCTTGAATAACAGTGTAAGCTGCCTACACTGACTGCTTTCCAAACCATGGCAGCAAGGACAGGCCTCAGGGGTGCATGGCAGAGCAGAGAGAGAGCTGAATGACTTCAGGGGATGGCTCCGGATGTCTGAGCAACCGCAACACTATTATGGTTTTCTGTGAAAGAAAAGACCTAAATTACTCCAGTTGAACCCCAACCCTCGTTACAGAAGAAACAATGAGAAAAATAATATAGCTTATGTGTTAAAGTGCTGCCAGCAAACTATAGATGGAACCAGAAAATTCTGTTTTTTCTTTCCTGTACTGCTCACAGGTGAGAAGACTCTGACCACAACAGTGTGTACAGAAGCCAATAGGAGCAGTAACTATTCCCCTACTACTGGTCCTCAGGTCTCATTACATTCCCAGTAGTGCTACCCACCCCCAGCACAGTCAGAAACACTGGGTGCTACTCTCCTACTCTGTTCTTTACCAAAACACAGTAAGAAAATATCTGGGGTTAGAATATGAGACATTTGTTTAGCCTTTTAGCTCATATTGCATATTGAATATGTCTCTCAATTTTATGTTGACACGGTGCTTTCTAAGCTGAAGAATGGTGCAAGCTTTGAATAGTCATGCACCACAGTTCCATCTCAATAAGATGCAGCAGCCTCAAGATGTCTCAGTAGGCATCTGCACTGAGGCCGGGCTGGGAGAGACACAACTGAGGGGAACTTAAGAGACTGGCTTTCAAAATACTTTGCTTTTTACTGAATTTTCTGAAGAAATGTGAAAGTACTACATGCAAGACATTGTATAGCACACAATGTTTTGAAACAAAATATATTCAAAATTATTTTCAAAGTGCAGACAAAAAAACTCAGAATGTATTAGACTGGAGCACAAAATGTGATTAAAAGCAAATGGCATGTGATAAATTGAATATACAAAATTAAATGAGATGTCAAGGTCAAATGGGAGAAAACATACTGTATGAAAAGGGGGGATACCAAATTGGAGTTGATAAATATTGATCTGAGTATATGGCACTGAAACACTGACATCACTCAGCAGATGAAAAGAGTGGTATGAGCTACGGCAAAGGACGGAAGGGAAGCAAATACCCTCTGGTGGGTACAAAGGCACAAGTTTAACATGAAGGCCTATCAGGTATGCTATATCTATAAACTATTAAGATACTGATGGATAAGAAGTCTGGTCTGAAAGCTGTGTATCTCCCTCAGACTTCCAAAAAGAGTTTTCACTTTAAGTCTTTTGAGAGGGAAAGTCTCAGAGAATGCAAGCAAATGAAGCCTAAATGTAGTAAACTGAGGCTGTGATTACTACAAAAATTTGATCCAGTCAAATTTGATGTACCCAAGAACAATGAGCAATATGGTGGCAAAATATTATCTCATTCACTTGATTATGATCAAAAGGGTTTTGAAAATATTTTTCTAACATTACAAACATGTATGAGAGTTTACATGAGAAAAAGGAACTGTATTAGCAGCTGCAGAAAATACAAAAGCAAAAGAAAAAAACCCTATTGTGATGGCTTTGAGAAATCACAATCTTGTCATGAAAGCAGCATTTTCATTTCTAAATAAAAAAGGAGATGAAGAAAGTTTGACACACTGCTAGCACAGCAGTCAGTGCAGCCTGTGCCATACTCGTGTGCATTCTTTCTGCACTCACAGAGGATATTTTCCTGTTCACAAATTTTACCAAATCGCCCCTCCTCTGAGCTGCATTACAGGCTGCAGTGCACAGGCATAAGGCCTTTGCAGGCAGACCTGAGATCCCTTTCTCTGTAGCCTGAGAAGGTCAGCTCCTCACTGAATATGCCTGGGCGGCAGCTAGGAAATCCCCAAACCTCTTGGTTTGAAGATTTGCAGATCATCAATGGGGAGCAAAAAAGAGGTAGTATTTGAAGATAAAATTTGTCAAAATTGAGTCTTCAGAAAGCTACTCCAAGTATTAAACACATTCACTGCAAGTTTTTTTGGTTTTTTGCTTTCATTGCTTTGGAACTGATAGAATAAGGGGACACATGATGTGGCTGTGGGGTGGGTTCTCCTTGCAGTAAAAGCGTCTTTTATCCCGAGGGTCGCAGGTGCTACAACTATTGCTACGACTATCAGAGGAGAGTCTGTCCCGCTGGGTTTTTAATTCTCAGGCAGAAACGTTTCGAATCCCCTGCTGTCAGAGGAAGGTAATCTGAGCCTTACTAAACTTTGCTTGTACTTAGATACCCATCTCCTGAGTGATGTCTCCTTTTTACAACAATCACCACCCCAGCTTTCGGTAACAACGCAGATCAGTCTGCAGACAGAAGGAAAAGTTGCAGACCCCTGCTCCCCTCACTGGCGGAGCTGCGGCCACTGCAGGAGGCCAGAACAATGAGCCCATTAAAATGCACGAGGCCAAACCAATCTGCAGTGCATGGGAGAGGCATAATCAGCTTTACCTTCTCATTGTAATGCTTAATAAAAATGGATAATAAAGCATTTGGAGTACTGTTGAAGCAAAATGCTTTTTAAAATGAACCTGGTAATAAAAGGCTCTGTGGGCTTTTTGAATCAAGTGGCAGCCTCAAGCAATCGAAAAGAATTTCCCAAGAGCTTGCTTAATAAAGGAATAAATGGAAACATTTACTTCACACAGCTCATTCTCCTCATCTTCTGTGGTTAACTGTGTTTGTGCTTGGGACCCATAGTGATGCCCTCCAGCCCCCTATGGAGTAATAATGTCCAGCACCCCTTTGTCAGGGCAGGCAGCTCAAAGACACAAAGGCTGCTCGGGTTGCAAGTGCAACCTCTGTTTATCAGATGTCCAGGAGAAGATTAGGAAACCTTCTAGTTAAGCAAGAAGAGGCAGATAAGGATCAAGCCTTGTTTTTGTCAGTTTTAAGAGCCAGGAATGTCACCTATGGAGGGTGGTGGGCGATAATTGCAAATACAGGGCAATGTGCACTTGGACATGCAATGTGAGTGATGTGCATCTGAAGGACATATGGCCATGAAAAACTTAGGGTATAAAAAAAGTATTTAAAAGCCATAAGCACTGTCTTTATTTTCCAGATCCTTTTAACTGTCTCTCAGGCCACATAATTTGGAGGGCTACTGCACAGTGCAAACAAGATATTTTTGTTATTATTTTATTATCCCCAACCATTTTTTTGTTTAAGGTTTCATCCTTTAAGTGCTGCCCTTTTCCCAGTGCCACCTGGCTGGGAGTTGAGAGTGGGTCCTGCTGTAAACTGGGAGGTGGAACAGATCATCAACTCAGACCCACCAGTGAAGAGCTACCCTTCAGTCACATACTATGCTTTGTCAGATACTGAATCCCTTCCAGCAGACACAGACTTTGGCATTAATCACTCTAGATATGATAAATTTTTCTTTCAATAAGGGGAAAGCTCTTTTAGTTAAAAAAAAAAAAAAAGGCTGATCTATATTCCATTAAAATAAATGGAAGTGCTTCCCTTAACTTAAAAATGGAAGATGACTGGGCTTTTAATTCATTACCTCATTTCATATGTAAAATAAGTCTGGCAAAACTTCTGTTTACCTGCAGTACTGAAACTTGTCAGGAGATGTTATGTACTGCAGGGAAAAGTGTCATAGTGCAAGGCAGTATGCTGAACAGCCCACAGGAAGAAGAGGAACATTCTGCAGGATGATTCAGAGAAACACTGACACACTGCTGACACTACTACAGCCATGGTGAACTGTCACTGTGGTTTACTTTTCCTCTCCCAGATGCAATATTTATACACATACAAGGTCTTGTATAATAAAATAATTGAAAATTGAAAATAATTTGTTTTCTCTTTTTCTTATTATATCTCTGCCAACCATCAGTAACAAATTGATGAAGTCCATCTTTTTCTTGGGGATTATCAGAACATGTTTGGAAGAGACAGTCAGGAAGAAAGGAAGATGCATCTGCTTATACATTCCAGTCTTGTGACAAAGTAAAATATTTAGCAGTTTGCTAATGAAGGTGGAAAATGGAATGTGCTCCACAGAACAAAGCAATCCTTTGAGAACCTGCTTAATGAGATGAAGGTTAGCTGATGACACAGTCTGTGGTTTACAGTCCTAAACTACCTGCGTGGAAGAAAAGATACAAATAAGAAAGAAATTAAACTCCCTTTTTTTTCTTTTTCCCAAACAGGGGAGGGGAGAAGATAAGCATCAGGTCCAAAAATAGGAGAAACATGAGATTTACATCTAGGTAAAGAAAGAAGCTGCTCTCATTTAATACAATGTAGGAAAAAAGATTGTACACAATTTACAATGGTTAGCTTCAAATCTGTTTGCTGCAGTTTAGTAGTCTAATACATTATATTTAATAGCCTTAGAGTATGAACCCATATAACCACATAATTCCCAGTATTATTCAGTTTGATCAAATTTAAATAGAAGGGCTAAATACAGACAACATTTTCTCCAATGGAATTAACTGAATAAATGTAAGTATGATAAATATGGATACAACTAACTGCCCTGAACTGCCTTCTAGATTGAATCAAGGACAGAGACAGCCTAAGCATATGTGCTACTGAGTCGAATACTTATAACCAGAACAAAATTCAGAAGCATTACATTTACTTAGACTAAAAGGGTGCAGGAGGCTAGGCTATACATTCTTTACAGGCATACTGTCTTCTTCTTATTGAGTAATAGATTTTGAAGCCAAGAAGTATTCAAGAATGAAAAAGTCAGTAAATCCACTGTTTCTATAAAGTTCATAAAAGACAATCTGGCACCTATTGCTCTTAAAGTATAATTTTGCATAAACAACCCCCTTGCAAAAAAATGTTACCATCCAGTTCTAGAGGTCATAGCTCCTATAGGCTAACAAGACCCTTTTACACGATATCATAGTGTCTGTCTGGTCAGGTTTGCAGAAAACACCAATGTTTACCTCATAATGAAGGATCATTAAATGGCCCTTGAAAGCTGAGTGAAATCATTGTGACATGATGCACGTAGAAGGTATTATATACCTTTAGACCCCTCATGCCTGCAACTTTCATGATTAGGAGACGGCAACTGGTCAGTTCTGGACTTCCCAGGTATTTATTGTGCTGTGCCCTTGGAGGTTGAATAGAGCTAATAGTCCTCTGTGTATCTGGCACTGAATAATCCTAATACATTTTGCAGTGAATACTTAATCACACAATGAATGCTAATTTTCAGTGTATGAAGCCATTCATGATAAACTGATTACTTAATAAGTACTGCTAGTTTATGAACCCAACACATCTGTGTTTGCCTCTGTCCTGGTTATCTTCTGTCCATGTGTTCCTAGGGCATTTAATTTCTTTGTTAAGAGGGACCAGGCATCTTAGCTTAATATGTTTAACACTCCCTAACAAAGCTCACAGAACAGGAAAGCTGAAACATGCAAATACCTTCTCTGCTTTTTGTCTGATTTGGGTGTGTCAGAGGAAGTGGATGCAGCACACAGAGCAAGAGAATCTGTTTTATGGATGGTTCTTAATACATTCTACATGTTTTGTTTATTAGAAATAATTCATATGAATTATCCACATTCAGAGCCAGTGACTGCTACTTAATTATGATGCTATCAGTGCTGAACGAAGAATGACTTGATGGAAAACAAAATCCTTCATACAATTTATCAGCCTGACTAACAATCCCAAACAATGAGAACCATAGACTGCCACAGCATGCAAATGGTGCTGAAAAGCCACCTATCTACAATCAGTCCAATCAATATGGGTTTATCTTGGCAAGGGTGTTATTCAAAGCTATACAGAAAGGCTGCCATGCTTCTGTTTTTTATGAGCTTCTCTTTCCTTAAACGATTGTTGAGAGGTCTTTTTACTTTAACCTTATCATTTTCCCTGTACATGGCATAAATGATGTTCAGAAAAGTATGCTCACATTCTATTATATCATATGACAAATGAACAGAGACAAAGGGAAAAGAAGACAAAACCCACAGACTAATTGATAGGACTCAAAATTCCCATTGATTTTGACACAATGAGGAGGCTAAGTTCATAATTAAAAAAAAAAAAAAAAACAAAAAAAAACCCCAAAAAAACCATAGGAAAAGCAATGTTAAGGTTTCCTTGACAACCTTACTTTGACTCTTTCCATGACTTAAAAGATGGTCTTACATTCTTTTGTTCAGGCAATTCTTATCTGACATTTGATTTTTCCTCCCACTTTAATACAGAGTTACCGTCCCCTACTTGCTGTTTAATCACTTTATTGAGGCAAATAAAGCTGGCTTTTTCAAAATCAGACTGAGGAAAAGGTCAGTGTTTTCACAGAGCAATAAAAGCAACCTTTATAATATTTTGACTGAATCATTATTATTAATTACTATTATTTAGTATCACTATTAATAGTAATAATGAAATCTATATTTTTTCCTCTCTTCTGTGAAGAGTCAGAAAGATCTGCAAGACTGCTACATAGCCCCCAGAACCCTAAATCAAGATTAAAACTACTGCTTCATCCAGTTTTTCACAAAAGCCCTTCTCACAGCTGGTCCTGCAAGGCGTTGAATGGTGATACTGTTTCATTTCCAGAGTGCTCTTAAGAGCACTGACGGTCAGTAACATCTCATCTAATCAGCACAAAGAGGTAGGGAAGGTCTGTCAGTCTTAATGTTTACAGTGGAGAGTTGTGGACATCTCTGGGGACAGAAGCAGCTCCTTGGTGGTTGTGGGGAGGGAGACATAAACAAAATGGTGGAAGGGACTCCTTCTCATCTCCTTGTGGCATCCCCTGGATCTCTGCACAGCCGTAAATGCTGAGTTCAGACCATTTCTTTCTGTACCTCCTCCTGACCAAGGGCACTGCAGCAAGGGCACTTGGTCAAGTCTGGCTGCAGGAGACAAACTGAACAAATTTGATTGCCCAGTGTAAAGGAAAAATAATGTTCCCCATGAGTGAAATCCAGACCTGCTGTAATACAGCCGACATCAGCCCAGCTTCCTTCTAGGACTATAGCTAAATCAAACAAGAAAGCCTGAATTAAAAAAAAAAAAAAAAGAAAAAGGAAAAGAAAAATAATGAAATTTTTTTGTCCTTTATTGCAACTTCGGGGGAAAATGCTCTGAGGTTTGTACAAATTCCCTGTTGTGTATATGACACAGACAGTGCTCTCTAGCCCTGTTCTTGATTCATTTTCTCTCTTTTTTATTTGCTAATAAGGAATTAGCTCAAACATGCATATATACTGACATAATTTGGGGTTGTCATGGTAATGCTGCTATACCAGAAATAAATGCAGTGTGAAAGTATAGCGTAATTATAATCAGAACTGAGAATCAAAAGGAAAGATTTCTGAGGCAGCTTTAAGTCAATACAATGCAAGTACCTTATTTGTATGCATTTGTGGAGATTGTATTTTTGTAACAGATCCCTAAGCAGAAAGGGCATTACTGAGGGCTCACTGAAGTCAGACAGATTCTCTCTGTTGCTTTTAGCGATTGTTTTTTCAGAAGTGTACATTCATTTTGCTTTGAGCCCATGCCTGGCAAAACACAATAAGCAAATCTATTCCTTTCAGCATTTTAATTTTCAGTGCTCTCTTAGTTTCATGCTTTGGCCAGCGAATATCAGGGTAGGTGCAGGTAAGGGTGGCATTCTTAAAGCCAGTGTGTAAATTTCCATCTTATCTTCACCTGCACACCAGGGTATATAAAGGAAGATGTGTGGAGAGGAAGAGGATGAAGACTAAATGATTTACAGTCTCCTCTGTGCAGCCCTTGAAAGAACAATAAGAAACACAGATGAAGGGATGTGGGGAAATTGTGACAGACCATGCACAAAGCATTATGGGGCAGGGGAGGAAGGCATATCTCTAATATGCCCTAAGGCAGCAGGTCTCATGTCACAGAATTTCTTTTAAATAGTGTCATGATTTGGAATGTAGGAGTGATGACATCAAGGTGCTTGAATTTTCTGAGCAGTAAGAAAAGGCTGACCTTGATAATACAAGTTCAGTTTAGAGGGTTGTCTTGCTTGTTACAGTAAGTCAGTCCCTTGCAACTGTTGCTGCTGAGATGTCTGCCTGAACATCAGCGATGCTTCTGTCACACCTTCTTTGGCTATGCCTCCTTCTACAGCAGGCTTACCTCAAGGGAGTGTGGCAAAGTGTCCCACAGGAGAGTCATAGAGAGATAAAAAGCCATGGGGACAGGGCAGGATGCAGAGCTCACACTCTGGTTACATGACAACTTCAAGGAACAAATTCCTTGTCATCACAGATGCAAGAAAAACCTGGAAAATGCAAGACCAATTATTAGGCTCTGTAAGGAAAACTATTTGTCATTTATTAATATGTTGCAGTTTCTGTAGCAATTGCACTCTTTTTAATGCTTGACAATTTTTTTTCGAGTGTGAAGTAGTCAATTAACACAAACTTCTGCAGAAGGTTTTCAAACGGGAGGGGAGGGCGAATGGGAGGGGGAGTGGGAGGGTGAGGCGAGGCGAGAGGTTTCAGTTTGAAGGGACCCATAACAATCATCTAACCCAACTGCTTCGCTTCAGCGCTGACCAAAAGATAAAGCATTAAGGCATTGAGGGCGTTGCCCAAATGACTCTTAAACACAGACAGGTTTAGGGTATCAACTTCTAGGAAGCCTTTTCTGGTATTTGACCATCCTCTTGGAAAAGAAATGCTTCCTAACATCCAGCGTGAATCTCCCTGCAGCAGCTTTGAACCATTCCCACACACGCTGCCACTGGATAACAGGGAGAAGAGCTCAGCACCTTCCCCTCCAATTCCCTCCTCAGGAAGCTGTGGAGAGAGATGAGGTTGCCTCTCCGTCCCTTTTTCTTCAACTAGACAAGCCCCAAGTCCTGAGCTGCTCCTCACAGGACATGCCTGCCAGCCCTTTCACCTGCTTTGCTGCGCTCCTCTGGGTGCATTCAAGTGCTTTCACACCCTTCTTAAACTGCGGGGCATGGAACTGCACATGGTCCTTGGGGTGAGGCTGCACCAGCGCTGAGTCAGGGGGACAATCCCGTCTTTTGCCTGGCTGGATGTTCCGTGCCTGATGCACCCCAGGATGGGCTCTGCCCCGGGATGGGCTTTGCCCTCCTGGCTGCCAGGACTCACTGCTGACCCAAACAGAGCTGCTGCCGACCAGCACCCCCAGACCCCTATATGAAGGGCTGCTCTCCAGCCACTCCTCTCCCAGTGTGCACTTGTACCCAGTGTTACTCTGTCTTAGGTGCAGGATCCAGCATTTCAACCGGTATAATTTCAGTGCTGGCACAGCAGGCACTAAACACCAAGGTTTCTCCAAATATCTCCTGTTGCACTGAACACTTGAAGCTCTTAAGCAGTCACAGGAAAGAAGAGCTAGACTTTTGGTTTTTAAGTCAGGTCACATTTTTACATACATATATCTGAGTGTGTGTGTGTGATTTTTACTAGCATATATTTTAAATTTATTTATAGTGCATAATAAATAAAATAATATAAAATATTACCAGCAGTCTTAAATGGCATAGATGAAACTAAGTAAGAAACACTCTCTGTTGACAGAAAGGAGAAGGGAAAATAACATATTCAGTGAGTACATTATCATTTACAGGTGATTCTGATACATCAAATAGCAGAATTAGAGTAGCAGGTTGGTGTATCCAGAATAATCATTCAATGAGATAGGTTTCCTGACAATAAAAGCATGTTTTTGGTTCAGGAATTGATTTTAATGGATAGCTAAAAGGCTGCATAGTATTTTGAAAATTGAGGCCTTGCTGTAAATGCTGTACTTTGTAGGCAGATGATTCTGCCAAAGACTGGATGTCTTGTTTTCAAGGGGCAAAAGAAACTTTGAGTGGCATGAAACTTTAACTTGTAAAACAGGCACAGCCTATTACCACAGTACACTTTTGAGCAAAGAGGAGAAAAAGAAAGAAATTAAAAAGCTTTCAGTCAGCTTTACATGGAATTTAGGGAACTGAGACACAAAATTGTTTTTTCTTACACAGAACATTGCTATTTAGGGGTCACCGAGAAGCAAGAAGGACCGGAGACTTCCATGTATGTGACATTAGTTGAGGAGGAAAATGGATTTGTAAAAGAGAAATTGCACTTCAGTGGCACTTGGGCAAACAAACCAACTACTAATTAGGCCCTGGAATTAGACTCCTGAAGCAGGGCAGCAGTTCTGTTTTCTTCATAAGTAGCAATTTAAATTTGACAGCACTGCTTTCATAGATCAGTTCTGAATAGTGCAGAGGACTGCGCTACTACACCGTTCATTCTATCTATAATTTTTTTGAAAGGAAAACTACTAGATTGGGTACAGAAATTTTCACAGCCTACTCTTACTGTGTGTCCGCCATAAGACGTAATTGAGAAAAAGAAACCAATCCAGAAAAAAACCTTAGAAAACTGAGAATACATACCAGCAATGTCAGGTATATGACAGGTGCCAAGAATACAGTACTTTTCCTTAAACAGTCATTATCTTTTAATGTAACATTTAACATAGTAATGTATGTGAATTTGTAACTGAGCAATTAAAAGAATGTAAGTATATCATCTAAGGTTATAACAAGGAAAATGAATTGTAAATAGTAATTACAGTATTTGTCTATAAAAATTAGTTCAGTCTATTATGGTATTTTTGTTATACAGGTATTTCCAACATCACTGAAATCTGAATTAAGAATAAATTAAAGCTAGCTTAATAGCACTGCTTCCTCTACTGCCGAACTCTCTCTTGGATGTTGCTTACAGTACCACAGTCTTTGCTATGCTTCTGCCTTCTTCTTAAAAATTGTAAATGCAATGGAATGTTTTATTTGTATTTCTCAGTTCTAAGACCAGAAGTTGTTGTTCTAAATCCCTTATCTCATTTCCTCGATATGTAATCTGTGTATGTATTTTTTTTTCCAGAAGCCAAATTAGAGAATTCTGTGTTCTGTTCAGAACACCTCATCTCATTTTAAAGGCTCCTATGCAATGGAAAATGTATCTCTTTGCTATATAATCTCTACAATTGGAAATGTATTGCTAGAAAATTACAGCTAATTTCAAGGTTGAATGTGATTACCTCAGTTTTAAGATGCTGGTGCTTGTTATTCCTTTGCACATCAGGGAAAAGGAAAAGTTAATACCAGTGTCAGTTAACTTTTTTCCTTAATACTGGTACTACTATACCACAATAGAATAATTTCTTACCCTCATCATTTGCTGTCCTAATATGTGAAAACTTCATAGTGCCACTGTAGCTTTAGAATCCCTAGCATTTACCGCTTTGTGATCCATCCCATCCTCTTCAGAACTGAGGGCAGCACTGCAGTAGCGATCTTCCCTGTGAAATGAGTAGACATGCACAGCCATTAGGCAACATTCGATGGACCTGTTCCCTTCCTTGGCCTGAGGGGAAAGTGACTCCCTGCAGATTAGAGCCGTTTCTGCTGCCTCGACTTTTTGACCTTGAGCTGCATTAGAATGCACATGAAGAACCTTGGTTATCAAGCAGGGAAAAGAAACAGTGACTAAGCCCTTTCTCTAAATACCGTAGTGGGCAAAAGGGGGCAAAGGGTTGTGAGGGTTCCAGTCTTGGCCATATAAACATAATGAAATTAAATAGTTAGGTGCTGTAGCAAATGTATTTAGAGTAGACATGAGATATCCATGTTTAACAGAAAGGATTGCTAATGACTGGAGCCACTACCTAGAAGCGCAGTGGATTGTCCCGTGGACATTAATTACTTGAAGTCATTTAAAAAAGGAATGACTCCATCTTTCTCAAGAATTACCTATCCTAATTAATATGTAAAATGTTTGGCATGCCTTTATAGAAATGCTCCAAAATCCAACTACCGCTTTCCGACATTCAAAACAATAAACTGGGGGAAAAGATGACTGATAAACCCTATCCACTACTGGATAGGCATTAGTTTACTGATGAGTTACCAAGTAACAAGGTGGAGTTTATCTAATGCTTAACTTGTGGGAAACACTAAAGTAAAAATGAACAAGATACTTTCAAACATTACTCAAAAAGTATTTTTACATGCATACCAACAACCCTTGTCTGTAACAGGCAGTCAACATAAATTCAGATTTAAAAACTCTGTGCTGGGAAGATGTGGGACTGAGAAATTCCTGTCATCATTAAGGGATCACAGATCACAATCGCTGCTGCCTTCCATCATGAGACACAAAAAGAAAACAGACTCTACAAATCATGTGAGAAAGGTCCATGCGACTGAGGAGAAATATCAAGTGGCTTTATACACGTAATGTACCACGTGTGGCTCCCTGTTGAATCTGTTGCCAGCAGTGAGTGACAGATTCAGAAGCATGAGGGACTGAAGTGTGGAGGCTTGGACAGCTTTCAGGTGTGAAGACAAGCTCCGCTAAAACATCCTGCTTAATGGGACAGAGCAGCTCCCAAAAATCCCCCTGGGCATAACTCGTGGGTTTTAGCTCTGAATTTCACTACAGCTCAGAGACCACTAAGCTGCATAATATCCTGGCTGTAAAACTGAAGGAATGAAGTAAAGCAAGATGGGTTTTATTCTGTTTCTTTCTTCTTGCTAAGTGAAGTAAGTGAACACCTGCTTCCTGGAAGTTCACACTAATACTGTTAAATAGTAACATTAACAACACAAACAAAAGAAGGTGTGAATTTACTAAGGAGGTGAAATGGGTTAGGATTTCTTGCCTTTAGAGTAAGGAGGAATGTTTGGAATTTGTCTCTAAAATTTCTTTAGGAGTCTAAAACCAGAATCTTAAAAAACATGGATTTTTAAAACTCCCTCGTGGTTTGAGCCTTTCTTTATTTCTTGGCACTCAGATTTTCAACTGTTCAGGGTTAGGATTTTTTCCCTCAAAATTGATGCAAATACACATAGGTTTCATTCCCTTTCTGAAAAATCAACAGGTGCTTGATGAATCCTCTAGGCATGAAATATGGTAGCTCAGTAGGTGGCTAGAACTGATGCATTTTTCCCTTTAAAAAGACATAAACTTGATTTCAGTATGAATAACACCCAGCTGAAGTAGCGATTCAATTTTGTAAAGAGCAAGTTAGAATGAGATGATTCTTATCACGCAAATGAGGACATTTGTAAGATGAACCAGAAATAGAAATACACTTTGTACACAGAGTTAATGGACTTGGGGACGAAGCAGCAGAGGTTTGGAAGCTCTGTGTGGAGAGCGCAGATGGCGAGTACAGCAACGCCTGGCTACGTTTCCTCTGCGGCTGTGGGAGGGGGATCCTCGAGTGCTGAAGGTGATGGTATTTTTGAATTGCTTCCCCCACCTCTTTCAGCTTTCCTGAGCCCAGGAAGGTGACAGAGGAGTCCTGCTTGTCCATGTACTATGTGCACAGGTCACTGTCTCCAATGAGACAATCCAAGTAGTTCTCTACTGCTCACTTTCTCTGCTACCCTCCAGCATGGAGACATTAGCAAGAGTGAAAATAGGGCTTTATTTATGGGTGAGGCTGCTGAGTGAGGAGTAATCTAATCTGCATGTGACACACGGAAGGCTCACTGGAGGGGAGACCTAAATCTCCTCACAAGCCACTCTGGAAAAGAAAGCGGGCAAAAACAGGAGCAATCCCTTAGTCCACTGAAGGCTTTGCCACACCAACTCGTCTTTCTTGCCTCCTGTGGTTTTGACTGTTTTATCACCTATTTCCTCTTCTGTTGCATTGGAGTTTTTAGTTTTCAACTCTCTCAAGCATATTTTAATAGTGCATTAAGTCACACTCTTTATTAGAGACACAGCTTTGTCTCTGGCTCCCAGGCTGGCAGCTGTCACACCATATTATTTTGGAGCCCACGTGCCACAGAATATGCACCAAAGCATGCAAGCCTTTGAAAGACTTCAGATCTCTAAATATACACAGTTGTGATACAGGGGAAAAGGCATTTACTTTGAGTTTTTACGATTTTGAGTAATAGAACACTGGTAATGGAAAGTAATTGGAATTTTAGTCAGGAATTTAAGATATGAAAATATAAAGTGGAATCCCTAACTAGTAATTTAGAGCAAATGAGCATTTTTATCTTCACACTCTGGAGGACTTTTATGTAAACACCAGTAAAAATGCCTCATTATCCTTCTCCAAGACTCTTCTTAAAGCATTTCTTGCCCTAATGTCAGGAACAAACTTATAGTGGTAAAACTGCTGCAGCAATAATCTTAATGATACTCATGTTGACTGATGTTGTGCCATTGATTCCTTTTTGTTTCCATCTGCCTCCTTCCTTATGTCCCTTTTCTTGGATGGTAATGTGTTAAAAAACAGATTTTATTTTTAAACTTTATTTTTATTCTTTGAATAGCACTCTGCATCTCCTATCATGCCTATTCTAGGAAGAAGAAAAAAGAAGAAAATTTAAATACATTAGGACATTTGTATTGGCTCAAACCAAAGATATATCTCAGCAAGTCTGCTGCTCCAACAACAGCTATCAGCACAGGGATAGCAAAAGTAGAATTAGTGTTGGCATCCAGATTTGAGCAATCTGAAGCTTTGGGACTTCCTAAACTAGAGGTGTTATTTTTATTTTTATTTTTAATAATCCTGGATTATGACATTTCCCAACTAAGTTTGCAATGTTCATATTGTCCTGAGAAAATGTCTCGCATCTTAATTAGGCTTTCTTTTGTTCATCTTTAAACCCTGTTGAACAATTTCATTCATTTC
This sequence comes from Dryoscopus gambensis, assembly GCA_013389985.1. Classification (NCBI taxonomy): domain Eukaryota; kingdom Metazoa; phylum Chordata; class Aves; order Passeriformes; family Malaconotidae; genus Dryoscopus; species Dryoscopus gambensis. The sequence goes on from WEIT01033214.1 coordinate 57,300, forward strand.
CTGCTTTGAAAAAACTGTGGTAGCACAAACAAGATCCAGGGCAATATTGTCCAAGCAAGGTGCTGAGTCAGCAGTGTGTGCTGCTGGCCCAGATCCCCGCACTTACTGGAAGCCCACTGATTTTGGTGAAATGCCTTTCATCTGTATAACCTTCGTTGCTTGTCTTTCATGGCTTCTGAGGTACTCCGTGAAGTTCATAGGGCTGTTCTTGACTTCTATTCTTGAAGAAATGTCTACCCATTTTTCATTTCTCTGCACAGGAACAGGGAGATGTGAGGCAGTGTTTGAGAAGCCACAGCTCAGTACTTCCACCGTTGTGCAGATTGTCTCCCCCCAGAGAGCATCAGCCAGTGTCTGTGCCACTCACCTCAGACCCGTCACCCTCATGGATGCTTGGACATTTGTAGCCTCTCTCACATGGGCATATACCCAGCGTGGCAGAGATGTCTGGGAAGGGAGAGAATTAAAAAATCTTGAAAAATCTCATTATATTCTGAGCTTTGGAGCTCTCAAAGCATTATAGTTGTTCATGGATGTGAGGAAAAGCACCTTCAAGGCCACGATAAAATGCATCTGGATGTGTTGATGGTGTTATAATGTTCCATATCTGAGCACATGTTGCAATTACTGCATCAGGAGTAGTGGCTAAGTGTTTTAAATACGCAACATCTGCCTTTGCATGCACTCTTGTTTCTGCTATTGAGATACTGAGATCTCCTGATTCTGTTATTGAGATCTGATACTGAGACCAGGCAGTGTAGGAGAGACACTTTATGCTCTCAAATATTGTCCTGAGGAGTATCTGGGGCCCTGTGTTCCTTTTCTTGAAGAGCACATTCAAAAGCATTTTTGGTGGTGAGAATACCTAAAGCTATACTCTTCTAAAAAAACCCCAGAACTAAAGTTGGAATCATCGACCTGCCTTTTGGAATACTAGAGGCAGCTTCACTGTTTAGATCTTGAGTAGCAGAAACTGACAACAGAGGGTGGTTTATGTGACTCTTCTGCCCAGAACAGCAGATATTTCAGATGAATCAGCAATATCATTGAGTCATAGAATAGCTTGGGTTGGAAGGGACCATTAAAGATTATCCAGCCCAACCCCCCTGCCGTGAGGGTACCCAAAACCACAGCAACACCATCTCTATGAATATGGGGTCTAACAACAATTGCTCTGTCAAAAGTTATGCCCTGAGAACTGAGGCCATAGCCAGCTTCTGGACCAGTTCATATTGAATCATTTATGCATTGTGAAACAGTTCCAGTTACAGAGCAAGTGAGAGAGCATAGCTAAGGGGATGTTAATTTGCTCAGGGAAGACATATGTGAATTAATTCTGCTAAAGCTCTGAGATGGCAAATTGTGAGCAAATTGATCCAAAACTTTTCTGCTCATCCTGCTCTTACCAGCTCAAAACTAAGAGAAAAAACTGAGTAGAGAGAATTAAAAAAATAGAATTAGGTGTTGACAGGTTCCATTGGGAAAAATAATTTCAATATACCTATGTAGAAGAAACCAGAGACTGCAGAAGAACAATACAAATTTGTAGAAGGCTGTTGAGAAACCAAAGTCTAAATGTACAGAGTTAAACTGAAAGTTGTGTGAAACATTGTTTGACAAAGTTGCTTAGGTGAATACATTCAAAGGTACCTAGATGTGATAGAAAGAATGGTGGAATTAAATAAACTGGCTTTCAGGAAAATAATACTTGACTGCAGGATGGTCTCAAAAAGTAAAAACAACCCAACCATCCTTGGCACACTCAGTTTTATATTAAAGTTGAAAAAGTAGTAAAAATTTTTATTGTTACATTAATCAAAGTATATGAAGTTTAAGTTCTAATCTGATGAAAATAAAAGAAATTCTGTTTCCTTGTTAAAAGTTTTCCATTATCATCTCACATTATTTTAATGAAAAGTTTACATTTTCCCATCAATTAAGTTCAGGTGAATATATGAATGAAATATAACTTGGAAGAAAGTAAAAATAATACATTTAATTTTTTTTTAAGAAGTAATTCTTAAAAAATACAGGTTTTAGAGTGCAAAATATGTAACATCCCTCTTTGTGCACACAAATGAGATTTTGTATTTATACTTTCTATTTATCCTGTTGCTGAAAACTATTTCAACCCTTAATTTCAGACAGATTGTCTTTAGACATCTAGGCAAGGCCCCAGAATTGCTCTACCAGAGGCAATTTTCAGGGACAGGAAAATCAGTAGATGGCCTTTACTGCTCTTTCTTACTTTGTTTTGTGAGGTGAATAGCGAGAGAGAATGGTGACTATTATAGGCTACAAACACAATATTCCAGCAGTGGCTCTGGCAGAATGCGCCTGACCTGACCCTTACCCCCTGTTGCACCCCTTTGCTGGTGTCTGTGTCACAGTCTTGTCCTGGAGTCCCCTCAGCATTTTGCCCCAGCCTCTGCTCAGAGGTGCTGTGTGGTGATTTCTGTCCTCACAACAGGCACTACCACTCCAGACAGAAGTGTTTTTACCTCTTTCCTCAGCTTTCCCCAAATGTTTCAGAGCATGTTCACGTATACTGACCATTTCTATGGCCAAAATGTCAAACTTGAATGTTTGATTTCATACACCCGAGTCCCTGTTGTGGAGATGCAACCTTTATTCACTGCCTCAATTTCCTGAGCCGGTTAATCCGTACCAAGTGTGGTTTTGCTTTCACTGCCTCAATTTCCTGAGCCGGTTAATCCGTACCAAGTGTGGTTTTGCTTCTCATTCCCTGCCTGGATCTCAGTGCTGCACACAGTCCCCTGGAAATGATTCCTGGTAGAGATCATACTGCTCATTTCATCTTCTGGAGTAAACTGCCTTTGGTACCATTGCTTTCAGGTATCTTTATTTGCTGTTGTTACTGTGCTATGAAGTTACTTTTTCTGGAATAATTATTAGTAAAGAGTTGTTCAGTCACACAAGATCTCTGGGAGTTGACTAGCCTGCTTAGCTACTCCATTATGCCAGTTTTACAGAGATATGAGCCACTTTTGTTTGGTTTTTTTTTTTTTTTCAGCGGAGAAGGAACAACACAAACCTGTACAAGCCCATGATGATATGGGAATTACTTGGCACAGCAGCAGATGCAGAGCACACCCTGGTGCCCAGGGCAGCCAGACCTGCTGGCCAGACTTCAACACAACCTTCTTGAAGAATTGAGGGCACCTCTGAGGGCGGTGAGGATGAGAAATAGGCACTTCCATATGATCCTACTGCTGCACAGAGAGGCTTTTATTGTTGTCAGTGAACACCAGACTGATGGGGAAAACACTTTTTTTTTTGCTGCTTATGGAAGAGCTGTTTTTTCTGACACAGTTTGACAAAGCCCAAGACCGTACAGGCAAGTAAGCAGCCTAAAACACCCTTTATCCTCATGTAAAAGGAGTCCATGAGCTGTCTCAAACACAGAGGAAGACTTTCAGCTGTAATTCTGGATTTCAAACAATCTAGCCAAAATATGACAGACACAGATATTCAATATGCCACTCATAATCTTTCCAATATATTTATGTCTAAACAGAGCACTTGGAAATGAAAAGATTCTGTTCTCTCTCCTGCTGGATTTGGGTAGGTTTGGCCTTATAGCTGTTTATATAAATATGAAATAGTAATCTAGCTAGTAATATACACTATGATGTTTGTTTTTGGGATGCCCCTTGGTATTAGAGTCCTCCTGTGTCCTGGGACACATGCAGGAATATTACTGCTCAGGGAGTGACTGTGGGATGAAAATCCTTACGGGGTACATCAGTGAAGATTAAATAGCTCCATGAAGATTATTTGTGAGTTTAGGTAGGTCTGTGACACCAAGTGAAAGGCTATAAATTTTTACTGTCAAAGAAATAGGAAGGCTCATTCTCTGCTTGAAGGTATCTGATAAAAACGCATAAAAATCTACTTTCCAAGAAAAATCCTTCAGCAAAAGTATGGATTCTTGACAGAGGCTCCATTTATTTGTTCACAGACTTGAAGTTTTTTGGGCAGAGTTATAAATTCATAACAGTTTTCCTGAGTGCTGAGATTCTGCATTTGGGAATACGAGTGAAATGCAAAATGTTCAGAGTCACAATTACCATTGTATATTTATAAGAAGGGCTCAGAGTTGTGACAGCATTTGCATATAAAATCCAAGATACTTGTGTATTCCTTAAGAACATAATTGATTGTGTGTCTCTATTCTGCATTCAAATGCATTTTAATCTTGGCTGACAATTTCTACCACAAATCATCCCCTATGCAATTTGCTATTTCTGATCAACTTTTGAAAACAAAATTACTGACTTTGTGTTGTGTATTAATAATAGATGTGTTGCAATTTAGATGCAATCAAACATTTAAGCTAATATTAAAAGAAAACAAGCAAAAAAGTGGGCACAAAATTTGGATAGTATGTCACAAAAGTGCAATGCATTTAAGATAATGTGGAGTGTAAAGGGCTAGGAGAACAGTGGATTAAAGACATTATTCAGCTTTTCAGGGAAGGAATTGTTCTTTTTAACTGGTATTCCATGGTATTTTACAACAGCTTGAGGTCTTTCCAGTTAGTCAGGGCTGGGATAGATAATGTACTAACTCCCTGGACGAGATTTCTCAGTGGTAACTGCCTGACATTACTCCTATATGCTCTGAAGCCAGAGGACCACAGGCACTGGAAAAGGTCATATGAAAAGAAAGAATGTGAATGTGTGAAGTGAAAGAGGCGGAATGACTCAGGCCATTTCCTTTCAGTGAGCCATTTTGAGTCCCACAACCTGCCACTTGCCTGGACCTTCCATGACCCTAACCCAGGATGAGTAAGTTCTTGGTGTGAGTGCCATGGTATAGAGTGCCTTGTAAACGTGTTACAAAGCCAAATCAATGGATAATTAATACCACTGAAAATCCAGCAATTGTCCAGATAAGACTGTTGACGGATAAAGTAACAAAATTATTGAAATTACTTTATTAGTAGTTTGCTTGGTTTATTCATATCAACGATTTAATGCAGTTAAAAATACAGGATTTTTTATGATCTAATCCAACCTTCCTGTGTCAATAATATACATACTATATATTTCATGTCCCAGACCTGTAAAGATAATTTAAAAAACCTCAGGCTTCAGATCAATGCTTTGTTATATTTTTAAACATTTTGTTTTTATTCAGTAAAATGCATTATTTTCTAAATCTGTAATTCTATCAAGTGTGGGAGCCAAGGAGCAGTATCTAATATGTACATACCCTACTGAATAATTTTCTCGCACCTTCTTGCTAAAAATGTAATAAAGCAATTTATTACAAAGTTCCATTTGTTTGGGTAAACAGAAATAGTTTTATATAAGTCTGTCACTGAAAATGAAGAAATAGTCTATTGAAATGAACACAGTTTTGAAAACAGAGATGAAACAGAATTAGAAGCAATTACAATCCAGCTGATATGAATAGACAGCATATCTACACAACAAATTCAGAGTAAATAACTTCTGTTCATATTGTGACTGGTGTTTTCTTTCTTCACTGTCAGTCTAGCACGCTTAAGAAAACTTTTGAAAAATTGGTACTAGAACAGATTATTTGAATAACCCAAATTCATCCTGCAAAAAAAGTCAAGGTTCAAAAAGTAAGTGTCGTCATGGTCTGGGATGATCTTGAGGCTGTGTTTACACATAGCCCCATCCATGCTGTCTGTAAACCTGGACATCTGGGGGTCTCCAGGGCAGACACCCCGGTACCAGACCTGAGTCAGTTGGGAGCAAGAGCTGACAAAGTTCCTTGGTTTGTGCATGGGCAAGACCACTCCAAACACAACCCAAGTCTGAAGGTGAGTTAGCTGCAAGACTACATTTTCCCGTGGGAACTGAGGAACATGGAGCTCTTTTAATTTATTGCTCTCCAAACAACACTGTTTCACACCTGGGGGCATACTCAAATGCAAAAATGCACAATTTCCTAGGAAACAGCCCTACTTTTTTATAACCTTCTCCAAAAGGGAAATTTACATACATGGTATGTATTTGTTTCTAACTATGATGTTGTTGCTTACAAATAGCTATTTTTACAGAAAAAAACCCTCCTTTCACACTCATTTCCAGAAGTAGGAAGTTATAGAGGAATTAAAGAATGTTATTCTATCTTCTACAAACCTGGTGGGTAACTAAGGAAAGACATTTTATCTTCATATGCCTCATTTTATTTCTCCACAAATGGAAATAAAGGCACTCTTCCTTCTAGAATCGTTTAAAATCTTGTAATAAAGTCTTCTAGAAAAGAGCCTGTTACTCCCGAACTGGTTGTTCTGTACTGTTTTCTGTCAGTAACGCACGCATTTATGACAGACAACTGGAAGGAAGCTTCTAAATCAGTGAGTCCAGTCCCCTGCTTGAACTGTATTATCACTGTACCATTTTTTCAGAAGACAACTGAGCCCTATCATTAAACTACTTCGATGCCTTCAGTTGAAAGTCTCATTAATTGCATGTAATGATGATAAGAAAATTTTCAATTTTTATTATTTTGAGCCTAAATGCATTCCTGCTTTGTATATATCCATTTTGAAGCTTATTAAGGGTTGCTCTTAAGACTTGTTTTTTGGCTTCCTCCCTTCCAGTGCAATACTGTGCTTTGGTTTAAATATCCGTTCATGTAATGCATTTATATCCTATTATATGCCATATCTTCCTTTGGCACTGCCAAGTGGTGCACACAGGGGTCAACATAGCTTTGCAGAACCGCAGAGCAAGTCTCACAAAAGCCACAGAAAGCATTAATACTTCTCACAAAAGACATCAGTATTTTTTTACCTGCACTGAACTTCAGTCTGCCATTCAGGTAAAACAGACAAGTAGCCTCTGCTGGAAATACCTGTCCCAACATATCTTTTTGATTAAAGTATTAAAAATAATTTTACTTTTTCATGCCCACTTTGCCATGGTACCTCAGAAGATACCTGTGCTCACATAACACCATTTCTCTGCCTTGTTCAGTTTCAGCTGATGAATTTCTTATTACTACAGAAAGTCTTTTTAACCACATGGTCTTTCATTTTATACACCATTAAATTTAATCCCACTGCAATCCCCAACATCATGCTGTTCTTCCTGACCTGCTTGTCTACTGGCAAATTCGTGATATCAGAGAGTTCTATCATCACATATTTGTATTTGAGATAAGATAATTGATGAAAACAGCAGTAAATTAATCTTACGAGCAATTTCTGAGGATCCTCACTTTTACCTTTCCCTGGTGACTTACCCTCTGGAGAACACCATTTTCATTTTGTCCTTGAGTGGCTCCCTACCTATCTTAAAGTAGTTACACTAATACATTACCCACATTACAATTAGCTCTCTTGTTCTTCAGTCTCACTATGATTTTCTTAATGTAAAATGCCTACTCTATTTAATTTAAAAAGAAAATTCATAATTTCTTGACAGAACTTAACTTTGGCAAAAACATACTGCCTTTGTTTATTTTTCCCTGTGTCTTTTGTAATTATTTTCTATCACAATTTGTTTCAAAGCTGTTCAATCAAATTCATTCTTCAAACTTAAACACCTGACTTGGGCTTCTAAATTTTCATGAAGTGTTTTTCCTAAATATGCCTAGATTCTCCACATGCAAAAGTAAAAAGCAGATATTTTGGAAATTCTTCAGAGGAGAAGCCTGTCTGCATTACCAGGGTGTTACAACACAGGCTAAAAGTCTTCAAATGCCATTTAAAAACCGTACAAAAATATTTTATGTAACTTTATATCTTTGAGTTGTTTTTATTCATTTCATCATTCTTAAATTTGTAGTGGCTTTTTTTTCCTACAATTTTTCCCCATGTAAGAGTGAAATTCATTTCAACTAGTCTTAATTGTCCAGTATGTCTAGTATAAGGCAGTGGTTCTAAATTCCCTTACAGAGGAAAAGAAAAGAGAGATGAGATCTTCTCAAAGTAGCCACCCTAAAGCATTGTTCAAGCTAGGTGAGATGAATTAAATTTGGCTGTAACATATTTCTTTCCACTGACTACACAAGAAACGAGACAATTATAATGAAATGAGATGCTTAAAGTTCAAACAGTTAACATTTCAAATGGTTTAAATTAGGCAATATTAATCCCACCCTAAAAGATTTTTTTTCCTTTTTATATTACCTAATGTTTCATCAGATTAGCCTTTTAAAAAATTTTTTTTACTGCCTTGGCTATCTGTTAAGTTCCTTTGTATTAGGTGTCTTTCCTACCCATTATATAATTTTTCTATTTATTGCTATTCAAATAATTATTATTCACCCATGCTTTTGCATTGCTCTTCATAAAAATAAAATAGGAGAATCCCTAATATTAACATATATTATCTATGTTATAACATATATTATCATATATTATATTAGCACATATTATCTGTGTTCATACTGGCTCTTCCCTTGTTCTCTGCTTTGACTAATTTTCATTTTTGTTTGTTAATGTTTTAATTGTTTGTGTGCAAATAGATTTGAGTGGTTTATTCCACTTCTGCTGTACTCCAATGCTCTGTAGTTTCTGTCAGAATTACAAAAAAAAAGGTCAGATCCATAAAAAAGTATTGTAGGTATTCAAAAATCATGATCCTGTCTCAAAAAAATCAACCAGCTTCAATTTAAATTGAAGAGATTAATAAAAAAAATGTTTTAAGATCTATTTGCTTTGTGGTTTTTAAGTCTTTGAGAATTACAATCCAGTGGTTTTTCTCCCCAGCCATACGGACAATGTGAAATATTCATAAATGCCAAAAAGAAAAAGAGGAAGAGATAAAGCAATGGAGGTGTTACAGAATAGCATGACTGCCAAAGCCAAAGCTTTAAATTTCTTGTTTCGTGTTAAAACACTGAGTGATGGCAACAGTGTTTGAGAATATTGTTACTTGGTTTTCCCTATCTCTTTCTGTGGATGATAATGTTGTCAAATAACCCTCTATATATTTGAGTTCTTAGAATCTCCACTGATCTCATTTTGATTGGTTTAAGGCAGACTACATTTCAGGGCACTTTAGTCCAGCTGTCCAAACACATAAGCCTGTTTGCAGTTTTAGTCCAAAGTAAATCTATTCTGTTGAGCTCCAGGTCCGCTTGTCTGTTAGAGAGTTTGACACATTGACATCCCCTCTGAAAAATCCCATTGAAGTTTAGGGCTTCATGCAATTTTCACACATGCCTGAATCTCCTAAAGCTTTTCAGAATGCTGGAAGCATGAGTGTACCCAGGCTGGGTAATGGAGCAAGCCTTACTAAATCCCCTTTAAGTGTCTGTCTTAATCCAGGTGATTGCTCAGAAAAGAGCAGCAAATAATTGTTTGAAAAATGAGATACAATCATGGATTCTCTAGAATGTAACAAAAAACCTGACAGGTGGGTTAAGAGGCACACATCTGTTTAGACAGGCGCACAGGGGTGGGTGAGCTTGGCATCCTCCCCATGCCTTTGAAGAGATCTCTCATTAGACATGTTAGTTGTTATTATTATCTGTTTGTGCTACATAGCACCAGGAGCCTCCTGTAGAGACTTTGGCAAGAGTCAAAGAGATACTGGTGGTCTCAACACATTTCCAGCCTCAGTAGTCAGAGGGGTGCAAATAATTGCATTATTTGTGGGCAGGCACCCTAAGATGTAACAACTTGCTCTGCAATTTGTCAATGTGCTTCAGGGGGGAGTAATGCTGTATGAGTTCTGATAGCCAGGCCAGTTTGGGCATTCTTTCCCAACACTGCGGTTGTGCTGTGATCTCGTTGTGTTGTGGTTGTGCTGTTCCATCCTCAAAGACTCTCCAATAAGAGAGAGAATTTCTATGACTTTTCTTTAAATTCTGAGCTGAGTATCAGAGATATGTGGTGTACACAGCAACTGTGCCCAGAATAGATACCTCAAATTTTCAGCTAATGAAAAGACCTGTCTTTCTTACTGGCATTTTCACTTATATTTGTCTCTCCTTTTAGCCTACCGTTAGAGTCTTGTGGAGAAAAGGAATGCTTCCCAAAGAAAGACAGATGAGATAAGCTATCAAATTAGTTCATTTCATCTGCTTTTGTTCAAGTGACAGCTCAAAAGGACAGCAGGCTAAATGACTCAGAAGTGTGAGAAGAATTTGAGTACAATTTATTACCTTGGCACCCATTATATAATCTTTGTTTTGTGCTGTACTTCAGAAACTGTCTCATTAAATAAATTTCCAAACATTTTATTGTTTTCTTTCCTTAAATCTATTTTTAAGCAATTCCTTTTTCAAGATGTACAGATTCATTTTTGATAGCCATCTGAAGATAGTTCACATGATTTTTATATACCTCTACATCACATGCTGCATTCAGAGCAGACGCACCTGTTTTAGAACTGCTGTCTTAATGGTTTTTGTCAACTTTTGGCCCCTACCCTTTTTTAGGTTTGAGCTCTGCTGGAAAGTTCATATGCATTGTATTCGCTCACATCTTTGTCTTTGGACTCAATTTATCTTGGTATTTGTGACTGGGATATTTTGGTATAATTTTTAGTTTTCCTTTTCTCTCCCTGTCAAGGTCAGATTTTAGGAGCCAGAGTGGCAGAGCCAAGCAGCAGCATGCTAATTCCCGGTGCCTCTGAAGGTTGCAGGAGGTACAGGCAGAAAAAAACCACATGAGGGCTGCTTATGAATGACAGAGCTGGATCTGAGACTCCTGACAACTTTTATCTCTGTTATTTGAACTGAGTCAGATTGGGCATCAACTTTATCCACAACTAAACAAGAAGCTGAGTTTAATAACAGCACAAATGGAGACTGCAGTGATGGCCTGGAAAAAGAATGTGTAGAATAAGCCATTGCAAATCTTGACAATAGGCATACAGATCAAAAACTTAAATATAATAATCGTCTACACCATCTATTCTCTAAGTGTTGTATAAATGTTTCCTTTTTAGTCTTATTATTATATCGTTTTTAAAAAGTACATGGGAAAGAAACATATATGTAAATATATGATTCACTGTTCATCAGGTACACAGGTTTTTGCTTATCTTTCATAAGAACGCCTACAGTGGGTCAAAAGATCTTTTTTCCAGTAGTGGCCAAAAAGCTCGGGGCACTGTGTGGGATCAGGACAAATATATATGGCCTTTTTCTAATGTTTCTCCCAGCCCATTACTATCTGCGCTTCAGGCACCTCCTGAGATGGGAAGTGTTCCTATAAAATTAGCAGCTCCTGGTGTATTTCTCTTCTGTGAACTTCTCCAGTGTCTCCAGGAAAGCCACGGAAGCTTTTGCCATCCATGACTTGTGGTGAGGGGTTCTGCCTCAACTGCAGCACTGCCTGCAAGAAGAATCTTTTTTTTCTTTGAGATTTATTTCTGGAAGCTTCATTCAACGTACCTACTACCATACTATGGTGTCTTCAGGAGCTGCTCTGAGAAAAAACTCTGGTAATGGATGCAGCACTTTGTAGGAGGCTGGAAGTGTTTTGTAAAGTCAGGTCCCAAGTGAGAGCAAGTGAGAGCTCCACCTCTTCATAAAAAGTCTGAAGAGCACGGAAGAGCAGCCAATGTAGTGAGGAAAGAAAGTTTGCCTCCTATGATCAGAACTGGTACGGTTAAAGATAACTCCTCTTCGGCTCTTTTTGTCAGGTTCAGTATGCTTCTGGTCTCATAGTTTGGGAAAACAGACATTTCAAGGACTGCTACAATTAAATAAACATTTTAATGCTCACAATAATGCTGCAGCTATGTTATAACCAGGAAAGATGAATTTTAATAATTTAATAGCAAAGTTCACAGTGTTGCCTCTGCAAGGAATACTACATGTGGACTTGCTTAGGGAAAAGGACAGGGAGAGAGGCAGAGGACAGTGGTTCTGTTGCCATCTCACTGCTGTTGCATGCTCCATAGGTAACCTCTCCCTCTATAAGCCCCACTTCAGCCTCCCTCCACCAAGAGATTCAGCCAGGTGGATCACTGTACTGAAATGCCTGGTCTAAGGTTTTGGGTCAGTGGGAGATGGCAAAGCAGCACCATTGAGGACTGAACCCAAGAGGTGCAGAGGCCAAGCCTTCCCCTCCTGCCCTACCAGCAAAGGCTCTGTGGTGCCTTGTGGAGAGGTGAGTGTCACCAGGGCCCTTGGACCCCAGAAATCTTTGTGGTTGTTACCCAACAAACAATTGTTTCATATATTCAGGTGTGTATCAGGTATCCTTCTTTCTGTCTCCAGATTTGAAGGTGTTCAATGTGACTCAGAAAAAGGGTAGCGATACCTGTCATGAGTCAGATAGTTTCATCCAAGCTTCTCTTATTTTATAATAAGCTTGTTTGTCCTTGGCAACCTGCGAATGTTATTGAAAGACCATTGCAGTCTGATCCTATGAGAGCTGTGAAAGAGTGAGATGAAGATATAGGTCACCAAGCTTATCTCCCTGGCCAGCAAGTACCTGAATTCTATTCACATTCTGCTTGTTCTTATTTTTCTCACAATGTACCTTCCACAGGTAAATCTAAGCTTTCTCAGAAGTAAGGGTGGATGCTTCTGCTGTGCTTAGCTCTAAAACAATACAGTGTTTTTCCTCCCATGCAAAAGATTTTTCTGCCGAGTTGAGCCTCTCCTCTGACTTTCAAAATCCACAAGACAGCTTCCAAGCCAGCCATTTTAGCTGCAGCTTAGAGAATCACAGCAGAATTGACATAGAATACATAGACTTATCCTGTATTACATCTTTTGTTGTAGTCTGACAAGCTGAAATATTATTTATAATGAATTCTTTCCCTTCTAATTCTTCTGTATGCACCATTCAAAAAATACAAAAAATCCCCCTGAAGATCTAAAATAGGGAAAGCTTTGTCATAGTTATGTTTTTAATTGCAGCTCTGGTGTTTTTATAGAACTACAGGTAACTCCTTTTGCAAAGGAATTTAGCCCTGACAGGCTGGGTATCAGGGAAGTTTCTTCTGGGTTATATCCCATCCTCTGCATTGCAGAACTGCAGAATATGAATGGGGCATAGTGAGGTTCAGCATGTCCAGTCTGCAACAGGCTCCAGTTCTGGCATCTTAAGTGGAATATAAGATGCAACTGTCATTCCAGCAAGCAGACTGAAAGATCTAGTGATTAAATTTAGGTTTGACGGTCAAAAAAATTCAGGAGAACTAGGTATGAGGCCTTGACAAGATTTTTGTACCAGCAAAATATAACCATAAATCTCAAAATCAGTTCCTCAAACATCTACTTAAAGGAACATCTGCCCAAATTCTTGAGTCTCTTTTTTATTAATTTATGCAGTGTCTTCTGACAAACTCTGTTTTTAGTGGTCATTTCAATGCAGTGTACTTCATGAGGCACTGATGCTCAGGCGTCATGCTTACAGTGTTAGAAAGGAACTATTTTTTCTTTCTCCCTCTCTTTCTAAACTTCACATTTTCTATTTCAGGGAGATTACCAGCATGAAAGAAAGCCTAATGGTGGGCCAGTGGCTGGAAGGAATTCAGTTCTTAATGTACAGCATCAGAGACTGATGGCAAGGATAGAGATGCCTTTGGGGATCATTGGCAGGCAAGTCATTAATCTAGCTCTGCAGGCTTACATGATTTGCTACGCATAATTGAAGATAGATTGATTTTTCTAAAAGTTAAGAACAACACTAGTATGTTAACAACACATTGAAAACAGCGTATTCCTTATTGGCCACTTAAGTTGCAGCAGTGTTTCACTTCCCTTATTACTGCAGTAACATTTTCTGGAAGAATTCTTTAAAGGTTGTGATTAAAGAGAAGGAAAAAAAATCAAAAGCTAAACCGAAAGTTTTTCTGGTAGTTCAGTTTTTTGCGAGATAGAGATATAGGAGGAAGAAGTGCTTCTTAGTACTGAACACTTATGAACTGCATGGCACTTAAAAATAAATGCTGAGAAATTCAAAGGTGACTAAGGATTTCGGACAGTAATTTTACAAAAAAAATTAATAAGATTTATATGGAGAAAGACTTGAAAACCTCTGAGGGGTATTCAGAAACCTCTGCCACAGAGCTTATTGTCCAGATGACTCCTCAGACTATTTGTGATTGGCAACAGAAGGAAATAGCGAAGAGAAGACCTGAGGAAGGCATTACTAATAATCTCTCACCAAAATGCTGGAAAACAGAAATTTAAGTTCTAGCTAATAAGAGGACAGATTCTTTAGTGTGACACCCTGTAGAAGAGAGACCTGCTCTGAATTCGCTTCAGGGCTTCCCAACAGACCAATATGTCGGTGATGGAGACTGCACCAGGTGTGTTGGGGATCTGCCTGGCTGATGGCTGCCCTCCCTCTGGAAAACAGAACTTTATTTACAGCCTGAATTTATCTAATTTCAGTTTCCAATCACCAGAGTTTGTTGTGCTTCATTTATTAGATTCAAGAGCTCTTGTCACAAGTCAAGTTAAAATGGAAACAGCAATCTCTTCTTTCTAAAGCTTTCTGAAACCACTCAGTACAAGTACTGCTTCTCCAGCTCTGACCCCTCTGGGATGGATCCTGTGCCCTTCTCCTTATCCCAGGCACTTTTGCTTCCTCCTGTCCATTACTGCGATCCCCCAGCAGGTATGGTGTAGGTGCTGCTCCTCTGCTCTCACAGAGCTGGTGAACCAGACATCAAAGGCAAAGAACACATACTTGGGACAAAACCTTTGAACACAAAGAGTAAACATTTCTATTATGTTAATCCACAGTTTCAGGGCTATTTACCATGCCCTAATGCAGGCTGGTCCCTCACTGCCCTCATCAGGGCTTTGATAGGAAATTTTCATCAGCCCATCCAAACTAACCAAGGCAAACATGGAACTGTGGTTCCTTCCAGGTTTTTTTTTTTTCTGGCTACCTTTATGCATTTCATTTAAGTTAGTTTATTTCATGCAAAAAACTTCTTCAACTCTGGAGAGAGAGGTACTCTTTTCCATTCTGCAATCAGTATCAGGGTACTAAGGGACAAGACGAAGCATTTATGAAAGTTTCATAATGAATTTCCAGTATCTCTTGTTCTGTTGTCATTGGCTTTACTGGTCCAGGAGGAGAATTTCTGCATGCTGTTCTCTTTTTATAGGATAGTCCTAATTCAGGATGGCATTCAGCTGTGTTTCAGCATTCTATTCAACATTTTGAATGCAAAAACATGCCTAAACTGAGTAATGCATTGGGACCTTTTTGCCATTAAGTTAAATTGAAAATCTGCATTATGGAAATGTAATTTGCATCAAAAATAAGAAAGCATACTTTCCTTTTGCACTTTTCTTCTACAAAGTGCTTTAAAATATTAATTAATTAATCCCACAGTGATTCTGGCATTCAAACTTTGATTAAAACTTTCTGTAAATGTTAATGTGCCACTGAACTTTGAAGATATAGACTGTACTGGAAAATGTATTAAAACACTGTAGATTGGTTTGAAAATGTAGACTGTACTGAAAATGTATTCTGTCAAAAATGCTCTGTCTGAAGCATAAAAGGTAAAGAATGACAGATTATTCTTAATAATATTGTTCAAAGATACTTAAAGGTCAGATGTATATTTTAAAACTTTCCCCTTCTGAGGAGAAAGCTCTTACCCCTTTGAAGTGCTGTTATCAAGCCCTTCTTTGGACTTTCTGTGACCCAGCCCTTCCATTTCATCTCATCCAACTCTAAAAATGAGAGCTCATTATACTGCCTCAGCATTAGTGAAATCCTTCTGTAGCAGCCAAACACAAAACAAAATAACCACTTCTTCATTTGCAGATCAATTTTTGTGCAATGAAAATGCTGATATGCACAGAGGAAACTACTACAAGTTGTACCAAAGCAACCAGCCAAAAATAAAGCCAACGTAAAACAAGGACTCTTCTCGAAGTAAGCTGAGCACCCTGGGAAGCAGGAGGGGCTTCAGAAATTCCTCAAGAACTTTGAGGAATTTCTTCACACCCTGTATCTTGAGCCTGTCAGTCCCTGTAAAGATTTCAGAGCATTAAGTAGTATTAAAAAATTACAATTAAAGTACATGATAATAAGCAGTTAGTGAGCTTGCTCTGACATCCTCTGGTATAAATCAGGAGTAATGCCAGTCAGTATTTGATTTCATCCTGTAATATTCCCAGGGGAATTATAAACAGAGTGATGCTATAAATGGTGTAAAACTGGAGTTAGACCCTGAAACAAGACCTTGTAGAATGGGTGGCAAGGAGGCTCCTTGTTCCTTGAGATTTCCTTCCCTCTTACATAGACAAAATGAACATAGGTAAAAAACAACCAAGAAAGATCTCTGCGTTTTATGGCTCTTCACACAGAATTTTGTAATGAGGATCCTGTCCAAAGAATGCTTCCCAGCTTCTGTCTTTCCTGTCAAGCATGTCCAGATGGCTATGCAAGAGGCTCAGACCAACCTCAAAGAGTTCCATTTGAATATTCACTTTTTGTTCACCATATTTAATGACCATTGCAATTATTTACAACTAATTTCATATGACCTTGTGCTGTCTTGAGATCATTAGCTCTAATGAAGGCAGAAACAGGCAATAAAGTACAAAGAGTCAGATCTGCAAAGAGATTTAGAGACAAAATTTATATTTCTCATCCAGTATAGGGGCATCTGCTCCAAGTTCAGGCATATTTTTGTGGTCTTCAGAGATGAATTGATGTTTCTGGGGCTATTCAGTTTTGAGAAGAGGAGTAGAGGCAGAAATTTCTTAGGATTATTCTGTCCTGGTGGGTCCACAGTCCTGCAGTGTCTCAGGAGGAGCCCGAGCATAACTGAGACATGTTGATGTTAACTCTTACAACTGACTCAAGTTCTTCCAGAAACAAAACTTCCCCCACATGCCCAGACAAAGGAAGAAGAGCCCATTTTCCCCGATAAAACCAGTCTCAGTGTGGATAATCCAGATCCTCAGCTGAGAAGTTTGCCCTACAGAAGGCTCTGAGCATTTTTCAGCTGATGAGAAGTGGACCAACAGCCGGTATATGATCTCCATCCCTTAGGGGTGGCTTTTCCAAAAGAGAAGGTAGACAACTTTCAATATTAAGGTAATTTAAGAGAAAAAAGTTTCTTCCCTGCCACAAGTTAAAAAGCATATTCAGGACACCAGGGTGCATTTCTTAAGCAAGTAAGAAATAATCTCCTGCTGTTGACATAACTTAATGAGGAAAGTTTTGCAGCTGGTGAACAACAAAAGATATTTTCTTAGGGATAAAAAAGGATCTCCTCTTAATAATCTGACTGAAATCCTGCTGTGGCAAAATCCTGGAGACACTGGGACACGGCAGCACAGCTCACTCTAGAAGACAGACTGACAGACTCATCCATGAGTTAGATCAGAGAGCAGAGCAAATGACACAGTGCTCTCCCTTGCAGAGCTGTATGAATTATTTGCTGTGATTATTTTTGTTGAATTTAGATGTTTTATCTCTTTGCTGAATGGTTGTGGGAAGATAGGGTCTCCTACATTTTTTCAGGTTTCTTTTTTTCTATTTAATCAATGCATGTACTGGATGCACGGGACCTGTGAAATACTGCTACAAGTTAGAAATAAGTGCCATGTGATCAGCCATCCGGATTATTTGGACTTGTTATTTTATCTGAAAAAAACAGTAACTCAGGCAATGAAAACTCATGTTACAGAAAAAAAATACTCCAGAACCCCCCCCCAAAAACAAACAAACAAAAATTGATACTTTTAGCATCTTTGGAGAGCTGGCTGGTTCTCATAACAAATGGTGAATACTGGATGTAAGTCCTAGAGGAAAAGTGTCATTGTACAGATGGCTTTTTTTACAGTAATTTTTGTTGTGGAAAAGAGGCAAGGTCACAACTATCCCAGCCAGAACTGGGGGAAAGGGCTTAGCTAATGTGAACAGGCCAGGAGAAAGACTACTGAGGTTCATGCAGCCCTTGGACTATAACTCACAATGCTGCTCCAAATGGCCACCACCAATACGGCCAGGAAGTGCTGGAGTGTGCTTGGAGTGACTACATGGCTCTGGGGAAAATAGTCAACACCATAGGCTCCCATGTGGTTTCCTCTTGGTCCTGGCAGTGAGAGGGAAGGGCTTGAGGAGAAGGTGATAGATCCTGCAGGTCCACAGCCAGTTCCATAGCTAGCACTGTCAATAGGGATTGTTCTGTTGATAGGGCTTTTAAAACCACAAGACCCTGTTTGAGGATATAGGATTAGTACAGAGAGATGGGACAGACCTGGCCTGGTAGCCTTCTCAAATGAAATGATTGTGTTTCTGGATGAAAGGAGAGCAGTGTTTCCCACAGTATCTTTGGATGGGAAGTGGACAAGCAGATGGTTCTGATAGTTGGAGAGCAGTGTTTGATGGGCTGTAGTCCTTCTGGAGGCTAAGAACAAGGGGAATAACACATCTCTATCAATTATCTAAAGGAGAAGACAGAATGCCCCCTCAGCAAGACTGCAGATAGCACCAAATCTGGGGTGCAACTGGGATCCAGTACCATGTGACAGGGAAGGCTCTCCCTGTGCACACTCTGCTCTGCTTGCGCATTCTGCTGGGTTGCATGTTTGTTGCGGTGGAGTTTGCAACTTTCCCTGGGAGACAACCCGAGCCCGTGGAAGAATCAGGGACATGATATTGCGTGGATGTTCATGGATGTTCTTTATTCTTCTCTCCCAGCCTCACAGCATGGTGGCCTGGCCCCGAGTTCCTCGCCTCTCGCAAGGCCCAATCTAACCAGGCCCCAGGGAACCTCAACAAGCCAATGGGGACAGGACTTGCATGCATGTGACCAGGGAGCAGGGGGAGGGGAACCAGGGGGGAGAACCCA
The DNA here is from genome assembly GCA_013389985.1 of Dryoscopus gambensis. Taxonomy (NCBI): domain Eukaryota; kingdom Metazoa; phylum Chordata; class Aves; order Passeriformes; family Malaconotidae; genus Dryoscopus; species Dryoscopus gambensis. Next base: position 76,055 of record WEIT01033214.1, read on the forward strand.
ACACATGTTTGCACCTGTACAGTTATGGACAGACAATGTTGCTAGAAGGCTCCTCTTGCTTCTTTTGCCTGGAGTTTTCAGGAACAAAGGGACATCATGATGATTTAAGCTTTAAAACCTTTATTTGTTTTTGCTGATTTTCCTCCTTCTTCTTCTCCTCCTTCTTCTGGTAGCTTTGAGTATTGCTCACAGGGAAGATGAAAATGAGAACTCTGCCCACATTTGGAAACTGAAGAGGCAGATGATGAATTTAGCATTTACAAAAAGCTTTTGCTTCTGTTCTTGATACCCAGAAGAAAGAAGTGCCTCCTCTTGAAACCAACAGAAGTGCTTTCTTTAGAAGGTTTCTGATAGGTTTCCCTTCAACTCCCTAAGACTCAGTTGGACTTCTTTTGCCCTGAGGCCTTTTTTTGTTCTTTGAGGCTGGGGATTGGAGAAGAGGAAGCTGAGGAAGTTGGAAGTTTTGAGGTTTGCCTCTTGCCTGCTCCCTCTTCTCTTGTTTTTCTTTCTTTCTTTCCTTCTCATTGTGTGTTTTGATGACATATGCTTTTGGAGAAGCAGGGTGTTTCTGGGAATGTCTGTTGCTATTCAAACACCTGGGGGAAAAAACTTTTGTCAAAAGTTGCTGAAGTTACTACTGAAATCATGTTAATTTTATGTTCTTCTGCTTTCCAACTTTAATAATCTCTGATACACTTAAGGGCATTATCCTGATCAAGAAGGCTTGTCTATTGCTTGGCCTACGTTTCAGTTGAATATGCACTGAGCCTTTTTTCCTTTTTGGAGGTTCAGAGACTCGAGAGATGTGGTAAGAGCAATTGCCAGTGAAGCCAAAAAGTTGTTGACAACATCAGTCTTCTCCATGACAGTTGTTACCAGATCCCCTGTCTTACTCATCACGAGGGGTGGTGCGAAGTCAGCAGAGCCATGCAAAAGTCCTTGGAGATCTGCCACACGATGCTACCAGAAGATACAGCACAGAGCAGTCTCATTTTCTGGCACACACATATGTCCTGATGCAAAGAAGAATGCAATGCAGAGTTGGAGGTAGTGCCATGATTGCTTTTGAAATTAGGATCTGTAGGAACTTATTCTCAAATTTTCCTAAGTCATGATCAAAATGCTTACATTGTTCAATACATGGAGGAAGGAGATTTCCTTGTTATTGTTTGGGAGAGATACCCTTAAATCTCACTATACTCAGCTTTTTCGGTGCAGAATTCCATACTATTATGTGGCTCCCAGAGAGGATGCTCCTGGGAAAATCTGAAACATTGAGTTACAAATCCAAATGGCAGCAGCTGTGGACAGTATGGTCAAATCTTCTCAGGTCAGCCCTCCTCAGCCTTGCAGGGGCCTGCAAGCCTCTGCAACAAGGTTTCAAGCTGCACATCTGGCACTGTGCAGTTGGCAATATAGCTTGCACCACGCCACTCACAGGGGAAACCAAGGTGACTATGCAAGCCCAAGACAGTGAGCAACCCATGGCCATGTTGGACAAGCGTATGTGTTGGAGCTGACTTTGGCACACCAGAACAGCCTCTCAGGCTGTGCCAGCAGATTAGAGCAGACATTATCCAAATTTACCTCAAGAGGCTATGTTTGCAACCCAGCAGTGTGCTGAGCGCTTTGCAAATGGGGAATCTGGCTTTGATTACTGCTTTGCTATAACTACTTGTTAAAACTGGAGGTTTAATATTCAGACTTCCAAAAAAGTAATGCAGGGCTGTAGTTCCTTATGTTCTTCATTAGTCTTGAAATATTTATTGTTTTTAGACTGCACAGATGTAGGAACATGATAATCCCGTGCACCTTTGGCTTGATCAGTAACCACAGTTGGGCGGGTGCAAGTGCCATGAGCTTCTCTTTGCCCATCAGTGCCAATAGACTGTGTGAGTGTTCGTATTTCAGCCTCTTACCTTCTGGCATGGAGCAGAGCAAGTCAGAGACCTTTGATGTTTTGTCTGTGTCAGCTATCCTTGTCATGGTCACCAGAAATTAGGGAAGTATTTGTTCCCATCCAATAAAAGGCAGTGCATTTTAACAAACTGAGGGGGACGGAATCAGACACAAATAACAATCCATTCAATTAGCTGACTGAACTTCTGAAACTACCCAGAGACTGATTAGATAGTGCTGGATTTTTCCCCCACCATTTAATTTTTGTGGCCATGCATTACCTCACTGGCATGCTCAGTGGAGTCGAAAAATAAAACTCCCAGTCATGAGCTCTGAAAATGTTATGTGACATTCCGCTATTAAGCTTCTGCAGGAGTAAGAAGTGATTTTTTAGTATAAGGATTGCCTCTTGGTGCCACAAGTATTTACAGGCTCCCTCGAAGCATTATTTGTAAGCAACTATCTTTTCTGCATAAGAAAAGTTCTTACAGCCTAGGTGTTTTGTTCTCTGCAAGGAAACACATGGATGCTTCTTGCAAAATATAGTCATAGCACTTCTGATCGTGAATTTATTCTACATAAGAAATCCTCTCCTATAATGGAAAATCCTGATCAAATTTAATTCTTAGAGCCAAAAATCAACAGTGATTGAAACTTCAGTGTCTAGACCAAAGCAATATGTTTTAATAATAAACAAATTCAAATGGTTGAATTAAGCAGCTGTATCTGTCTAATCCTCTTTGATCCTCAAATTGGTTCTCTAGCTCCTTTTCTAGTCCAGTACACAAATACATTAGTGGACTCTAATCTGGCAGTTAAGAGCATAACAATGTAAAATGGCTTGAATTTGAAGTAAATCAAATTCAGACAGTGAACAGTTTTAATAGTGAATGTTGTACTTTTTGATCAGATTATTATTCATAAACTTTATAAAATTATTGAATTATAGAGACAAAATGATCCAATTTAATTTTTAAAACATGAATTCCCTGCCAGTCTTTCCTGTCCAGAACATGCCACATTCCTAAAAAATATTTTAAATGCATCAAATCAGCAGCCACATGAGAAAATAGTAGATCACTACTATGCAGCAATGAGCTTATTGCTCATGCACTACACATCTGTGCAAGCTTGTCCCTGTTACCGAGTTGCCCCTAAAATGAAGTTGCCATTGACAGAAGAGTTCCAGTCCAGCTGCATTAAAGGCATTATCCAAATGCCTCTTAAACACTTGGGGTATTGACCACCTTTCCAGGAAGCCTGCTTTACCAGCCTTGACCACTGGTAAAGAAATATTCCATTTAGGTAAAGAAATACTTCCTAATGTCCAGTCTGAACCTCGCCTGCTGCAGAGCTGAACCATTCCCATACATCCTGTCACTGGATAAAACAGGGAGAAGAGTTCAGCACCTCCCTCTCTACTTCTTCTCATCAGGAAGTCATGGAGCGAGATGAGGTTGCCACTCAGCCTCCCTTTCTCCAAACTAGAAAATACACAAAGTCCATTCAGGTGTATTAACTTCAAAAAATGTTCAGGCTTCAGAGGTTTGGAACTTTTCTAACTAGAAGTGTTTACCAACAAGTAGTCCTTGCGGGTGGACATACAGTTAAGTCCTGATCTCATTAGGATCCCTCCAGGGCAGAAGTCATGTTAGTAACCCTCATGTGATGGTCACACAGGTAATGATGGAAGCAGAATTGTCCATCGTGGTGGCTACTTCAGAAGTTTTGCAAGAATGGACAGTTACAGACAAAGAATTGCAAAACTCTTCTGGGGAGTCTGGCCATTCAAGAGACACACTCCTCTTGTCAAGTCCATCAGCAGCTCCCTGTGTGCTTAGTCATGTTGAGGAATGCCACTGCTCCTACGAGGAGTCTGCTTTCTGTCTTCTTCATTCACAGGTCTTTTTTTAGTTCTGCAAGACACAGTGGCCACCCCTGTGAAGGCAGGTTGTAAGCTGATTGCAAACTGGCCAGGCTGTAACCTGTTCAGCTGGTGCCATTGAAGAGTCTTCATTCTAGATTGCAGGACAGCTGAGTCTTTCTGTTGTTCCTGATGAGGAACATGCTACTCACCAAACTGACTCCAGACTATCTGTGTTCAGTCTTACACCACAGGGATTACTTCAAAGACTGCAAATGGCAAACAAATGATAGCCTGGAACTTCCTTAGTAGTTAATGAGTTGCATCCCTGTGATGAACACATATGCTTAACACCAGCAACTGTTAAGACAGAAATATTTTCATGTGTTAAACAGAATGAAACACAACCACACACCAATCAGCTCTCTACGATAAATAACATGAGACGAACTGAGTTCTGAAGCTGAGTTGCAGATTGGAGAAGTATATGAGCATGTGCAACCAGGCTGAGCCAGCTAGTTAATACAAAAGCACATTACAAGTTTTATTTTTGACATGTATTCCTAAAAGTCTAACACTTGAGCTAGCTTCACAACAAAGAAGACTAGATGCAATTCACACTTTGCAATGGTATTTAAATGTTTGCAGTCACCACAAGCAGAAGGTTATTGACAATCATTTTGTTGGACTCATTAGAACAGAACCTGTTTTCTGCAGTATTCAACCATCTTTCTCCTGTCAGAATTGAAAGCAGACCATGCTGGCAGCCTAAGGCATCTGTTGACTGTATGGTGATCTGTGAGTAAAAACACAGTGGCTAATCAAGGTGCAGAAGGTTAATGTGAATGGAAGCACAGAATGCCCTAAGATGTTTTTGACTTTCTATTCTTTTGCACCTATTTGTTGGGTATTGCCAAAACTGCTGGTTTTTAATAAACAGCTCTGCATCACTTTCTTTTTCCTTAAATTCTAATTTTGTTTCCCCAAAACACCAGTGAGAAAAATCAGATCTGTGGATTCTGTACAGCTGAGATAGCTTTTAGATTTGCTAAATAGCACATTACAGCTTGTTCATAGTTGTTATTTCTTAACTGAAACCTAGACGGACTGGTTATCCAAATGTTCTCCACGTCTGTCATATCTGCTGGAGGATGACTTGCTCCAGTAGAATATTCCAACGTTCAAAACCTACCAACAGAGGGGAACCAGAAAATAATTTAACTCGTTGCATTTGCTTGATATCGCAATGAGCACAGGCTGGCAAGGATCTTTGAAAGTTTCCAGATATCTGAAAGTTTGTAAGTGCTGTTGGTCCAGGTCTTCAACTGCGTTACCCAAAGATGAGCAGCGTCAGGGTCCTGACTGCACTGAGAGGCTCTGCAAGTCCTTCCCCTCTCCCATGGATTTGGCTGCCTGTGTTCCAAGCCTGCCCTGATAGAGTGTGGCTGGGTAACCTTGGCTCAGACATGCAGCACCTGAGCTGTAAGACTTTGGGGCTCCACTTCTTCAGTGAAGACCTGTGTTAATGAACCCAGTCCTTGCCCGAGTTTCATTGCAGGGGTGCGTGCACCCAGCATTGTACCACTTTTCTGCCCACCCCAGCCTGGTCACCTGAATTCCTGGCTTGGCCACGGTCCTGCCTTGACACTGCAGACCTGTGTGGCAATCACCGGGCTCTGGTTATGGACACAGCACCTGCTCTGCCCTTGTTGTCTGAGTGCCATGCGGCACTGCACCTTGGCGGTGCGGGGACAGCCATGCTACAGTAGCTGTCAGCCTTGGCTCCAAAATCACCTTCTTACATGAAGCAGCCCACAGCTGCTGCTCTCTGACAAGCAGATGGTCCAGACAATTTCAAAGTCTGAAGAGGATTTTTAATTTCAAGTACATAAAGCATTAAGAAATTAGTATTTCTATTGTTCCTGCCTTTTTTGTTCTAAAACTGAAAAACGAGCATTATTCCATGTGCTACCAGTAGCGTATTTGCCTTTCAAGACTGTTTAGCAGTTAGATGCAAAGATTTGCATCGAATCCATTTTTATTTGAATTAGGTCTAATAGGCAGACACACATTTTCCTCATGACTGTTCTATATGCCAAAAATGCTAAAGTTTAAAATCAGTATTGCGTTATTGTGCACTTGTGACAATATGGCTAGTAGCTTGTTTCCCAGCTTTTTTTACCTGTTGGCTGCACATGAAATCCTTTTCAATCCAACTCATCTCCTGTTGGAATTTAAGCTTGTTATTTTGGGACCTGTCAATTTAAAACATACCTATATCATACTGTCCAAAGGTTGCCTGGCACCCAAATGACATCATGACACCCAAGGCTGCTCGTGGGTGCGAGTATGTTCCTCAGAGAAGTGGCAATTCTGAGCAGTTCTGACAAACTGGAACCAAGTATTGAAATCCAGCTGTTGAAGAGAAAAATTCAGCATCAGGAGATCATATTTTTTAGCATTTTCAAAATGTACTGTTAGTAATGTTAGACATTTTGTGTCACTCTTCTGAACTGCAGCTGGTGTAAATGTCTACTGACACTTTGTAGATCTGTCCAAACCATATTTGGGAAGTCTTGGGTAGAACAGGTTAATAGACCTCTTGTTTTAAAATTATAGAAAAGCCCAGTGTTTTTTTCTGTTATTCTTAGTTTTACATGCCTATAGTCGGGGGGTAACTCTAATATAAACACCAATTACAATTTTTTTTTTGATCAGTGTTGGGAAATAGCTATTGCCCCAGATGTAATATTTCTGAGTAGAGTGATTTCAGAACTTCACAGTAAAAATGAATAATGAACATCTATGTCAAAACATATGTCTTTATAGAAAGGTTGAAAAACACCTTGAACTGCTAGAGCAAAAAGAATGTACATTGCTTTTCCAAGAAAGCATCACAATGAAATCTGAAAACAGAAAAAAATATTATGTGTGACTGAAAGAATATGATGAACAACAAGGCCACCTAAACTGCTCGTGGTGTATTAGCGTGCCTATTAGATGCTCACAGGAATCAGAACAAAGCCCATCAATACTGAATGTTTTTAATCCATGATCTCAAAGTATCTCAAAGGTATCAGATGTCCAGCAGGGAAAACATGCAGATGAGGAATGGTGAAGCCTGATGTGAGCAATGATGTGAGCAATAATGAAAGCATACACACCATGAAAAGATGAGATATGAACAACAATGGTGATTAGGAAAGCGCCTGAGGAGGTGGGGGCTTTTCCATCATTTGGTGTCCCCAGCTGAAGATTTCTATTACCTTCAGGTGAAGATATTGATGTCTTTCAGGCAAATATGCTCTAGCCAAACAAATCATATTTTACTCAAATATATGGTTATATGATGAAAACAAGTACATTTTTCTGTGATTTTGATACAAACCAGAGAAAACCAGACACTCAATTAGATTTTAACTGGAAAATGAATGGCTTTCTGTCAAACTCCTTTGAAAAAGCTCTTTCTAAATCTGTCTTACTAGTGTTGTCATGCTCAATTTTTTCCTGTAAGGAAAACAGACTGCTTGCTTCTTTATGGTAAATTACTGTACTGATGTACTCAGAACATCCCTTAATGGTGGTATAACCTAGTTAGAGGCACTGTATTATCAAAATTTTCATTTCTGCATAAATTTATTGGGTGACTGTACTGTTGCAGTTTTAGAGTACCTGCCCACCTTATGTCTACTTATTCGCTTTCCTGGGTTTTTCCCCGGTCGAGCTCACAAGGAAGAGGCAGCGCAGCAGCGTCTCCCAAACGTCCTCGCCACTCAGCAGGTAGCAGAGGAAACGCAGGGGAGAATCTTAGAGCCGGGTGGGAAAAAGCGCTTTTTTCCTCTTCGGTGTAGCTCGCCCCAGGTAGCCTGATTTCAAGGCAGAAAGCGTCCCAAGAACAAAGGAGGCAGGAGGGTGCAGTCCAATAGCCTTTAATCCGACGCAATCCAGACATACACAGCAGAATATACCATCTAGACTGGCCGAATTTCCAAGCCGGACTGACGCCCAGGTGGGCGTGGAAACGGCTTTTCAAGGGGCCGGTAACAGAACGGGAACCAGTGAGGGACAGGGAGAGGGGAGGACACAACTGGGATACAATCCAATGAGGGGGTTTGGGGGGCGGAGTTGTAACACAGAACAAATACAGAACCGAACTTGACAGAACTTTCCAGGCTAAGGGGAAGAACAATATTCAGGGTGCCACCCCATGGGCTGTGGCTTATAGTCAGGCTAAGGCATCCCCACATCTACTTACTATATTACAGATGCTGCTCCTTTAATTTTATCATGTGCTTCTCTGGAGTTCATAGTGTGCTGATGAATTTGTAGTTAATAGTCTAAGACTGCAGTCCTATTCCAACCACTGGAGTTAAAACTGAAAAGTACAGAAGAAAATCTGAAGCATATCATGCTGGAATCAGTTCCAGATGATTACAATGGTTTCTCCTTAAAATTAAGGACAAATTTGTGAAAATTCCTGTTAAATATTATTTTTAAATGATCACTGATTGAGTTTCATGTCTGATTTATTTATACATACAACTCTGAGACAACAAATTGCAAGCCCAAAAGAACTATAAAAATAAAAATAATTCAAAAATGGTAAAGCAAAGAATCACTGATGAAATGTTTTATTTGCCACTTTCAAAACCAACAGGTTGTTTTTTTTTTTCCCAAGTAAAATCAAAGTTTGCTTCAAAGCTGAATCATGACAAAATTGACTACACATTTCAGTCTCACTGAGGAGGCACTTTCCAACAGGGAACCGTTTAACCAGAAAGCTCTTGAGGGTCTCTGGCCTTGGGGCAGATGGAGTGACCTGCCCAGAGATGCTGATCTGCCCGGGCAGGACACCAGGATGTTTGTGTCTGGGGTATGTCAGGACACTGACTCCTCACCGTGGCAGGTTTGAAGAAGCTCTGCTCAGCTTTTGCGTCAGCTGTGTCTTTAAGGCAATGCTCTCCTTTATTTTTGTGGTCTGCTTCTCCTAACTCGATGTTCCCACAGTCCCTTAACGCATAATTGTGTGCAGGGAATGGAGGCAACCTGCTCTTTCTGAGGCTATTTTCCATGATAAACAAAATAACAGCATGTAAAAGCTGCTAATCAATGGCGCATCCCTCAGGAGAGAAGGTATTACCTCAGTATTATCCCATTTTCTGCTTACTGAAAGATTCTCAAGGTCAAAAAGACCGAGGCCTCCCTCGAGGCAGTGCTAATGCCAAGGCTGGCTGTGCATGCCAAGCTGCCAGCCCAAAGGTTACGCGTTACAGACTTTGACTGTCAATATTGTTAAACTGCTGCTTTTCCTTCCTGTTTACCAGTCCCCTGCACTGCACCAATTTTATGTCAGGCTTTTAAAAAGTCTCTTCTTCTCCTATCACCTGAAATTTTTGAAAAAGTAGCTGCTATTTGTAGGTGAAGAGGCAGGTTATATATAAATACTTACGTACAATATGCACAAAAAAAAGATGGGTTGAAGGAACTATCTCAGGAGGATAAAGCACTTGAATTCAAGAATTAAGAAGAGTAGGACTATCTGTGTAGTTTTAATTTATTCTCCTGCCCTCCTTATATAAAACTGAAGCAAGTTAAGTTATTGTATCTCAAGAGACTTGTAATTTATTCTTTTTCTTTTTTTAAACTCTCACTGAACCACATTTCTGATTACCTAATGCAAACAAATCTTCTGTGCTGCAGTGCTCCTTCCAAGAATGGGTGTGATAATACACTGCTACAGAAACTGATAAGCAGGAAAAAAAATTACAAAGAAATTAAACCTGCATGCTTTGTGTGAGGAATTGAAAAACAAAGCTTCAACTAAAACATGGTCTTAAAAGAAACCTGTCATCCAGGCTGCTACACAACACACTGACAAAAGCAAATTCAGGTTGGCAGTTCCATTCCAAACTTCTTTTTTAATTTTTAATCTATTACACTTAAAAGGACCTGTGAATGTATTTGCATGAGGAAAGGCACATAGAGAGGTTTAAAAGCTGTCTGTGTTCGTAAGGAGGGAGTGAACACTTGGGACTGGGATTTACTTTCTCATCTGTCCACCCTTCCTGTAAGAACAGAATCAGGTTGCTATGGGCAAAGAAAGAAGGTGTGCTTCATTCCTTGGCTGCCTGATGGGTCCTAAGAGAAGGGGAATTGGGAGAGAAATGGAAGAGAATTCCTGTAAGCACCTGTCCTAGGTTACAATGTAAGATGTACCCAAAGGTATGTATTCTATTTACCATCTTCATAAGTTGTTAAAACCGGTGGGACAGTGTTCCCCACCTCCTTCATGACTCACCCCTGATAAACTCATGGGGCTATCTTCTGTTAATGGGCCAGCTGTTGACACCAGGTGGGGCAGAGCTCTTATCTCTCCCATGACCCATCCTCCCTCCAGGGGAATATCTTCTGTTAATGGGCCATCACCGCATGGCTGATAAGATTACATCCCATTGTGAGATACTCCGCCCAGAGGGAGGAACCAAGCATTCCATCCTGCATATAAGCTGAGGTTTGGAACACCACAGGCAGCCTTTTCCACTGGACTCCCAGAGGAAGACCAGACCCTTCCTACTCCGCCACTGGACTTTCAGAGGAAGACCAGACCTTTTCTACAGAATCACTGCTTCAACGGAACCATCACTCCAGGAGAACTGCAGTCAGCATTCGATTGGACTGCTACCAACCCCCTGACTGTCAGGGGATCAGGTTTGTACTCTGACTCTGTCAGTGGGTTGTTTTTTGTACTATTACATTTATTTTATTTTTCCTATTAAATTGTATTTCTGACTTGAAGTCTCTCACTAGTTTGCTTTCAAACTAGTGCAGCACCTCATGACTGGCACATGAATTCTGCTGCAATTGAAATCAGAAAGTGATACATTTTGCAGTGTTGCCATTGGGCTCCCTTCTGGGCTGTGCCAGAACCTGAGGGTGAACACCTCTTCTAGGGTGGATTGAAGATGACAATTCAGACCAATCATGGGAGTTTTTCTAACAGCCACTGTAGACAGTAATGGCCTCCACTCCAGTTCAAAAGAAAAAATTGAGTTTCAGAGAAAATATTGGTGGGAGAAGGGACTGGATGATCATTCTGCCTTTGTGAGACAAAACTAAAATGCTTTGCATGAGGCTGATGAACTGAAACACCACCATCAAACCTGCACCAGGTGCTTGAGAGGTTTTGCTCCTGAGGCTGGTACAAACAGTTTGCATCTCTATATCCCAGATGGAACTGTAAATTAGAAAACCTTTCACTGACCCAGCATCTTTGAATGCATCTTTGCAGAATTCAACTCAGTTGCAATTACACTTTTTATTCTCCCTCTGTTCAAACATTGCATAATCTAGTCACGGGGTCAGATCACTTTAAAAAGCATGATTTTCAGTCAGTGCCCAGTTCACTCAAAGAATTTCAGATCCAGAGCTTGAACTGCTGCTCTTGCTCTAATTCTCTGAGCACATGTTGCAGGCTGCAAATGCCTGTGTTTGTGTCAGAGGTGTTTACAATCCTGTACATGGAGAGAACCTGTGCCAGCAGGGAAGTGATGACTGCTTCCAAGGCTCAGAAAGGTCTATTTCCTGTCTTTCCTGAAATACCACAGCAAAATCTGCCCAAGTTCTTCTGTTCCGAAAGCTGAAAACTAAGCATTGTGGAAGACTTAGGGAAAATGTTAAGACACACACAGAACGTTAACTATAGCTCATTATGTTTTCATAAAGTAAATTTTGAAATATTTAAATTAGATTTGCTAAAGTGGATGTCTTTAAATTCAGGGTTTTATCCCTTCTGCTAATTTTGCGTGAAAATCAGCTATTTCTATAATTACATTTTGTAGTGACATTTCAAATATTGTTTAATTAATGCTCACAGCAGCCTTGTGAGTAAATGGAAGTTAGAATAAAACAATAGATTTCAAAATCTTTAATACAAATAGTCACTATTTGTTCAGATTTTAATCTTCAAAAAATAGTAATTAAGGATAAGGTGATGAGACAGCACATCACATCCAACAAAGTGGACTGAAAAGCCAATTCTGCAGATACAGATCTCCTCAGGACTCCAGCAGACAAATATTACCTTTCACAAAGGATACGTGGGTGGAAGGTTGACCACGCAGCTGGGTCACTGTCACTAGTGTGACCTTAGCACACCAGAGACATTCCAAAAAGGAGAAATTCCATGTATGGTCCCCATATCTGCAACTGCTTTTAAAACTTATATCTGCAAACTGCTGCTAGAGGGAATTGCATGCTTGTATATAGTTTCTGGAAGGTTTAATTCCTACTTTAACCAAATGTGTTTCCTTGGAAATATTAGTTGTGAGAAGAACTCATAACAGAATTTATAGACAGTTGAATTAAAGGTAATTCACAAAATATCCACAATAACACACAGAGGTTTTGCCATCTACGGTATTTACTGTTATTCTAAAATATTCAATGATTTCCTCAGTGTCTTAGGAGAGAAACAAGGTTTAGATTATTTCCTAATGGCACCAGTGCCAGAATACAGATTCTACCTGAATGTCTTAGGCACTGTATTTGATAAAGGGCCATACTTTTCAGTAGCAGATGGGGGGTAAACAACAAATGCTAATCCTTGGTTCAGGTTTAAAGTCTTCGGGATTTGCTACAGTTGGCACCACTTAGAAATCACATATTCTACTGTTAAAAGGAGAATAAAAGTCAAAAGGATATAAAGGTTTTAGTTTGCTCCCTATGTGACTGCAACCCTCCCCACCTCAGTGGCAGGCTGTGCCAAGGCAGTCAGGTGTCACAGGAGCAAACCTCTCCTGAAGTGCTGAGATTCCTCACACGTGTCCCCAGGGGAGCTTGTTCCCCCAAATCCCACTGTTCATGAAGAAAAGTGTCACTTTTAGCCAGCAGTTCAACTCAGTATGTCTGAACACCTTTCTTTTTATTAAGCTGGTAAAAGTTGTGCCCTAGAAGAGCCTCTGCATAAAGGAGATGCACAAAGCTCAGTCTGCTGCAGACATCGGCACTGCAGATATGCATCCCTTGTCACCTGTCCCTGCAGTCAAGACTGTAAATCAGTCATAAAAAATAAAAGGCAAAGGATGCACACCCCTTCAAAAAAGGTCAAAAGGACAGTGTGGGGATTTGCAGGTCACTCAGCCTCACTGGAAAACTTCCCAAGTGAGGCCTCTTATAGAGCATTTCTGAGGACAAGAAGCAGCTGGCTGGGAACAGTTGGTACAGATTTACTGAGGATAAACTCTGCCCGACCAGCTTGATGGCCTTTGGTTATAAAATGACCAGATTTTTCAAGAGGAGAGTAGTACAGAGTGGTTCAAGGGGAGCACCACACAGGGGTCTCCACTGGAACCTGTCTGCCTAACTTCTTTATCAGAAGCTGTGGGAGGTGACTGTGTGCACTCTGGTTGTGCTTGCACACATCAGCGTGCACTTATGAAGGTGAAATTGCCTGACCAACCTGATAACCATCTGCAGTGACAAGACAGGCTTGGTGGCAGAGCAAAGGACTGTTTTATGAAAGTCTGAAAAAGAGTATTTAGCTGTTATATCATCCTACAGGTGAGTACTTGATAGCAAATTATAATTATGTGGCACCTATTTCCCTCAGACAAACATAAATTTTGTTCTCAAAACCAAATATTATCTCATTCTGTGCCACGATGCTACTTGTAATCAAATACTGTCAGGAGAATGATGTTGGCAAAGGAACAGTCAAAAAAATACGAAAAGGAGAGATAAGTCACTGTGAAAGACAGTGAATGTTACAAAGAAACCCTCTCCCTATTCTCACTTCTCTGTAACTGCACTGGGGTACTCTGGAGAGGGGAAAAAGTGAAGTCAGATTTGTCTCAGGTTTAACTGACAGTGAAAGTGAAAGGGAGCTTGATGAATTGAAAAAGAAATTATAGTGTGGGTCTCTGAGCATAGTGTTGCCATCAAAATAATGTGCTTGTGGTGCTCGTTTAAACAAAGAGAAGCATGTCAGTGCCTGCAACACTATCCTGCTTAAGTAGGCAGCTCCATAAGGAAAATCCAAGCCTTTATCCCTGCTTTCCCACCCAATGATTCACAATTTATTCAACCTTTTATACTTATTTCACTTCTGCAGTGCTTTTTGCAGGCAGTGACTGGGGCTCCTCTCAGCAGCCAAGGGATGAGCTGGTCAGTACTGTGGAGCAGGAGCCTGGGCACTGGCGCTGGGTATAGAGCCATCAGCAAACAAAGGGTTCATATTTCCTTATTTGTCTCCTTGGAAACTTCCATGTGTTTTCTGTGCTGGTGTTCCTATCAGAAACTGATGAATGAATTAGAAAAAAAAAAAATCTTCATTTCCATCCCTTTGCCCTTTTTCACTTTCTGTGTTTGGCTTAATGCTTGGATCCTAAGTGTTTCTGTAGAGTGGTGGTCTTTTTCTTCGATATGTTTATGGCATTTATTTTAATATTTATATTAATTAGTATAAGCAGCCTTTTCCATGAGAAGTTGTAAAAACTTCGTAACCTGGATTCTGCCCTTGGGTCACTTGTTCACTTTCAGATGGCCCCTGAACTCAAAGCAACAGCCAGACTGCATCCTCTGGCTTGTCTTTTAGGCATTACCTCACTGTGGACAGTCATTCTTCTCCAGGTGGGAAAATTCACACCCGTGCACAACTTTTTTATATGGGGGATTTATTTTGGATAGGTAATTTCATTTCTTTTCTACAGTTTTGAAATGCTGCAGAGATAACTAGCAGTCTGGCCCATTTCGGATCTGGCATGAAGTGCTGCAGAACTTCCATGCTCATTCAAGTGGCACAGCCATTCATTTGTCATATAGACAGTGGGAGAAGTTGTTTATAACTCAGTAAATTCAGTTGGTTTCCATCTTATACTATTTTCCAAAAGATTTCACACCTGATTTTAATTCATTTTTAAAATTCTCTTCTTGCAATATCTCATACTTTTTGAAGTGACCTTTTCTTGCAAAGAGGAGAGTAATTATTTCTGAGAAACATTTAAATCTCTGGACTGTCTTCATCCTTCCTTTTGGCTTCTATTGCTCACACTCACATTTTTTAAATTTTTTTTTGCCACTTTTTAGAAGTTTTCAATAATGTTCAAGAAATGGAAAACTCATACTGCAAACAGTAACTGATATATTTTTGATGGTTCAGGTTGTAGCTAATAGCTTCCAAATAACTATCAAGAAACAATTTTTTTCAGAAGCTCTATCTTAACCACACATATTAACCTCTGCAATTTCACCTAAAAATGCTGATTGAAGTGGTTTACTAAAAAATTCCTCCACTTCTATCAGAAAGCAAAAAGAACCCCTTATCTACTTTGCACATTCTTAGATGGTTTTATTCTAACAGGTTTAGCTGTATAAGGTTTGAACAGTGGAAAGCAATGAGTTTCAGAGCTCTCTCTGTGCATTGCATCTTGAAAGTTGAAGTAATCACAGATGATTGTTTAAAAATGAATGGAAAACAGCAATGCAAGATTTTCTAGAACTGCTCTTTGCTCAGCAACACTTGGTCATTGGTTGCTGAGGAAAGAGCAGCCAATGCTCTTGGTTGCATTGGTTTAAGTCTTAGAATGGCTTTAGCTATTTAGACAAGCAGTTTTGCAGGAACGGTTAGTAATTATTAGTCTCCTATTTCTCTTCTGGAGAGTGCTAGTCTAAGACAAGTCAAGTTATTGTTCTGCTTTCCTGCCATTTTTAAATAGACTTCTGAAGTACTCTCAGGTAACAGAAATAAAGACAAAAAATACTGTATATTCCCTGGGGAAGTATCTTCAGTTGCAGACAGCTCAGACCAGCAGTGCAGGAGCCATTCCTGCCTCCTGCAAGGTATCTGCTCTGGGGATAGACTGCAAAATAAACACTGGCTCCCTACATGAGCACCAGTGCTGACTCCACGTTAGGCTGGATGTAAGTTGCCTTTCTCACTGAAGTCAGTACAGACTTTCCAGAGCAATTGTCATTGACACAAATGAAATTGCATTCTTGAAGTAATTCTCTGAGCTGTCACCAGTGCAGCATTTTGCAAAGCACAAAGCGTAATATTGCTTCTTAAAATAACAATGATGATACAGTAACCTTACATCTGTTGCTCTGTTTCTTGGGGGGTGGGGGGTGGTCATGTTTAACATGACATGATAAATTTTAACGTACTGCAAGTCACTTAAATACTTTCATTTAGAATTATTTTTGAAATCACTGTGTTTTTCCAATTTGTTGCTGATGCTAAGGCTTTTACATGTTCCACATCTTGTGCAAGCAAGATGATTAATGATTAATTTCTCAGAAGAGAAGGCACCACCCTGTTTAGGTAAGTCACTATTAAATTTTTTAACCAGGGGGGCAGGTGAAGACCCCCAAAGCCAAGAATGTCAGTGTTCACCTTTCACTCAGAGTAAAACCAAAAACCAGCTAAGTGCCTCTAAGAAATGAGAGGAGCCTTTGCCCAAAACACACACTGTATGTTAATGTGGTTAGAAACTGGATGAAAGGCAGAGTAACCTGGGAGGTGGTGTATTCGCTTTCCGGGTTTTTCCCTGGCCGAGCTTACAAGGCAGAGGCAGCACAGCCACGTCTCCCAAGCGTCCTCGCTGCTCAGCAGGAAGCAGAGGAAACGCAGGGGAGAATCTCAGAGCCGGGTGGGAAAATGCGCTTTTTTCCCTCTTCGGTGCGGCTCGGCCAGGTAGCCTGATTTCAAGGCAGAAAGCGTCCCAAGAACAAAGGAGGCGGGAAGG